>JAMJFZ010000769.1:4357500-4679658 GCA_026225945.1 Cricetomys ansorgei
TCTTTGAGAATTTCATATGTGTGCATATATGTATGTCTTTTAACCATATCTATCATATATCTATGTATGTCTTTTAACCATATCTTGCATCCAGCTCCCCTTATAATACCCCCCAACCTGTCTGCATCACAACTTTATTCCCTGTTTTTTCAATAGCCCACTTACTCCAATTAGTTTTGCTCAGATGTATAAGACATATATCTGTGTATTGTGTGCATGCTGTGCCCATGGAGGCTAGAAGGCATTAGATCCTCTAGAACTGGAGTTACAGATGGTTGTGGGCCATCATGTGGGTGCTGGGAATCGAACCTGGGTCCTCTGAGACAGCAGCCATTGTTCTTAGCCACTGAGCCGTATTTTCAACCCTGATGAAATTATTTAGACTGAAGATGGTAACTTATTAAAATTCCCTAGTAATGGACCATAATCTGGCTGTATCCATGCATAACTGAAAACTCTGCTAGATTTTTGAGAAAAATCTCTAGACATCATAGTTAGAGTTTGTGTAGTATATTTATCTGCAATGGGACAAACAACTGTCTGTCCATTTTTGTCCCAAGTAGAGATTTCTTTGTGGCACACTCAATTTCCAAAAGAACATTTATGGTTTTTTTCCTAATTCAGACCTAGTCTCTCTGCTCTCAGATGTATCATATGAGAGTCTGGTCCTCACCACTCCTAAAGGCTCATCCAGGCCACCACACAGCGTCATTCAGATTCTTCCCAGTGATGAAATTGCAGTTGCCAAATGTCTTGCATTATAGTTTGTGAAACTTTAAAGGAGGACTAAATATTTGGGAGGTAAAAAATATTTAAAAGCATAATTTGGATAGATATCACTTAGTGAGGCTTCTAGCCCTTGACTTGAAACACAAACTTTAATTTGGCTACTAACAGAGAATACTCCATATGCAGATTGAATATTACACAATTAGTAAATCCTAGCAATATCTCAGTGAGCAGCATTTTGGTTCATGTACACCCTCTGAAGGGCATATTCCAATATGTTCCACAGTGATTTATACTTAGCTTTCAGAAAAATATCCAGTTCCTCATATTGTCTTTCTCTATGCCCTTTATATCTTAAATAAGTATGTTACCCTCTTTCATATATGTAGCTGCTGCTAAACTCTGATAGCCCATTGCCAGTGACTATACCATGTTTTTCTTTCTAGATCCAGTGCTATGGGATGGAAGAGGGGGACCTTGAAAGAACCTATGTTTTATTAATACTTGAAGAAAATAGTAAAGTAATAGAGGTTTACAATTTAGTTACTAATGAATTTGAATAAAGTCATCAAATCCAACTTTATTTCACTTAACATTAAACAAGAAAGGAAAAAGTATACAGCTAACAAATTACATCTATATATGAAATTTTCAAAAGTAACAATAAAAACTTTGCCACATTACTTTTGTTTCACCATCGTATGATATCACATTTCCATAAAAATCCCCTTTTCTAATCTAATGTTACCTTATGTTTTCGTGAAAAGAAATTAAGGTTTTCCAGTTTGTTGCAAAGTAACAAAACTCTTGAGTCCTAAGTTAACAAGTGACAATAACCATTTTATGTAGTCAACAGAAAAGTATGACACAAATCACTGCTTAAGTAAGGGGATATTTGGAAAGTGACAAAAATATCTACATTTTACCAATGTATAGCAGGTCAAGAATGTATACATTTTGCTTCTAGTATTCTATGAATTCTCTACTAATTAAGAGGCTGACTGTATTTCAAACACAATGTGAAAACCATAGAACAGACTCAACTACATGTGAGAAGAATCGTGGGGTGGGGCATTGGAATGAACCTCGGCTTTGGCAGCACTGGCAACCCTACCTCGAACTCTCCTTCTTGGTTCTGCTGCCTGATCTCTAAGAGCCAACTGGTAGAGATTGGGGAAAGCACTAGGTACAGTGCCATTTACTTTAGCTAAAACTTCCAGGACTTTCATCTTGGTGGTTTCAGCATAGGCTCTGGGACCCCACAGGAACTCATAGATTGGGGGATCACTGCCAGGCACCTGGCGATACTCCAGGTAATTTTCCTGCACTAAATCTTTGTTTACGAACTCCTCAGGCTCCCCAAAGATTAAGTGCTTCTTCCCAGCATATACCCCCACTCCATTCAGAAATTGCCAGACCTCTTGCTCAGTGGCACGGTTCCCCTTCATGAAGATCACACCTAGGATGGACATCAGGAGACCGGTCCTGGGCAACCCCCAATTGCTACTCATACTTCCCTCAGTGGAGAGACCCAGTTTGCCCACCAGCAAATAGGAGTGAGTGCTAGGATCTACTTCCTTCAACTCAAGACCAAAGACTAGCTCTAGGCGTGCAGAGGTTCTCCGGAGGATCTCAGGGAACTGTTCCTTATACTTCTTGTTGACCACTGCCAGCATTTCACTTCGTGTAACTGGCTCTTTCATCTTAAACTTATCTAGCAGGAATTCTATCAGCACACTAGCCTTCCGCATAATAGGATCTTTCAGTGTGTGCTGAATGGAGGCCCCGGCCTGGGTAGCATCTGAACTTTTCTTATCAGCAAGAACAGCAACATTCCTATCACCTACACCAGAGCCAATGCAGGAAACACCTGCAGCAAAAGACCCAGGTGTTTTCACTCCCTGAGGAGCATGGCTCTCAGGGAAGCTGGAACCATCACTTTGGTCAACAGGAGATGCTGCTTCCTCTGCAGTGGGCTGAACTGCTGGGAGACCCTGGCCCTCATTGCGTGTGTGTTGTCGTTTTGCACGGGAGCGGCTCTTACTCTTTTGACCCCTAGGCATGATGACTAGACTCAGGGAGGAAGCAGGAGAGCTGACAAGGCAGAAATCTGGAAGGGTAAAAATGACAATCTGTAAGTGCCACAGTACTACCAGAGAGGGGATATGTGGATGTAATGAAGAACAGGGTTATTTGCAGCTTTCCAGGTGGGCATCTTTCTGGGAACATACCAGGGCTTCTGTACTCGTGGATCAACCTCTATTCTGCAAACCCTGTGGAGGAAATTAAAACTTGTTAGGCCACTGCATTGAAGGCTAGTTTCAGGATTGCAAGAGTAGGACAGTTTTTTTTTTTAAAAACTAGGGTTATTTGAAATTGAGTCAGAGTTCCCTTACTTTATATCCACAATCAGTCATATCTATTAATGGCAAAGTATGTATATTCGTTTCCTTTTGCTTTTCTGAAGCTAACACTCCAAACTTCTCAGTATCATGCTGGAAGAAATAAAGCTACCTTTTCCCCTACTTCGTCATTCAGATTGCAATGGGGACTCCTAGCACTGAAAATAATGGAGATATCTGAGGGCTTCTGTTATAAAGAGGAGTGTTGTTTCCACAGTGATCAGTCATCCTGATTTTTAGCTACCTGGATACCATATATATCTTATTGTGGCAATGTGGTAAGGCCCTTTACAACAAAGTTCCTATTGCCTGACTTTCACAAGGAAAATTTAAAGAGCCCCTCAGTCATTAGTCTGGATTGGATCCACTTAAGCAAGCATACAGGAACAGAGGTCTGTGCCCATACAGACCCACCGAGGCCACCATATAGAGACAGAGGCCTGTGTCCAAACATACTCACTTAGGGAATCATACAGGGGTAAGACCTGTGCTCAGGCAACCTACTCAGGCTTCAATAGAGGGGCGGAGACCTGTGCTCATGCAGAACCACTCAGGCAACCATGAAGGGGAAGAGACCTGTGCGCCTACATACACAATCAGGCCATCAAACAGGGGTGGAAACCTGTGTTCCTGCAGACTCACTCAGGCCACCATACAGGGGCGGAGACTATGCTCTTGCAGACATACTCAGGCAAGTATACAGGGGCAGAGACCAGTACTCATGCAGACCCACTCAGACCACCACACAGGGGTGCTGTCCTGTGCTCCTGCACCCACTCAGGCCACCTACATGGGCAGAGACCTGTGCTAATGGAGACCCACTCAGGACACCATAGAGGGGCAGAGACCTGTGCTACTGAAAACCCACTTAGGCCACCATACAGATGCAGAGATCTATGCTCCTGTGGACCCACTCAGATCTCTAATATAGGGGCACAGAACTTTGGTTCTGTGGATCCACTCAGGCCTCTATACAGGGGATGAGACCTATGCTCCCCTACACCCACTCAGACCACCATACAACAGTGGAGACCTATACTCCTGCAGACCCACACAGGCCACCATACCGGGCAAAGACCTTTGCACATGGAGACCCACTCAGATCTCTAATATAGGGGCAGAGAACTTGGCTTGTGTGGGCCGATTCAGGCCAACATAAAGGGGCAGAGACATGTGCTCCTTCTGACCCACTCAGGCCACCATACAGGGGCAGAGACTTATGCTTCTGTAGACCCACTCAGGAACCCGTACAGGGGCAGGGACCTACGATCTTGCAAACACACTAAAGCCACCATACATGGGCGTAGATCTATGCTCCTGAAGACCCACTAAGGTCACCATAAACGGACAGACACCTGTAATCATGGAGACCCAGTCAAGCCACCATAGAGGGGCACAGTCCTGTGCTCCTGCATACCCACTGAGGCTACCATATAGGGGCAGAATCCTGTGCTCCTGGAGACCCACACAGGCCACCATAGAGGGGCAGATTTCAGCACTCATCAGATGGATTCAGGCAACAATAGAGGGGCAGAGAACAGCCCTCATAAGACCTACTCATATATAAGGAAGGAGAACTTTGCTCCAGTGGACCCTCTTACAGGGATGGAGACCTATGCTTCAGTAGACCCACTCAGGCCACCATAGAGTGGTGGAGACTTGTGTGCCTCCATACTCACTCAAGCTACCACACAAGCGTGGAGACCTCCACATGTGAGGACTCACTCAGACCGGCATATAAGGGATGAAAGTTATGCTCTTTCTGACTCAATCAGGAGACCATAGATGGGTACAGAACTTTAGTAATGTGGACTCACTCAGGCAATCATAGAGAGGAAGAGACCTGTGCTGCTGCAGACTCACACAGGCAACCATAGAGGGGTGGAGACCACCACTCATTCAGACACACTCACAAACAGGGGAGAAGACCTTCCTACCTGTGGACCCACAACTGGATGGAGACCTTTACTCCAGTAGACCAATCAGGCCACCATACAGGGGCAGAGACATACACATGTGAGGACCGACTCAGGCCTGCATATAGGGACTGAAAGCCATGCTCCCTCAGACTCACACAGGCGACCATACAAGGGCAGAGTCAAACACTCATTCAAGCCCCCTCAGCCAGCCACACTGGGGCAGACACTGGTGCTCCTGCAGACCCACTCAGGCCTCCATAGAGGGGCAGAGTCCTGTGCTTCCTTGGACCCACCAAAGCCACCATACACGGGTGGGATCCTGTGTTTCCTTGGACAAACTGAGGCCACCACAGATGGAGGGAGTCCTGTGCTCCTGCAGACCCACTCAGGCCACCATATAGGGGCAGAGTCCGGTACTGCCTCAGACATACTCAGGCCAACAGAGAGGGGCAGAGAGCTGTTCTGCTGGGGACCCAGCAGGTCTCTAACTGAAGGGCACAGACCTTTGCTCATGGGGAGCCATCTTTACATCCATAGAGAGGCATAAGCCTGTGTTCTTGCAAACTATCTCAGGCCACCATAGACTGGCAGAGAATGGTACTCATTCAGACCCTCTCAGGTCACCATGTGGGGCAGAATCCTGTGCTCCTGGAGACCCACACTGCCCACCAAAGAGGAGCTGAGACCGGTGTGCCGACTGACTCATTCATGGCACGATAGACGGCCAGAGACCATGTGCTGCCAGACCCACTCAGGCCACCCATAGAGGGGCGTAGTCCTGTGCTCCTGGTGACTAAGTCAGATCTCTATCCTGAGGGCAGAGACCATTCCTCATGTGGACATACCTTCACTACCATAATGGGGCTGAGATCTGTGCTTCTCAAGACCCACTCAGGCCACCATAGCCGGGTAGAGTCCTGTGCTCCTGTGGACAAACTAAGGCCACCATAGAGGGGCAGCATCTGGTGCTTAAACAGACCCCCTCAGGACAACAAAGAGGGGCAGAGAGCTGTGCTCCTGAGGAACAATCAGATCTCTAACCTAAGGGCACAGACCTTTGCTCACGGGGAACCACCTTCACTTCCATAGAGAGGCAAAAACCTGTGTTCCTGCAGACCATCTCAGGCCACCATAGATTGGCAGAGACCAGCACTCATTCATACCCTCTCAGACCACCATAGATCAGCAGAGTCCTGTGCTCCTGGAGACCCACTCAGGCCAGCATAGAGGGGTGGAGTCCGGTCCTGCGGTGGACCCACTCATTCCACCATAGAGAGGCAGAGTCCTGTGCTCTAGCAGAACCACTCAGGCCATAATAAAGGGGGAGATACCTGTGCTAATCCATACCCACTACGGCCACCATACAAGCGTAGAGGTCTCCACATGTGAGGACTCACTCAGGCCTGCATATAGGGGCTGAAATCTATGCTACCTCTGACATACTCATGAGACCATAGAAGGGCACAAAACTTTAGTAAGATGGACCCAATTCAGGCCACCATAGAGCAGCACAGACCTGTGCCGCTCCAGACCCACCAGGATACCATACAGGGGTGGAGACCACTACTCATTCAGACGCATCCACATATAGGAGAGGAGGCCTTCATTCCTGTGGACCCACTTACTGGATGGAGACCTTTGCTCCAGTAGACCAATCAGGCCACCATACAGGAGCACAGACACACAATCGTGAGGACACACCCAGGCTTGCACACAGGGACTGAAAGCCATGCTCCTTCAGACTCACACAGGCGACCATAAAGGGGCGGAGACAAGCACTCATTCAAGCTCCATCACGCCATGAGAGTGGGGCAACACTGGTGTTCCTACAGACGCACTCAGGCCTTCATAGAGGGGCATAGTCCTGTGCTTCCTTGGACACACCCAGGCCACAGCACACGGGTGGAGTCCTGTGCTTACTTGGAGCCACCCAGGCCGCCAAAGATGGAGGGAGTCCTGTGCTCCTGTGGACCCACTCAGGCCACCATATAAGGGCAGATTCCAGTGCTTAGGCAGACACACTCAGGCCAACATAGAGGGGCAGAGAGCAGTTCTGCAGGGGACGCAGCAGGTCTCTACACTAAGATCACACACCTTTGCTCATGGAGACCTTCCTTTACCTCCATAGAGAGGCAGAGGTCTGTGTTCTTGCAAACTATCTCAGGCCACCATAGACTGGCAGAGAATGACACTCATTCAGACCCTCTCAGGTCACCATATGGGACAGAGTCCTGTGCTCCTGCAGACCCACACTGGCCACCATAGAAGTGCTGAGATCCGTGTGCCCGTGGACTCATTCATGCAACAATAGAGGGGCAGAGACCTATGTGCTGCCAGACCCACTCTGGCAACCCATAGAGGGGCGTAGTCCTGTGCTCCTGGTGACTAAGTCCGATGTCTATGCTAAGGGCAGAGAGCATCCTAATGTGGACATACCTTCACTACCATACAGGGGCGGAGATCTGTGCTTCTGCAGACCCATACAGGCCACCATAGCAGGATGGAGTACAGAGCTATAGCAGATCCACTCAAGACACTATACAGGTCCAGCACACGCACTCTTGTCTCCACAGAGGGGAGGAGTCCTCTGCTTCAGCAGTTGTAATCAGTAAACTATAGAGGGCTGGAGTCCTATGCTCCTGGAGACACACTCAGTCCACCATTGAGGGGTGGAGTCCTGTGTTTTTTCCGAGGAACCTCTCCACCATAAAAGGGGCAGAGTCGTGTGCTCCTGGTAACGCATTCAGGCCACCAAAGAAGGATGGAGTCCTGTACTTCCTTGGAACCACCCAGTCCAGCATAGAGGAGCACAGTCCTGTGCTTCCTAGGACCCACTGAGACCACCATATAGGGGTGGTGTCCTCTGCTCCTGTAGACTCACTAAGACGAACATAGAGGGGCAGCATCTGGAGCTTCCCCAGACCCATTCAGGCCAACATAGAGGGGCAGAGTGTTTTGCTCCTGAGGACCATTCAGTTCTCAAACCTAAGGGCACAGACCTTTGCTCATGGGGAACCACCTTCACCTCCATACAGAGGCAAAGACCTGTGCTACTGCAGACCATCTCAGGCCACCATAGATTGGCAGAGATCAGCACTCATTGAGACCCTCTCAGACCACCACAGAGCAAAAGAGTCCTGTGCTCCTGGAGATTATATAAAGCCACCTTAGAGGGGTGGAATCTCGTCCGACTGTGGACCAACTCACTCCACATTAGAGGGGCAGATTCCTGTGCTCCAGCAGACCCACTCAGGCCACCATAAAGGGGCTGAGACCTGTGCTCCTCTATACCCACTAAGGCCACCATACAGGCATGGAGGTCTTCACAGGTAAGGACTCACTCAGGCCTGCATATATGGGCTGAAAGCTATGCTCCTTCTGACTCACTCAGGAGACCATATAATGGCACAAAACTTTAGTAAGTTGGATCCAACTCAGGCCACCCTAGAGCTGCACAGACCTGTGCGGCTCCAGACCCACCAGGATACCATACATGGGTGGATACCACTACTCATTCAGACCCACTCACATACATGAGAGGAGACCTTTATTCCTGTGGACCCACTTACTGGATGGAGACCTTTGCTCCAGTAGACCACTCAGGCCACCATACAGGAGCAGAGACACACAATCGTGAGGACACACTCAGGCTTGCATACAGGGACTGAAACCCATGCTCCTTCAGACTCACACAGACAACCATACAGGGGCGGAGACAAGTACTCATTCAAGCCCCCTCAGGCCACCACACTGGGGCAGACATTGGTGCACCTGCAGACCTACTCCTGCCTCCATAGAGGGGCAGAGTCCTGTGCTTTCTTGGACCCACCCAGGCCACCATACACGGGTGGAGTCCTGTGCTTACTTGGACCCACCCAGGCCACCATAGATGGAGGGAGTCCTGTGTTCCTGCAGACCCACTCAGGCCACCATATAGGGACAGATTCCAGTGCTTACCCAGACACACTCAGGCCAAAATAGAGGGGCAGAGAGCTATACTGCTGGGGACCCAAAAGTCTCTAAACTAAGGGCACAGACCTTTGCTCATGGGGACCCTCCTTTACCTTCATAGAGTGGCAGAGGCCTGTGTTCTTGCAAACTATTACAGGCCACCATAGACTGGCAGAAAACGGCACTAATTCAGACCCTCTCAGGTCACAATATGGACAGAGCCCTGTGCTTCTGTAGACCTAAACTGGCCACCATAGAAGTGCTGAGATCCGTGTGCCCAAGGACTCATTCATGCCACCATAGAAGGGCATACTCCTGTGCTCCTGTGGACAAACTAAGGCCACCATAGAGGGGCAGCAACTCAGGCCAACTTACACTGGCAGAGAGCTGTGCTCCTGGCGATCAATCAGATCTCTAACCTAAGGGCACAGACCATTGCTCACTGGGAACCACCTTCACCTCCATGGAGAGGCAAAGACCTGTGTTCCTGTAGACCATCTCAGGCCGCCATAGAATGGCAGATACCAGCACTCATTCAGACCCTCTCAGAACACCATAGTGCAGCAGAGTCCTGTGCTCCTGGAGACACACTCAAGCCACCTTAGAGGGGTGGAGTCATGTCCTGCTATGGACCCACACACTACACCATGAGGGGCAGAGTCCTGTGCTCCAGCAGACCCATTCAGGCCACCATAAAGAGGCGGAGACCTGTGCTCCACCATATACACTAAGGCCACCATACATGCGTGGAGGTCTCCACATGTGAGGACTCACTCACCAGAGGATTCACTGAGGCCTGCATATAAGGGCTGAAAGCTATGCTCCTTCTGACTCATATAGGCAACCATACAGGGGCAGAGACAAGCACTCATTCAAGTCCCCACAGGCCACCACACTGGGGCAGACACTGGTGTTCCTGCATACACACTCAGGCCTCCATAGAGGGGCAGAGTCCTGTGCTTCCTTAGACCCACCGAGGACACCATACACGGGTGGAGTCCTGTGCTTACTTGGACCCACCCAGGCCACCATAGATGGAGGGAGTCCTGTGTTCCTGAAGACCCACTCAGGCCACCATATAGGGGCAGATTCCAGTGTTTCCGCAGACACACTCAGACCAACATAGAGGGGCAGAGAGATGTTCTGCTGGACAGCCAGCAGGTCTCTAAACTAAGGGCACAGACCTTTGCTCATGTAGACCCTCCTTTACCTCCATAGAGAGGCAGAGGTCTGTGTTCTTGCAAACTATCTCAGGCCACCATAGACTGGCAGAGAATGGCACTCATTCAGACCCTCTCAGGTCACCATATGGGACAGAGTCCTGTGCTCCTGCAGACCCACACTGGCCACCATAGAAGTGCTGAGATCCGTGTGCCCGTGGACTCATTCATGCAACAATAGAGGGGCAGAGACCTATGTGCTGCCAGACCCACTCTGACAACCCATAGAGGGGCGTAGTCCTGTGCTCCTGGTGACTAAGTCCGATCTCTATGCTAAGGGCAGAGACCATCCCTAATGTGGACATACCTTCACTACCATACAGGGGCGGAGATCTGTGCTTCTGCAGACCCATACAGGCCACCATAGCAGGATGGAGTACAGAGCTATAGCAGATCCACTCAGGACACTATACAGGTCCAGCACACGCACACTTGTCTCCACAGAGGGGAGGAGTCCTCTGCTTCAGCAGATGTAATCAGTAAACTATAGAGGGCTGGAGTCCTGTGCTCCTGGAGACACACTCAGTCCACCATTGAGGGGTGGAGTCCTGTGTTTTTTTTCCGAAGAACCAGTCCACCATAAAGGGGCAGAGTCGCGTGCTCCTGGTAACGCATTCAGGCCACCAAAGAAGGATGGAGTCCTGTACTTCCTTGGAACCACCCAGTCCAGCATAGAGGAGCACAGTCCTGTGCTTCCTAGTACGCACTGAGACCACCATATAGGGGTGGTGTCCTCTGCTCCTGTAGACTCACTAAGACCAACATAGAGAGGCAGCATCTGGAGCTTCCGCAGACCCATTCAGGCCAACATAGAGGGGCAGAGTGCTTTGCTCTGGGGACCATTCAGTTCTCAAACCTAAGGGCACAGACCTTTGCTCATGGGGAACCACCTTCACCTCCATACAGAGGCAAAGACCTGTGCTACTGCAGACCATCTCAGGCCACCATAGATTGGCAGAGATCAGCACTCATTGAGACCCTCTCAGACCAACACGGAGCAAAAGAGTCCTGTCCTCCTGGAGACTATCTAAAGCCACCTTAGAGGGGTGGAATCTCGTCCAACTGTGGACCAACTCACTCCACCTTAGAGGGCAGATTCCTGTGCTCCAGCAGACCCACTCAGGCCACCATAAAGGGGCTGAGACCTGTGCTCCTCTATACCCACTAAGGCCACCATACAGGCGTGGAGGTCTCCACATGTGAGGACTCACTCAGGCCTGCATATATGGGCTGAAAGCTATGCTACTTCTGACTCACTCAGGAGACCATATAATGGCACAAAACTTTAGTAAGTTGGATCCAACTCAGGCAACCCTAGAGCTGCACAGACCTGTGCGGCTCCAGACCCACCAGGATACCATACATGGGTGGATACCACTACTCATTCAGACCCACTCTCATACATGAGAGGAGACCTTCATTCCTGTGGACCCACTTACTGGATGGAGACCTTTGCTCCAATAGACCACTCAGGCCACCATACAGGAGCACAGACACACAATCGTGAGGACACACTCAGGCTAGCAACAGGGACTGAAAGCCATGCTCCTTCAGACTCACACAGAGGACCATACAAGGGCGGAGACAAGTACTCATTCAAGCCCCCTCAGGCCACCACACTGGGGCAGACACTGGAGCTCCTGCAGACCTACTCCGGCCTCCATAGAGGGGCAGAGTCCTGTGCTTCCTTGGACCCACCCAGGCCACTAAACATGGGTGGAGTCCTGTGCTTACTTGGACCCACCCATGACACCATAGATGGAGGGAGTCCTGTGTTCCTGCAGACCCACTCAGGCCACCATATAGGGACAGATTCCAGTGCTTACCCAGACACACTCAGGCCAACATAGAGGGGCAGAGAGCTATACTGCTGGGGACTCAGCAGGTCTCTAACCTAAGGGCACAGACCTTTGCTTATGGGGACCCTCCTTTACCAAAATAAAGAGGCAGAGGCCTGTGTTCTTGCAAACTATTACAGGCCACCATAGACTGGCAGAAAACAGCACTAATTCAGACCCTCTCAGGTCACAATATGGACAGAGCCCTGTGCTTCTGTAGACCTAAACTGGCCACCATAGAAGTGCTGAGATCCGTGTGCCCGAGGACTCATTCATGCCACCATAGAAGGGTATACTCCTGTGCTCCTGTGGACAAACTAAGGCCACCATGGAGGGGCAGCAACTCAGGCCAACTTACAGTGGCAGAGAGCTGTGCTCCTGGTGATCAATCAGATCTCTAACCTAAGGGCACAGACCATTGCTCACTGGGAACCACCTTCACCTCCATGGAGAGGCAAAGACCTGTGTTCCTGTAGACGATCTCAGGCCGCCATAGAATGGCAGAGACCAGCACTCATTCAGACCCTCTCAGAACACCATAGTGCAGCAGAGTCCTGTGCTCCTGGAGACACACTAAAGCCACCTTAGAGGGGTGGAGTCAAGTCCTGCTATGGACCCACACACTACACCATGAGGGGCAGAGTCCTGTGCTCCAGCAGACCCATTCTGGCCACCATAAAGAGGCGGAGACCTGTGCTCCACCATACACACTAAGGCCACCATACATGCGTGGAGGTCTCCACACCAGAGGATTCACTGAGGCCTGCATATAAGGGCTGAAAGCTATGCTCCTTCTGACTCACATAGGCAACCATACAGGGGCAGAGACAAGCACTCATTCAAGTCCCCACAGGCCACCACACTGGGGCAGACACTGGTGTTCCTGCATACACACTCAGGCCTCCATAGAGGGGCAGAGTCCTGTGTGTCCTTAGACCCACCGAGGACAACATACACGGGTGGAGTCCTGTGCTTACTTGGACCCACCCAGGCCACCATAGATGGAGGGAGTCCTGTGTTCCTGAAGACCCACTCAGGCCACCATATAGGGGCAGATTCCAGTGTTTCTGCAGACACACTCAGACCAACATAGAGGGGCAGAGAGATGTTCTGCTGGACAGCCAGCAGGTTTCTAAACTAAGGGCACAGACCTTTGCTCATGGAGACCCTCTTTTACCTCCATAGAGAGGCAGAGGTCTGTGTTCTTGCAAACTATCTCAGGCCACCATAGACTGGCAGAGAATGACACTCATTCAGACCCTCTCAGGTCACCATATGGGACAGAGTCCTGTGCTCCTGCAGACCCACACTGGCCACCATAGAAGTGCTGAGATCCGTGTGCCCGTGGACTCATTCATGCAACAATAGAGGGGCAGAGACCTATGTGCTGCCAGACCCACTCTGGCAACCCATAGAGGGGCGTAGTCCTGTGCTCCTGGTGACTAAGTCCGATGTCTATGCTAAGGGCAGAGAGCATCCCTAATGTGGACATACCTTCACTACCATACAGGGGCGGAGATCTGTGCTTCTGCAGACCCATACAGGCCACCATAGCAGGATGGAGTACAGAGCTATAGCAGATCCACTCAAGACACTATACAGGTCCAGCACACGCACTCTTGTCTCCACAGAGGGGAGGAGTCCTCTGCTTCAGCAGTTGTAATCAGTAAACTATAGAGGGCTGGAGTCCTGTGCTCCTGGAGACACACTCAGTCCACCATTGAGGGGTGGAGTCCTGTGTTTTTTCCGAGGAACCTCTCCACCATAAAGGGGCAGAGTCGTGTGCTCCTGGTAACGCATTCAGGCCACCAAAGAAGGATGGAGTCCTGTACTTCCTTGGAACCACCCAGTCCAGCATAGAGGAGCACAGTCCTGTGCTTCCTAGGACCCACTGAGACCACCATATAGGGGTGGTGTCCTCTGCTCCTGTAGACTCACTAAGACGAACATAGAGGGGCAGCATCTGGAGCTTCCCCAGACCCATTCAGGCCAACATAGAGGGGCAGAGTGTTTTTGCTCCTGAGGACCATTCAGTTCTCAAACCTAAGGGCACAGACCTTTGCTCATGGGGAACCACCTTCACCTCCATACAGAGGCAAAGACCTGTGCTACTGCAGACCATCTCAGGCCACCATAGATTGGCAGAGATCAGCACTCATTGAGACCCTCTCAGACCACCACAGAGCAAAAGAGTCCTGTGCTCCTGGAGATTATATAAAGCCACCTTAGAGGGGTGGAATCTCGTCCGACTGTGGACCAACTCACTCCACCTTAGAGGGGCATATTCCTGTGCTCCAGCAGACCCACTCAGGCCACCATAAAGGGGCTGAGACCTGTGCTCCTCTATACCCACTAAGGCCACCATACAGGCAATGGAGGTCTTCACAGTGTGAGGACTCACTCAGGCCTGCATATATGGGCTGAAAGCTATGCTCCTTCTGACTCACTCAGGAGACCATATAATGGCACAAAACTTTAGTAAGTTGGATCCAACTCAGGCCACCCTAGAGCTGCACAGACCTGTGCGGCTCCAGACCCACCAGGATACCATACATGGGTGGATACCACTACTCATTCAGACCCACTCACATACATGAGAGGAGACCTTTATTCCTGTGGACCCACTTACTGGATGGAGACCTTTGCTCCAGTAGACCACTCAGGCCACCATACAGGAGCAGAGACACACAATCGTGAGGACACACTCAGGCTTGCATACAGGGACTGAAACCCATGCTCCTTCAGACTCACACAGACAACCATACAGGGGCGGAGACAAGTACTCATTCAAGCCCCCTCAGGCCACCACACTGGGGCAGACATTGGTGCTCCTGCAGACCTACTCCTGCCTCCATAGAGGGGCAGAGTCCTGTGCTTTCTTGGACCCACCCAGGCCACCATACACGGGTGGAGTCCTGTGCTTACTTGGACCCACCCAGGCCACCATAGATGGAGGGAGTCCTGTGTTCCTGCAGACCCACTCAGGCCACCATATAGGGACAGATTCCAGTGCTTACCCAGACACACTCAGGCCAAAATAGAGGGGCAGAGAGCTATACTGCTGGGGACCCAAAGTCTCTAAACTAAGGGCACAGACCTTTGCTCATGGGGACCCTCCTTTACCTCCATAGAGTGGCAGAGGCCTGTGTTCTTGCAAACTATTACAGGCCACCATAGACTGGCAGAAAACGGCACTAATTCAGACCCTCTCAGGTCACAATATGGACAGAGACCCTGTGCTTCTGTAGACCATAAACTGGCCACCATAGAAGTGCTGAGATCCGTGTGCCCAAGGACTCATTCATGCCACCATAGAGGGCATACTCCTGTGCTCCTGTGGACAAACTAAGGCCACCATAGAGGGGCAGCAACTCAGGCCACCAACTTACACTGGCAGAGAGCTGTGCTCCTGGCGATCAATCAGATCTCTAACCTAAGGGCACAGAACATTGCTCACTGGGAACCACCTTCACCTCCATGGAGAGGCAAAGACCTGTGTTCCTGTAGACCATCTCAGGCCGCCATAGAATGGCAGAGACCAGCACTCATTCAGACCCTCTCAGAACACCATAGTGCAGCAGAGTCCTGTGCTCCTGGAGACACACTCAAGCCACCTTAGAGGGTGGAGTCATGTCCTGCTATG
This sequence comes from Cricetomys ansorgei, assembly GCA_026225945.1. NCBI lineage: Eukaryota > Metazoa > Chordata > Mammalia > Rodentia > Nesomyidae > Cricetomys > Cricetomys ansorgei. The sequence goes on from JAMJFZ010000769.1 coordinate 4,373,203, forward strand.
GACCCACACACTACACCATGAGGGGCAGAGTCCTGTGCTCCAGCAGACCCATTCTGGCCACCATAAAGAGGCGGAGACCTGTGCTCCACCATATACACTAAGGCCACCATACATGCGTGGAGGTCTCCACACCAGAGGATTCACTGAGGCCTGCATATAAGGGCTGAAAGCTATGCTCCTTCTGACTCACATAGGCAACCATACAGGGGCAGAGACAAGCACTCATTCAAGTCCCCACAGGCCACCACACTGGGGCAGACACTGGTGTTCCTGCATACACACTCAGGCCTCCATAGAGGGGCAGAGTCCTGTGCTTCCTTAGACCCACCAGGACACCATACACGGGTGGAGTCCTGTGCTTACTTGGACCCACCCAGGCCACCATAGATGGAGGGAGTCCTGTGTTCCTGAAGACCCACTCAGGCCACCATATAGGGGCAGATTCCAGTGTTTCCGCAGACACACTCAGACCAACATACAGGGGCAGAGAGATGTTCTGCTGGACAGCCAGCAGGTCTCTAAACTAAGGGCACAGACCTTTGCTCATGGAGACCCTCCTTTACCTCCATAGAGAGGCAGAGGTCTGTGTTCTTGCAAACTATCTCAGGCCACCATAGACTGGCAGAGAATGGCACTCATTCAGACCCTCTCAGGTCACCATATGGGACAGAGTCCTGTGCTCCTGCAGACCCACACTGGCCACCATAGAAGTGCTGAGATCCGTGTGCCCGTGGACTCATTCATGCAACAATAGAGGGGCAGAGACCTATGTGCTGCCAGACCCACTCAGGCCACCCATAGAGGGCGTAGTCCTGTGCTCCTGATGACTAAGTCAGATCTCTATGCTAAGGGCAGAGACCATCCCTAATGTGGACATACCTTCACTACCATACAGGGGCGGAGAACTGTGCTTCTGCAGACCCATACAGGCCACCATAGCAGGATGGAGTACAGAGCTATAGCAGATCCACTCAGGACACTATACAGGTCCAGCACACGCACACTTGTACTCCACAGAGGGGAGGAGTCCTCTGCTTCAGCAGATGTAATCAGTAAACTATAGAGGGCTGGAGTCCTGTGCTCCTGGAGACACACTCAGCCCACCATTGAGGGGTGGAGTCCTGTGTTTTTTCCGAAGAACCAGTCCACCATAAAGGGGCAGAGTTGTGTGCTCCTGGTAACGCATTCAGGCCACCAAAGAAGGATGGAGTCCTGTACTTCCTTGGAACCACCCAGTCCAGCATAGAGGAGCACAGTCCTGTGCTTCCTAGGACCCACTGAGACCACCATATAGGGGTGGTGTCCTCTGCTCCTGTAGACTCACTAAGACCAACATAGAGAGGCAGCATCTGGAGCTTCCGCAGACCCATTCAGGCCAACATAGAGGGGCAGAGTGCTATGCTCTTGGGGACCATTCAGTTCTCAAACCTAAGGGCACCGACCTTTGCTCATGGGGAACCACCTTCACCTCCATACAGAGGCAAAGACCTGTGCTACTGCAGACCATCTCAGGCCACCATAGATTGGCAGAGATCAGCACTCATTGAGACCCTCTCAGACCACCACAGAGCAAAAGAGTCCTGTGCTCCTGGAGACTACTAAAGCCACCTTAGAGGGGTGGAATCTCGTCCAACTGTGGACCAACTCACTCCACCTTAGAGGGGTGGATTCCTGTGCTCCAGCAGACCCACTCAGGCCACCATAAAGGGGCTGAGACCTGTGCTCCTCTATACCCACTAAGGCCACCAAACAGGCGTGGAGGTCTCCACATGTGAGGACTCACTCAGGCCTGCATATATGGGCTGAAAGCTATGCTCCTTCTGACTCACTCAGGAGACCATATAATGGCACAAAACTTTAGTAAGTTGGATCCAACTCAGGCACCCTAGAGCTGCACAGACCTGTGCGGCTCCAGACCCACCAGGATACCATACATGGGTGGATACTACTACTCATTCAGACCCACTCACATACATGAGAGGAGACCTTCATTCCTGTGGACCCACTTACTGGATGGAGACCTTTGCTCCATTAGACCACTCAGGCCACCATACAGGAGCACAGACACACAATCGTGAGGACACACTCAGGCTTGCAACAGGGACTGAAAGCCATGCTCCTTCAGACTCACACAGAGGACCATACAGGGCGGAGACAAGTACTCATTCAAGCCCCCTCAGGCACCACACTGGGGCAGACACTGGAGCTCCTGCAGACCTACTCCGCCTCCATAGAGGGGCAGAGTCCTGTGCTTCCTTGGACCCACCCAGGCCACCATACATGGGTGGAGTCCTGTGCTTACTTGGACCCACCCATGACACCATAGATGGAGGGAGTCCTGTGTTCCTGCAGACCCACTCAGGCCACCATATAGGGACAGATTCCAGTGCTTCCCCAGACACACTCAGGCCAACATAGAGGGGCAGAGAGCTATACTGCTGGGGACCCAGCAGGTCTCTAACCTAAGGGCACAGACCTTTGCTCATGGGGACCCTCCTTTACCTCCATAGAGAGGCAGAGGCCTGTGTTCTTGCAAACTAGTTACAGGCCACCATAGACTGGCAGAAAACAGCACTAATTCAGACCCTCTCAGGTCACAATATGGACAGAGCCCTGTGCTTCTGTAGACCTAAACTGGCACTACCATAGAGTGGCCAGAGATCTGTGCTTCTGCAGATCCACTCAGGCCACCATAGCAGGGTAGAGTCCTGTGCTCCTGTGGACAAACTAAGGCCACCATAGAGGGGCAGCATCTGGTGCTTCCACAGACCCCCTCAGGCCAACGTAGAGGGGCAGAGAGCTGTGCTCCTGTGGACCAATCAGATCTCTAACCTAAGGGCACAGACCGTTGCTCACTGGGAACCACCTTCACCTCCATAGAGAGGCCAAGACCTGTGTTCCTGCAGACCATCTCAGTCCGCCATGGATTGGCAGAGACCAGCACTCATTCAGACCCTATCAGAACACCATAGTGCAGCAGAGTCCTGTGCTCCTGGAGACCCACTCAAGCCACCTTAGAGGGGTGGAGTCAAGCCCTGCTATGGACCCACACATTACACCATGAGGGGCAGAGTTCTGTGCTCCAGCAGACTCACTCAGGCCACCATTAAGGGCGGAGACCTGTGCTCCACCATACACACTAAGGCCACCATACAGGCGTGGAGGTCTCCACACCTGAGGACTCACTGAGGCCTGCATATAAGGGCTGAAAGCTATGCTCCTTCTGACTTACTCAAGAGACCATACAAGAGCACAATAGTTTAGTAATTTGGTCCCAATTCAGGCCACCATAGAGCGGAAGACACCTCTGCGGCTCCAGACCCACCAGCATACCATACAGGCGTGGAGACCATTACTCATTCAGACCCACCTCACTACAGGAGAGGAGTCCTTCATTCCTGTGGACCAACTTACTGGATGGAGATCTTTGCTACAGTAGACCAATCAGGTCACCATACAGGAGCACAGACATTCAATCATGAGGACGCACTCAGGCTTGCACAGAGGGGCTGAAATCCATGCTCCTTCAGACTCTCAGAGGTGACCATACAGGGGCGGAGACAAGCATTCATTCAAGACCCCTCAGGCCACCACACTGGTGCAGACACTGGTGCTCCTGCAGACACACTCAGGCCTCCATAGAGGGGCAGAGTCCTGTGTTCCCTTGGACCCACCCAGGCCTCCATACACGGGTGGAGTCCTGTGCTTCCTTGGACCCACTGAGGCCACCATATATGGAGGGAGTCTTGTACTCCTGCAGACCTACTCAGGCCACCATATAGGGGCAGAGTCCGGTGCTTCCGCAGACACACTCAGGCCAACATAGAGGGGCAGAGATCTGTTCTGCTGGACACCTGCAGGTCTCTAAACTAAGGGCACAGACTTTTGCTCATGGGGACTCACCTTTACCTCCATAGAGAGGCAGAGGCCTGTGTTTTTGCAAACTATCTTAGGTCACCATAGATTGGCACTGAACGGCACTCATTCAGACCCTCTCAGGTCACCATATTGGGCAGAGTCCTGTGCTATTGTGGACGCGCTCAGGCCAGCATAGAGGGCCAGAGACCTGTCCTCTTGCAGACTCACTCAGGCAACCAAAGAGGGGCAGAGTCCTAGGCTCCTGTGGTCCCATTCAGTCACGAAAGTGAGGCAGAGTCTTGTGCTCCAGTGGAACAACTCAGGACCTCATACAGGGGTGGAATCTTGGGCTTCCTTGGACTCACCCAGATCAGCATAGAGAGGCGGAGTCCTGTGCTCCTGGTGAGGCACTCAGGCCACCATAGTGTGGCAGAGACCTGTGCTCCTGAAGACCCACTCAGGCCACCATAGAGGGGCAGAGTTTTGTGTTCCAGCAGACCACTGAGGGCACCATAGAGGGGTGGAGACTTGTGCTTCCGTTGTACCCACTCAGGCAGCAACAGAGGGCGGAGTCCAGCAATCATCAGACCCAATCAGATACAGGGTGCTGAGTCCGTTTGATCCTGCAGACCCACTCAGGCCACCACAGAGGGGCAGAGTCCTGTGCTCCAGCCCATCACTCATTCCTCCACAGAGGGATGGAGTCCTCTTCCCCAGGGGATCCAATCAGGACAGAATAGAGGGGCGGCGTCCTGTGTCCTGGAGACGACACTGGCCATCATAGAGAGGCGGAGTCCAGGGCTCCAGATGAACTACTCAGGCCAACAGAGAGCGGCGGAGTCCTGTGCTCCTGCAGACCCACTCAGGCCACCATAGAGGGGTAGAGTCCTGTGCTCCAGCTAAACCACTCAGGCCATCATAGAGGGGCGGAGTCTTGTGCTCCTGCAGACCCACTCAGCCATAATATAGGGGCTGAAAGCTAAGCTCAGGTGACACACACAGGAACCCATACAAGGCAGAGACCTTTACAAAGGTGGACCCACTCGGGCTACCTTAGATTGGAGGAGTCCTGTGCTCCAGCTAACCTAATTAGGACACTATAGAGGCGCGGAATCCTGTGCTCCTGCAGACCCATTCACACCACCATAGAGGGGCTGAGACCTGTTCTCCTGCAGACTAAATCAGGCCACCATAGAGGGCAAAAGTCCTGTGCTCCTGAAGACCCACTCAGGCAACAAAAGAGTGGCAGAGTCCGGTGCTTCATTGGACCCACTCAGGCCACCATACAGGAGCAGAGTCCAGTGCTTCCTCGGACCCAACCAAGCCACCATAGAGGGGTGGAATCTTGTGTTTTTTCCGACGCACACAGTCCACCATAGAGGGGCAGAGTCCTGTGCTCCTGGAGACCCATTCAGGCCACCATTGAGGGGCGAAATCCTGTGCTCTGGTGAGCCACACAGGCCACAATAGAGTGGCAGATTTCAGCACTCATCAGACCCACTCATGCTACCATACAGCGTCGGAGACCAGCACTCATAAGACCCAGTCAGATACAAGGGAGGAGACCCTTGCTCCACTGGACTGTCTTACAGGGATGGAGACCTATATTTCAGAAGACCCACTCAGGCCACCATAGAGGGGTTAGAGTCCTGTGCTCCTCCAAACACACTCAGGCCACTTTACAGGGTTGGAGATCTGTGCTCCCTTATACCCACTCGGGCCACCATAGAGGAGTGGATTTCAGCACTCATCAGACCCACTTAGGCAACCATAGAGCGGTGGAGACCAGCCCTAATAAGACCCATGCAGACACAGGAGTGGAGACCTTTGCTTCAGTGGATTCTCTTACAGGGATGGAGACATATGCTTCAGTAGACCCACTCAGGCCAACATAGAGTGGCAGAGTCCTGTGCTCCTGTATACCCACTCAGGCTACCAGAGAGGGACAGAGTCCTGTGCTTCTTTGGACCCACCCAGGCCACCATAGAGGGCCGGAGACCTGGGTACCAGCAGACACACTCAGGGAAGCATCGAAATGGCGGAGACCAGCACTCATTCAGATCCATTCAGATACAGGGAAGGAGACCTTTCCTCTAGTGGACCTTCTTAAAATGATGGAGACCAATGCTTCTGTAGACCCACTAAGGCCAACATTATAGTGACAAAGTCCTGAGCTCCTCCAGACCCACTCAGGCCACATGTGGAGACCTCTACATGTGAGGACTCACTCAGGCCTGCATATAGGGGCTGAAAGATATGCTCCTTCTGACTCAATCAGAGACCATACATGGGTACAGAACTTTAGTCATGTGGACCCTCACTGACCACCATAGATGGGTAGACACTGTGCTGCTGCAGATCCACTCAGGTAACCATAGAGGGGTGGAGACCATCACTCATTCAGATCCACACAAGTATGGGGGAAGAGACCTTCATTCCTGTGGAACCACTTACTAGATCGAACCTTTGCTTCAGTAGACCAATCAGGCCACCATAGAGGGGCAGAGACTTACAATCGGGAGGACCCACTCAAGCCTACAAACAAGGACTGAAAGCCATGATCCCTCAAACTCACACAGGGGACCGTTAAAGTGGGGGAGACCAGAAGTCATTCAGACCCTGTCAGGCCACCATAGTAGGGCAGACACTGGTGCTTCTGCAGATCCACTCAGACCAACAGAGAGGAGCAGAGATCTGTTCTGCTGGACACGCAGCAGGACTCTAAACTAAGGGCACAGACCTTTGCTCATGGGGACTCAACTTTACCTCCATAGAGAGGCCGAGGCCTGTGTTCTTGCAAACTATCTCAGGCCACCATAGACTGGCAGAGAATGGCACTCATTCAGACCCTCTCAGATCACCATATGGGACAGAATCATGTGCTCCTGCAGTCCCAAACTGGCCACCATAGAAGTGGTGAGATCTGTATGCCCGCGGACTCATTCATGCCACCATAGAGGGACTGAGACCTATGCGCTGCCAGACCCACTCAGGCCACCCATAGAGGGGCTTAGCACTGTGCTCCCGGTGACTAAGGCAGATCTCTATCTAAGGGCAGAGACCATCCCTCATGTGGACATACCTTAACTATCATAGAGTGGCGGAGATCGGTCCTTCTGCAGACCCACACAGGCCACTATAGCGGGGCAGATTCCAGAGCTATAGTGGATCCAATCAGGACACTATACAGGTCCAGCCCACCCACTCATGCCTCCACAGAGGGGTGGAGTCCTCTGCTCCAGCAGATGAAATCAGGAAAATATTGAGGGCCGGAGTCCTGTGCTCCTGGAGACCACTCAGTCCACCATAGTGGGGTGGAGTCCTGTGTTTTTTCCGATGCACCCAGTCCACCATAGATGGGCAGAGTCCTGTGCTCCTGGTAACGCATTCAGGCCAACATAGAAGGATGGAGTCCTGTACTTCCTTGGAACTACCCAGTCCAGCATAGAGGCACACAGTCCTGAGCTTCCGAGGACCTACTGAAACAACCATATAGGGGTGGTGTCCAGTGCTCCTGTAGACTCACTAAGACCAACATAGAGGGGCAGCATCTGGAGCTTCGGCAGACCCATTCAGGCCAACATAGAGGGGCAGAGTGCTTTGCTCCTGGGGACCATTCAGATCTCAAACCTAAGGGCATAGACCTTTGCTCATGTGGAACCACCTTCACCTACATAGAGAGGCAAAGACCTGTGCTCCTGCAGACCATCTCAGGCCACCATAGATTGGCAGAGATCTGCACTCATTGAGATGCTCTCAGACCACCATAGAGCAGCAGAGTCCTGTGCTCCTGGAGACTCACTAAAGCCACCTTAGAGGCCTGGAGTTTCCTCCGGCTGTGGACCCACTCACTCCTCGACAGAGGGGCAGATTCCTGTGCTCCAACAGACCCACTAAGGCCACCATAAATGGGCATAGACCTGTGCTCCTCCATACCCACTAAGGCCAACATTCAGGCGTGGAGGTCTCCACATGGGAGGACTCACTCAGGCCTGCATATATGGGCTGAAAGCTATGCTCCTTCTGACTGACTCAGGAGACCATAGAAGGGCACAAAACTTTAGTAAGTTGTAACCAACTCAGGCCACCATAGAGCGGAAGAGACCTGTGTGGCTCCAGACCCACCAGGATACCATACAGAGGTGGAGGCCAGCACTCATTCAGACCCACTCACATACAGGAGAGGAGTCCTTCATTCCTGTGTACCCACTTACTGGATGGAGTCCTTTGCTCTAGTAGTCCAATCAGGCCACCATACAGGAGCAGAGACATACAATCGTGAGGACCCACTCAGGCTTGCACACAGGGACTGAAAGCAATGCGCGTTCAGACTCACACAGGTGACCATACAGGGGAGGAGACAAGCACTCATTCAAGCCCCCTCAGGCCAGCACACAGAGGCAGACACTGGTGATTCTGCACACCCAATCAGGCCCCCATAGTAGGGCAGAGTCCTGGGCTACCTTGGACCCACACAGGCCACCATAGATGGAGGGAGTCCTGTGCTCCTGCAGACCCACTCAGGCCACCATATAGGGGCAGAGTGTGGTGCTTCTGCAGGCACACTACGGCCAACATAGAGGGGCAGAGATCTGTTCTGCTGGGGACCCTGCAGTTCTCTAACCTAAGGGTACAGACCTTTGCTCATGGGGACCCTCCTTTACCTCCATAGAGAGGAAGAGGCCTGTGTTCTTGCAAACTAACTCAGGCCACCATAGATTGGCAGAGAACGGCACTCAGGCAGACCCTCTCAGGTCACCATATGGGTCAGAGTCCTGTGCATCTGCAGACCCACACTGGCCACCAGAGAAGTGCTGAGATCCGTTTGCCCATGGACTCATTTATGCCACAATAGAGGGGTGTAGACCTATGCGCTGCCACACCCACTCAGGCCACCCATAGAGGGGCTTAGTCCTGTGCTCCTGGTGACTAAGTCAGATCTCTATCCTAAAGGAAGAGACCATTCCTCATGTGGACATAACTTCACTACCATAGAGGGGCGGAGATCTGTGCTTCTGTGCTTCTGCAGACCCACTCAGCCCACCATAGTGGGACATAGTTCAGTGCTCCTGTGGACAAACTAAGGCCATCATAGAGGGGCAGCATCTGGTGCTCCTGGAAATCGATCAGGCCAACGTACAGGGGCAGAGAGCTGTGCTCCTGGCGAGCAATCAGATTTCTAACCTAAGGGCACAGACCTTTGCTCATGGGGAACCACCTTCACCTCCATGGAGAGGCAAACGACCTGTGCTTCTGCAGACCATCTGAGGCCACCATAGAATCGCAGAGACCAGCACTCATTCAGACCATCTCAGAACACCATAGTGCAACAGAGTCCTGTGCTCCTGGAGACCTACTCAAGCCACCTTAAAGGGGTGGAGTCAAGTCCTTCTAATGACCCACACACTACAGCATGAGGGGCAGATCCTGTATTCCAGCAGATCGACTCAGGCCACCATAAAGGGGTGGAAACCTGTGCTCCTCCATACACACTGAGGCCACCATACAGGCCTGGAGGTCTCCACACCTGAGGACTCACTCAGGCCTGCATATAAGGGCTGAAAGCTACGCTCATTCTGACTCTCTCAAGAGACCATACAAGGGCACAATACTTTAGTAAGTTGGACCCAACTCAGGCCACCATATAGCGGCACAGACCTTTGTGGCTCCAGACCCACCAGGATACCTTACAGGGGTGGAGACCACTACTCATTCAGACCCACTCACATACAGAAGAGAAGACCTTCATTCCTGTGGACCCACTTATGGATGGAGATCTTTGCTCCAGTAGACCAATCAGGCCACCATACAGGAGCAGAGACACACAATCGTGAGGACACACTCAGGCTTGCACAGAGGGACTGAAAGCAATGCTCATTCAGACTCACACAGGCGACCATACAGGGGAAGAGACAAGCACTCATTCAAGCCCTCTCAGGCCAGAACACAGCGGCACACACTCCTGCTTCTGCAAACCCACTCAGGCCACCATAGAGGGGCACAGTCCTGTGCTTCCTTGGACCCACCCAGGCCACTATACACGGGTGGAGTCCTGTGCTTACTTGGCCCCACCCATGCCACCATAGATGGAGGGAGTCCTGTGCTCCTGCAGGCCTACTAAGGCCATTATATAGGGGCAGATTCCAGTGCTTCCGCAGACACAGTCAGGCCAACATAGAGGGGCAGAGAGCTGTTCTGCTGGGGATCCATCAGGTCTCTAAACTAAGAGCACAGACATTTGCTCATGGGGACTCACCTTTACCTCCATAGAGAGGCAGAGGCCTGTGTTCTTGCCAACTGTCTCAGGCCACCATAGACTGGCAGAGAATGGCACTCAGGCAGACCCTCTCAGGTCACCATATGGGTCAGAGTCCTGTGCATCTGCAGACCGACACTGGCCACTATAGAAGTGCTGAGATCCGTGTGCCTGCGCACTCATTCATGCCACCATAGAGGGGCGGAGACCTATGTGCTGCCAAACCCACTCAGGCCACCATAGAGGGGCTTAGCGCTGTGCTCCTTGTGGCTAAGTCAGATCTCTATCCTAAGGGCAGAGACCATTCCTAATGTGGACATACCTTCACTACCATAGAGGGGCAGAGATCTGTGGTTCTGCAGACCCACACAGACCACCATTGTGGGGCAGAGTCCAGAGCTATAACAGATCCAATCAGGACACTATACAGGTTGACCCCACACACTCATGCCTCCAATGAGGGGTGGAGTCCTCTGCTCAGCAGATGTAATCAGGAAACTATATAGGGGCAGAGTCCTGTGCTCCTGGAGACCCACTCAGGCCACCATATAACGGTGGAGTCCTATGCTCCAGCTGAACCACACAGGCCACCATAGAGTGGCGGAATCCTGTCCTCCTAGAGACCCACTCCGGCCACCATAGAGGGGTGGAGTCCTGTGCTCCTGCAGATCCACTCACACCACGGTTAGAGGGGCTGAGACCTTTTCTCCTGCAGATTCAATAAGGCCACCATAGAGGGGCAAAGTCTGTGCTCCTGTTGACCCTCTCAGGCCACTATAGAGGGGCAGAGTTCGGTGCTTCCTTGGACCCACACAGGCCTCCATACAGGGGCAGAATCCAGTGCTTCATTGGAACCACCCATGCCACCATAGAGGAGTGGAATACTGTGTTTTTTCCGACGCACCCAGTCCACCATAGAGGGGCAGAGTCCTGTGCTCCTCGAGACCCATTCAGTCCACCATAGAGGGATGGAGTCCTGTGCTTCCTTGGACCCACCCAGTCCAGCATAGAGGGGCACAGTCCTGTGCTTATGTGAGGCTGGAGACCCCCCGTCCCTGGGCATTAATCCTAAACTCTTAATAGAAACTTAGGCTTTCTCTACTCAATACAATAATTATTGAGTACTTACCAGAACTCCCTGTTCCAAGAAACTAGCCTATCCCAGAAACCATAAAACAATTGTCAGGCTTAATTCAAGGGCACTGTGACCCAGCCCAAATTCCTAAAATGAGTGGCAGCTACAGCTGCTGCCTAATAGCCTTGGGCAAGGGACTTTACCCTAAGTATACATTTCCTGGTGCCTGGGAAGTGCTATAAAAAGCTTCCCCATTTGCTCCTCGGGGCCATTTCTATCCTGCGTGTTAGAATCGTCCCAGTGCACTGGAATAAATACTCTTGCTATTTGCATCGATATACTGTCTGTGAGTCTCTGTGGGGGTGCAGTGTCCCGGTTTGGGCCTTTGGGGGTCCAACATTTTGGTTCCCTGACCGGGAATAGAGGCATCCCCCAGACCTCGCAAGTCGGGTATCTGAGGTAAGCTCGAGCATCTGTTGTTTGTCTGTCTGTCTGTCTGTTCGCCTGTCTGCCTGTCTGTTTGGAACAAGTAACTGGTCAGAGCTATAAACTGTGTCTGCAACGGTCTGTGGTGTGCATGGTCCGTAAGGATCCCGCTGCGCGGCTTAAGCTTACCGGGATGGTATAAGCCAGGACGACCCTGGAGGACGCTCCAGTGGGGTTGGAGGGGACACCGTAAGGTTTCCTCTCCATCTGTGCTGGGGGCAGGTGGCCTACGGCATCTAACCGGGATCTCTGCCATTTGGTTAGGCAGGGACCGGCATCTGTCTGATATTGGAGCTCTGTTTCTCTTTGTGTCTGATTTTTGTGTTAATTGTGACTGACTTATTTGCCTGACTATCTGTATTAGGTCTTGTTTGTCTGTTTGTGAGAAGTGCCACGGGAGGGTCTGGAATCTGGAGGCTGTGGGGCCCTGGAGGACACTCCAGAATCTGGTAATGGGGAGAAGTCCGGGAGGACTTCCCCCATCTGTACGGGGAGAGGTCCAGGAGGACTTCCCCCATCTGTTCAGAGAGGGGTCCGTGAGGATCCTTCTCCATCGGGAGGAGGGAGAGGAACCTCTCCTCCATCTGGAGATGCCTGTTAGAGTCCGGTTTCAACCTTCTGTGACTTCCGTAGAGGAGCTGTGGAAGTCCCCTCCTGGGCGAGTCTGCAAAATCTGTTTCTTGTATTTTCACTGGTTCTTTCTGACTTGTTGACAATGGGACAGTCGACTTCAACCCCCCTCTCTCTGACGCTTGACCATTGTTCTGAGGTTACACCATAGCCGTAGGAGGGCTGCTGATGAGCTACCCTCCTGTCTGGGGTCGTGACGACCCGTGTCGGGAAGCTTGGGTTGTGAGAGGACACATCTGGGGTCATAGGACCCAACTGGGGGTCCTGACCTTCTTGGAATCTGGAGGCTGTGGAGGCCTTTCCGCTGACAGACTCTCTGGCCGAGAGCTCTGGTCGGACAGTGGTGCCAGGTGCTTACTTGACTCTGGAAACACTAGAGGGTGCACTGCTGTTTCTGTATTATTCTGTGTGTGTGTATGGCTAGACTCGGACTGACTTTGTTTTTGGATGTGGGACAAATTTCATCTGGACCTCTTGACATAATTATGTCTCATTTTAAGGGAGTCAAGGACAGAGCAACTTATCAGTTAGTTGATGTACACCTGAAAACCTCTGAGAAATTGTGCGGCGCCATTGTCTTATCTGATTCTTGTTTGTCTCAGCTTCATAGTTATATGTTTTGTGTTTGTCTGTTTTCCGTGTAACACACGAGATCTAAAGTGGGCCAAGCAACTCCAGTCATATGCTGTGGGTAAGTGGCAGTGCTGCCAGCCAGGAATGCAAGCCAAGCCTAAACAAGGGGTGGAAGGCCAGCTGCAGGGGAGGGGGTGCTGCGTTGAGCAGACCTCTGGAGCCACCCAGCCAGAACTGCTTCCAGATAGACCTGTTTTTTAATAATGCTGGGCTGCCAGTTTCACTCATCCTTGGTTTGGGGCTCTCAGCCTTAGGAGAAAAAGGGTTAATGAGAGAAAACAAGCAAAAAGCGGCAGGAAAAGAAAAGGGGTTAATTAAGAGATAATAGCAACCCCCATCCTATAAGAGTAATAAAAAGTAAAAATCACTCAAATGGTATTTTAAAATGTATATGTAGTTTGAGTAAAGAAACCTAATGGTTTTAAAGATTCAGGTGCCTTGTAATGACTGATGCCACTGAGGTAAAGCTTGCTAAAAACTAGAAGACAGGCTGCTGCTTAGGGAGGGACAGGAGGAATGTACATTTGGAATTTTATTTACTGCCGTCTCAGCCGCTGCCTCTGCAGTAAAAGTGACAGCCCAGTTGTTGCTCTTGCTAATTCGGCTCAGTTAAAACCTGTTCCACCTGAACTAATTGGCAAAATGCTTAAAAATGTTTTGAAGTCTATAGGTCTGAGGGTGTGAAAACATAAGTAAATGGTAAGGGTCTAAAAAGTAATCTAAAATGTATAGATAAATTCTGGCTGTAAAGTTCTGATAAGCTGATGAAAATAATGTGTATTTTGTGTTCATTTGAATATCACTGTCTTAAATGTTAGCTTGCCAGGTCTGGGGCAAGTTTACTTAGAAATGAGTCTTGCTGCAAACTTAGAGAAGAGACCTGGAGCAGCTTGTGCTACTCGCCAAAATGCGAAAATAACTTCTGCCACTAACAGATAATTTGTAAAAAAGGCAACAAGTCATCTCTGAAAGCGTCCTAAGGTTCCTCTGTTGTTCCAGACCTGATTAAGATTTCTCTGTCTGTATGTAAGATTATACTTGTATTTCAGAAAAAAACTGGTCCAGAGCCAGGGCCAGGAGGGAGGGGACCACGTGGGCAGAGAAAGATGACAATCCGGTGTGGAAGATAAGTGGGCACGTATGAGATGTTAGACAGAGGCAAATTTCACAGGGTGTGTGGAATCTCCCCCAATTCCTAAGACAGTAAAAGAAACAATTGGCATTAAGAGAGGAGGTCTTAGGAAACCCAGAAACCTTGTCCCCGGGGAGCAGGAAAAAAAAAAGCCAGCTCAGTTAATTCAAGTCCCAAGGACATCCCATGTGCTGCGCTTTGCGGTGGGCTCCCTGCCAGGGAGATGAGAGGGTTCCTGGGGAGAATACCCTGTTCCCTCCTTCCTGCTGCTGCCCCTAAAACTAAAAGGCAGGAACTTGACCCAAGCTTGGCTTCCTGAAAGAGTTCTGTGTCTGTCTTGAGTCTACATGAGATGGCAAGATGACATACTCGGTGTGTAAAGGAACACACACAGGGGTAGAGAGTCACTACAGAGCAGGTACTCTGTGCTCCTTTGAAAAGCATGAGAAAAAGGCAAAGGGTCAGGAGGGTAAACTAACAGAAAGGTTAACTCATCACAGTGGTCCCTATGTAACTGAGGCCTCAATACCAACCCTCTTGAGAGTGTATTTTAAAAATTTGTTTTAAAGATGTGTTTTCTGGTATAGATCTAAAAAGAAAAAACTAAGTTAAGATAGATTTTATATAGTGTTTTTGTATGCTAAAATAAGGTTTATAAAGTTAAGATTTTAAAAAGAAAAATATTAAATAAGATACCAATACAGTCATCTTTTCAGTTTAAGAGTAAGATGTTTAAAACAAAACATAAAGATAATTAAAGTTTGTTTATAAAAAACCTGCAGTTTTAAAATTGAGAGGCCATGTGATATCTGAGCTTTAGTGTAACAGTTGGCTTAGGCCTAAGACAGAATGCTGCTGAAAAGAAAAAATGTGTGTGCATTACACTGTGGTGAGATATTATAAACACAAAGTTGGAAGGTTTTAAAGTACTTTTAAAAAACTTTAGGTTTTTACAAAAGCCAAAAGTTAAAGCTAGACGTTTTCAAAAACAGCTTTTAAGATATTTAAATTCACAAGGCTATGAGACAGTTTTAAGTTATAAGGATGATTACAATGACCTAAATAGTACAGCAAAGCAGAAAAAATTATTGACAAAGTTTTGTTAACATAGAGATACTTAACATAGATAGCCCTCACCCCTCAGAGATCTGCTGATTATGACTTTTAATTGGAGTTTTAAGTAGAGACCCCAGATCCTAACAGTGATCCCAGCACCTCCAGAGAAGACGGACAGGGACAGAGCAACCTCTGTGGATTGTGGAAATGTACCACTGGGCAAAACTGCCCAATGCCTCACCTGCCATAGACCTGCCTAAACAGTGCACAAATAAGACACTAGAGAGTAGATCATCCTGCTTTGGATGGACAGAGCGGGGTTCGATCCCTCTGAGTGTTATCCACAGAAAGATACCTACTGGTCTGGCAACTGAAGACTGGCCTGGCAACGGAAAGACTGTCATTGCCTTGAGGCCTCTGTTCCCCATAAGGTCACAGAGAACACGGAGAGTCCAGGGTCATCTGTCTAGGAATGGGTAAGTCTCTGTCATTTTAATTGAGTTATACTTTTTGCTATAATTTAGTATTCCCAGATCTCTGGTGTTGATGGCTAACTGTAATTCTGTTAGTTCAACAGCAATAGACAACCAGTTTCTCTCTCTGAGGCTACTAGAGTCCCTGTCTGAATATGACAAACAGGATTGTCTCACTAACAGGCCCCCTGTTAAAAGATAAATAGGTTTTTGATGTAACTTTTACTATCCCTTTATTTAAAAAATTTGCCTAAAAGTGACTGCTCTCGGTAATAACAACTCTGTATTTGGTAGACAGTTAGATTAAAGAAAGTTTAAAGGAATGTTATGAGGTTCAAAATATAAAGGTCTAAGAAAGTGATTTAAGTTTTGAGTGTCTGAGATAATGTTAAGATATGGAGGTTTAAAAGTCTGCTGATATGAAAGCCTAGGTAAGTTGTGAAGGTCTGAAAAAGTGATTTTAAGTGAGAAGGTGGTTTGAGATAAAAGTTAAAAAAAAAAAAGGTTCAGAGTTATAACATTAAAATCCTGGATACATGTTCTGATGAGCTGGTAATAATTGTTTTTATCTGGATTAGAGGCTTGCTTGGCTCTCCCATTTTCTTCTAGATATATGAAATCATACTTTGTTGCTAAAGGAAGCCAAAAAACCATTCTCTACATTTTAAAGTGACAGATTTTGTCTTAGTAGTGTATAACCTGGTTTTAGTTACTTGAAAACTTTTTATAATACTGTACTCTGTAAACAGATATTAATTAACCAAAAAACAGATCCTGTGTTATATAAATTATGGGCCACTTGAAGGTCCCTAAAAACATATGTTTTTAAGTGCCTAAATAGGCTCAAGTCTGAGGTGATTTCTCATTGGCTGTTTAACAAACACTTGTTAGCTGTTCTTTCTACAATGTGAATTACAATGATAAAAAGTTCCAAATGTAAGCTTCTGTAAACTTTAACTTCTGCCTCTAGTTTTTATAGTTTCAATAGATCACTACTTGGCTAACAGACACCATCCAGGAATCAAACTGCTTCGACTACTGTGAGTCCTGGACCTGATCTGCTGAGAGCTGATGACCAGTCCAGCTGATGTGACCACCCCCGTCCACTCTGCTGGATCAGCGAACCAGATGTACCCCACTGCCTAGCCCCCTGCACCCCAGTCTTGACTAATACCAGCCTGTTTGGGGCCCCTGACGACGTCCCCTCTCAGCAGGAAGCAGTCTAAGAGATTACAACATCCCATTTCCACAGGCTGGAACTTTTAGTCAAAAGAAAACTCCCTAAGACTGGGGACATGGCATGTATAGTGCCTATTGGCACGCCAGAACATTACCTGTTGAGGCCAGATAGACTCAGGTTCATTAAACTGACAATATGATAAAACATCCACTTAAAGCAAAAAAGGGAGCCCTTAACAGTTCTCACACTGTCACTCCTATTAGGGGCGGGTGTAACAGGAGTTGCCACAGAAACCGCCTCCCTACTTCTACAGGGACAACAGTACCAGAGTCTGCGAGCTGCCATTACAGGAGAGGTTTAGATTTACTTTTTCTCCAACAAGGAAGACTTTGCTCCACTTTCTGTTTTAAATCCTGGTTCAGTTCATCCTCATGGGTGACGACGTTAATATCTACACTATTGGCACTCTTGGTAATGTTATTGTTGGCTCTAAACTTTGGGTCCTACATTTTAAGTAAACTAATAGCTTTTATTAGGAAAAGAATCAGTGCAGAACAGATTATGGTTCTCAGACAACCATACCGGTTTCTTAAAAATTCTCCAGGAAGTGACTATAAACTAACCAATGCTAGTGATCAGGAGCTAAAACAGCTGTTCCATGATTGGAACAGTCACAAGAAAAAGGGGGGAAATGTGAGGCTGGAGACCCCCCCCCCCCCCCGGCTCTGGGCATTAATCCTAAACTCTTAATAGGAACTTAGGCTTTCTCTACTCAATACAATAATTATTGAGTACTTACCAGAACTCCCTGTTCCAAGAACTAGCCTATCCCAGAAACCATAAAACAATTGTCAGGCTTAATTCAAGGGCACTGTGACCCAGCCCAAATTCCTAAAATGAGTGGCAGCTACAGCTGCCGCCTAATAGCCTTGGGCAAGGGACTTTACCCTAAGTATACATTTTCTGGTGCCTGGGAAGTGCTATAAAAAGCTTCCCCATTTGCTCCTCGGGGCCATTTCTATCCTGCGTGTTAGAAAGGTCCCAGTGCACTGGAATAAATCCTCTTGCTATTTGCATCGATATCCATCTGTGAGTCTCTGTGGGGGTGCAGCATCCCGGTTTGGGCCTTTGGGGGTCCAACATTTACTAGGAGCCACTCAGACCACCATAGAGGGGGTGGGGTCCTGTGCTCCTGTAGACTCACTAAGGCCACCATATAGAGGCAGCATCTGGAGCTTCCACAGACCCACTCAGGCCAACTTAAAGGGGCAGAGTGCTGTGCTCCTGGGGACCAATCAGGTCTCAAACCTAAGGGCACAGACCTTTGCTCATTGGGAACCACCTTCACCTCCATAGAGAGGCAAAGACCTGTGCTCCTGCAGACCATCTCAGGTCACCATAGATTGGCAGAGACCAGCAATCATTCAGACCTTCTCAGACCACCATAGAGCAGCAGAGTCCTGTGCCCCTGGAGACACACTAAAGCCATCTTAGGGGGTGGAGTCCCGTCCTGCTGTGGACCCACTCACTCCACCATAGAGGGACAGAGTCCTGTGCTCCTGCAGACCCACTTAGGCCACCATAAAGGGGCTGAGACCTGTGCTCCTCCATACCCACTAAGGCCACCATACAGGCGTGGAGGTCTCCACCTGTGAGGGCTCACTCAGGCCTGCATATATGGGCTGAAAGCTATGCTCCTTCTGACTCACTCAGGAGACCATAGAAGGGCACAAAACTTTAGTAAGTTGGACCCAACTCAGGTCACCATAGAGCGGCAAAGACCATTGCGGCTCCAGACCCACCAGGATACCACACAGGGATGGAGACCACTACTCATTCAGACCCACTCACATACAGATGAGAAGACCTTCATTCCTGTGGACCCACTTACTGGATGGAGACCTTTTCTCCAGTAGACCAATCAGGCGACCATACAAGAGCAGAGACATACAATCGTGAGGACGCACTCAGGCTTGCATACAGGGACAGAAAGCCATGCTCCTTCAGATTCACACAGGCGACCATACAGGGGCGGAGTCAAGCACTCATTAAAGCCTCCTCAGGCCACCACACTAGGGCAGACATTGGTGTTCCTGCTGACCCACTCAGGCCACCATAGAGGGGCAAAGTCCTGTCCTCCTGTGGACCCACTGAGGCCACCATAGAGGGGCATGGTCCTGTGCTCCTGGAGACCCACTCTGGCCACCATAGACTGGCAGATTTCAGCACTCATCAGACCCACTCAGGCCACCATAGAGGGGCGGATACGTGTGGTCCTTTGGACCTACTCAGTCCACCATACAGACATGGAGTGCTCATGCAGACCCACTCAGATCTCTTATATAGGTGCAGAGACATTTGTTAGTGTGGATCCACTCAGGCCACAAAAGGGGGGAAGACATCTGCCCCTGTAGACCCACTTAGGCCACCATAGAGGAGCAGAGTGTTGTGCTCCTGTGGTCCCACTCAGGCTGCCATAGAGGAGCAGAGACATGTGCTAATGCAGACCCACTCAGATCTCTTATAGTGGGCAGAGGCCTTGCCAGTCCGGAACCATTTAGGCCACCATACATGTATGGAGACCTATCCTCGTGAGGACCCACTCAGGCCACCATAGAGGGTGGATTCCTATGCTCCTGTGGACCCATCAGTTTCTAATATAGGGGGAGAGACCTTCGCTTGTGTGTACCCATTCAGGCTACCATAAGCAGACCTACTCAGGCCACGGTACAGGGGCGGAGTCCTGTGCCCCTGGGGACTCATTCAGATCTCTAATATAGAGGCGGAGACCTTTGCTTGTGTGGATCCAATCAGGCCACTGTAGGTGGGCGGAGACTTGTGCTCCTCTGACTCAGTCAGGCAACCATACAGGGCTGGAGACCTGTTTTCATGCAGACCAACACAGGCCACCATAGAGGGGCGGAGTTCTGTGCTCTTGGAGACCCACTCAGGCCACCATACAGGGGTGGAGTCCTCTGCTAGTAGAGAATCACTCAGGCCATTATAGAGGGGCGGAGGCCTGTGTTCATGCAGACCCACTCTGGCCAGTGTACAGGGGTGCTGACCTGTGTTCCTGCAGACCCACTCAGGCCACCATAGAGGGGCGGAGTCCTGTGCTCCTGCAGACCCACTCAGGCCACCATAGAGGGGCGGAGACCTGTGTTCCTGCAGACCCACTCAGGCTACCATAGAGGGGCGGAGACCTGTGCTCGTGCAGACCCACTCAGGCAACCATAGAGGGGTGGAGACCTGTATTCCTACAGATCCACATGATCAGTGGTCTCTGTATGGCTACCGCACCCCAGCCCCAGAGTATGAAATCAAGATTGGCTGGAACTAACTCTTTAAAGCCTGAAAATTCAGTTTCTTTTGTCTAAATCTAATAGCCTCTCACCAGGACCTTTTTTCCACGATATAGGCAGGAAAGAGGGCGGGCTCTGGGCATTACTGCCAAGTCAGTCTCGGAACTTGAGAGAGAAGAACTCGGCTCCAGGCGTATGGGGGCTTTTTCAGGGTAAGGGACTTACTGGGATAGGGACCGTTGGAAGAGTTTAGGTTAGGAAGGTTTTAAGGTCGGTTACTCACCAAAACACGTGGCAATTCCTAAGATTGATCCTTGAGCTGACTGGATAACGTGTTTCTCACACCTCGCCTCCCAAGGGCTGTAGGGAGCTAATACATGCTTCCCGGAAGTGAAGTAATCTTTAACTTCCGGTTCCTCCCATTCTGTTCCTATGGTCATTAAATAGAACTCCACAGGTGGTGCTGTGTCTGTTTTCTTTTGTTTCTGAGGGGATTACCTTCTAGTATGCTTGTGTTTCCTAGCTTGGTTTTGCTAATCCATATTGCGTCCTGTCCTACCTCTCCTTATCTCACTTCACTGCTCTTAGTTTTCCTTTGGCTTCTCGATCCTCCCCTCCATTTTGTTCTTATCTTTGTCCAATGTCCTCATCTCCCCCTCGTATCATTCCCCTTCTGTCCCTTTTTTTTTCTCCTTTCACATTCTGCACTTTTAGCCCAGATCCTCCTCCCCTCCAACTCCCCTTAACCTCTCTTCTCCCCATCTTTCTCCTCTTTTCAGTCTACTCTCCCCTCCTCCCACTCTCCTCTCTTCCACTCTCCCCTCTTTCACATACCTCTCCCCTTATTTTGCCTTACCTATAGGGTAAAAGGTCATGTCCAGGTTTTGAAAGAGCTACCAATCTCTAAGCCGGACAAACCACCAATCACTGAACTCAAAATCCTATCAATCCCTGAGCTCGCCCAAGCTTAAAACTCACCAATCCCCACCCTGGAAATTTTCATCCTGGAAAATTCTCTCTCCCAAACCCTATATAAATTCTGCTTTCTGCTCAGTTCACTTGGGAGCTTCTCATGGGAGCAAGGGCAGCTACCCTCTTGTGTGGTTTTACAAAAAAGAAAAAAATATCTCTTAAGTGAGATATGTTGTGCAGTGTGACTTTACAGTATTACTTGGTTCCCAACTGCCAGGAGATCTTTAGCTTCAGAGCTGTAACCTTTGCTTTGGGGATACCCTTCTCCATGGAGCTGTAACACTTGAGGATTACCCTTCCCCCTTTGGAGCTATAACGCACCTTGGTTCCCAACTGCCAAGATATACTTGCGTCGGAAAAACTCTTCTATTCATGCTATGACTCTGATATGCTCTCCTGGTGCCTGTGTTCCCCAATTGGGTCTGAGCTACACTGGGACGCTATCCCTCATCTGTCTGCCAGCTCACCGGTGTCTCGTCAATCCCATTCACCAGCAGCAATTCAGAAAGTTCCTTGCCCCAGCCTGTAGGCAGACGCAACCCCAGCCATGGTCTTTTAGGCCATGGCTGGCCCTTTTCAACGATTCCCAGTAAAACTTTATTGTGTACACTTGTCTATATGTACACACTTTGTATTCCTGATATCTGATAATGATTAACCTTATTGAATAATTTGTGTATTGTGGAAGAGCCATGCTAAATGTGGACACGAAACTTTATGATGAGCTCACTTGAATTTTGCTTATGTAGCCAGAATTTGTATAAGTGTACAATTACAGTACCTCTATTTTAGGATTTTGTTAAACTGCTTTTCTGATTTCCGTAGTGGTTAGACTAACTTACATCCACACCATCAGTGTATAAGTTTTCTCTTTTCCTCATACCTTTGCCAGAATTTCTTCATAACATTCTCACTGAGATGAGGTCAATTCTAAATGTACATTTGGTTTTCCCCGATGGCTAAAAATGTTTAACTTTTTCATGTTTTTATTGGTCATTTGTATTTCTCTAGTCAATTGTCCTCTTAGTGGTTGAATTGTTTGTGCTTTGGTGTCCATATTTTTAGTTCTACAAACATTTTCCATATTAACCCACTGTAATATGAATTACTGGTAAAGATTTTCTGCCATTTTGTGATCACTTCTTTCTAGTAGTCACTAAAAATTCATAATATTTCCCTGTTAATGTCGAATCCCTTCTGTATGTACGGCTTGTACATTTTATTTTCTTGGTATTATTTATTTGTTTCTTTCATTTGATATTGAAAAACATGTATGAAATTATTTATATGTCCTTAAAGAATTGGATTTCATTTGTTCTCTTTTCTCTTTCATAAAATTCATGCATTTTTACATTTTTTTACTTGCTACTTCTTTCTGTTTAATGTGACATTCATTCTCTAATATTTTAATTTGATTTTATCAAATAATTTTTTGCAAACATGTTTGTTTCAATCCAGTGTTTGTCTTTGTGTCTCAGTCTGGGCTGGCAATTACTATGGAGTTCAGGCTGGTGTTGAACTCTACATCCTCACACATTCACCTTTTAAGTACTGACCTTAAGTTAAAGGCTTATGCCACAAGACTGACTATAAATATATTTTAATGAACAAACTATTTCCATAATTGCAGTTTCACTAGTTATAACAATATTGCTAATAGAACTACATGTTTATTGCCTAAATATCATAAAGATTGTATATATCTTTTGGAATGCCATATAATATTTTAAATGTATAACTATCTTGTCTGTGTATACACAAAACCTCTAGGGAGTGTTAATTACTTTTTAAGGCAGAATGAGATTTTTTTAAAAATTCAGAATTGATTGTTTGCTTCACTATTATATTATACTTTCTAATTATAGTAGACTTGGACAAATTTAACTGCTAGTGACAAATAGCTTTTTCTTTGGTAGGAACTGTTGTTTGTCTCTGTCTCTGTCTCTCCCCCAGGAAGGACAGCACAGGAAGGACACCTCAGGGTGTGGGTCAATGCATCCAGGTGTACTTACATACATGCAAACAAAACACTCAGACATATAAAACAAAAATAAATAAAATCTTTTTAGAAGAAAAGTATATGACGTTAATGTTGTCATAAAAGATACTTTCACTGCTAAAATTCCTCTTTTTCACTTACTCACCTTTCTCTCCATACCATAAACAGCTTGTCTTTCTAAATGGCTTTAATAGTTTGCTTTTTCCAGAATGTCTAATAGTTTGAAATATCAAACATTTAGCCTCTTTCAAATAGGCCACTTTCACTTATCCATATGCATGGCTTAGCAAATTGTTCTTTTTTATTACTAAATATTATTCAATTTTATGGGTGTTCCAGACATTGTTTATTCATTCATCTGTTGAAAATCATCTTGATTTATTCCATAATTTGACAATTATGAATAAAACTGATATCAGCATTTGTAGGCAGGTTTTGTATGGTCATAGCTTTCAAATAATGTAAACATTGAGGAGTTCAGTTGCTGGAGAATATGATAAGAATATGTTTGTTTTTGAAGGTACTATCAAACTGATTTCCAAGGAGGCTGTACAATTTTGCATCAACATTAAAAAAGGGAAGTTCTCTTGTTCTACAAATTATCCATCATTTGATATTCTAGGTGCTTAGGATTTTATTCCTTTTATTAAGGATCCAGATGTTTTCTCATTCACATATTCATTTCAATCTATTGCAAGGAACAGATTCAGTTAATCTATATTACCAATGTTTGGATAGAGAGTTCATAGGATTTACAAGTAATCATTATTGATGGCTTAATTGATATTTTGTCCTAGGAATTTGTGTTTTCTTTTTAATGTGGCTGGGAGTTCATTAATTTTATTATGTTAAAATATTGGCTTACAAACCAGGCAGTGATGATGCATGCCTTTAATCCCACAGGTAGGCACAGACAGGTGGATCTCTGTGAGTTCCAGGCCAGCCTGAAACTGTTCTCCAGATTGAGTTCCAGGACAGCCAGAGTTACAGCAGAGAAACACTGTCTCAAAAAGCCAAAACAAAAAGCTGGCTTTATTGATTTTTCAAAATTAATGTTTACAGTTTCACCCATTACTGTTCTAATATACATACTTTTTGCTAGATTTTAATTTGTTCTTTTCCTAATTTCATTTTAGAAGACAACTTAAATGATTGCATAGATATCGTCTGTTTTCAGATATATATATTCTTTGATATAAATTTTCCTGCTTTTACTGAACTCATGTTTTGATGAACAGTTAACTATTTTTTTCATTTAATTCCTAATGTTTCTATTTTAATTTTCTCCAAAATTATTCTTTTACCTATTTATTCTTTAGAAATAATTTAGGTAATATCAAAGTATTTTAGAATTTCCCTATTACCATTTTTTATTATTTAATATTTAAATTACAGTGTGTCCTCATAGAATTTTTTTTATGATTTATAGTCTGTAAATTTCATGACATGTATTAAATGGGACAAGATGTTATCTATCTTTATGTATATATAATCCACACATACATACCATAAATACAGTTGGTATTTTTAACTTTTATAACGAGTATTTTATAGACACACATAGATTGTTTTCTTTGTTCCTGAAAATAATTTTTTTTCATACAGTATACACTGACTATGGTTTCTTCTCTCCCAAGTCCACCAAAAGCCTTCCCAACTCCCTATATGAATCCATACCCTTTCTGTCTCTCCTTAGAAAATAAACAGCCATCTAAAGAATAATAATAAATACAATAAACTAAATATAAAAAAATGAATTGGAATAGGACCAAACAAACAAACAGAAAAAAGAGCCAAAGTAAAAGCACAAGAAACAAAAATAAACACACACACACTCACATTTGCACGCACAGAAATCCCATAAACACACAAATCAGAAATCACAATATATACGGAAAAGATCTGTAGGGGGGAAAAGCCCAGACAAACAAAGCTCTATGAGATCAAAACACATCACTAAATATTAGAGCTTGTTTTCTGTTGGTTATCTACTACTGGGTGTGGGGGGCTGTCCTTAAATGTATTTGTATACCCAATAAGACTCCACTAGAAATAACAAAATTTTCTTTTGCAAGCAGTTATCAGTTGGAGATAACCTTCTAGGTAAGTGATGGAGGCTTGTGTCTAGTTCTCCTCTCAGCACTGGTACCCCATCTGGCTTAGACTTCTTTGTGCTGCCACAGTTTCTGTTAGTTCATTTATGCATCAATCATGTTGTGTCTAGAAGGCTTGCTTGTTTCATTGGTGAGCAATAGGGATGGAAGACACCAAAGAAACAGGGCCTTCTAAATATTCATATAGATATTAATAGTTGATGGTAGTTTTGTTCAATTGCATTTATGTCAATTGTCTAGTTTTTTTTTTTTGGTATAGATTATTTGAGACTATAAGTACATCATTTCCCCTTTCCTTTTCCAGTCTCTAGCTCCCACCATGTTCCCACCACCCACTTGCTGCCATTCAAATTCAGTTTTTTAATTGTTGTTACATATATGTTATATATATGTATGTTATGTATATAACTACATACATAAATACAGTCTGCTCAGTCTAATAATGTTGCACATATATGTATTCAAGGATGACCACTTGGTCTTGGATAATCAATCATTATGCTCTTCTTTGGGGAAGACTTCTTTTGTGCAAGAAAAAAAGTTTCTTTTGCACAGCATTCTTTAGTTGTCTATAGTTCTTTCTGTAGGGTTGAAGACATGTGGGCTTTGCCCCTTTCATTTTGGCATGTTGTCAGGTCATGTTTAGGCAACCGTGTTGGTGAGACTTCATAGATGTATCTTCTGACATTCTATGATACAAAATCTCAAATAATCTCTCTTTTGGCCCTTAAAATCTTTATTTACATTCTTCTACAATGATCCCTGAGTGTTAGTTGAATTGTAGATGTATAATTTGTTACTGGGCTCCACAACTCTGCATTTTGATCAGTTGTGGTTTTTCTGTAATGGTCTCTGTTGCAAAGAGAAGTTTTCCTTGATGAGGATGAAAATTAACACTTAACTGTGGGTATAAGAATAAACATTTAGAATGTAGTTAGGAATCATTTTTGTACTTTTCTGTTTTCACTTATTCTTTTTCAAGTTGCCATGCTGTTGGGTTCTGCATAATTTAAAATGACCACAGATTTCTATGTTTCTTTTGGAAAATACCAAAACTCTAAGAAACTAAACCCTATAAAAATAAAAGATTAAGGAATATCAAAGCCAGGGAAAAATGTGAAAAGTTCAAAGTATACAAATGTTACTAGATAACAGCTGGGACAGTGCAGTTTGATTTGGTAATGAAAATTTCTGAAATGTTAGGCACTTCACATCTTCCTCATAAGGGTAACATGGGGAACATGACAGCATATTCATCGTAACACTTAATAGATCACTGTATTACTGTATTATTGTTCTATGTAGGCACTTTAGTTCCTTGTTAACTTTGGGTTAGTCCTTCCTGTGCTGGCTAGTTTTATGTCAAATTGACATAAGCTAGAGTCATCAAGAGGAAGGAGCTTCAATTGAGAAAATTTCTCCATAAGATTCAGTTGTTAGGAATTTTCTTAATTAGTGGGAGAGAGCCCAGTCCATTATGGGTGGTATTATCCCTCAACTGGTGATCCTGGGTTCTATAAGAGAGCAGGCTGAGCAAGCCATGGGAATCAAGCCAGTAAACAGCATTCCTTCATGGCCTCTGTATCAGTTCCTGCCTCCATGTTCCTGCCTTTCTTGAGTTCCTGTCCTGACTTCTTCTTATGGTGAACAGCAATGTGGAAGAATAAGCCCAAAAAACGTTTCTCTCCCCAACGTGATTTTTTATCACAGTGTCCATGCAGCAATAGAAACCCCAACAAAGACACTTCTTCATCTCTGTGGTTTTCCTTCCCTTAGTAGCTACCTACTTGCCAAATAGGATTTGCTCAGTTGAATTAAATCATTATCCCCACATAATTTTTTAGTCTTCCTCCCCCCTCAGTGTTATGTTGAACTCAAAGGTTATAACTTGAACAATTTACATGTATTTGACATTTCCATTCTGTCAGTTCTAAAACAGCAGTTGCCTATTAACCCATAAACACATGTCTGAGTGTGAAATATTACTGTGCATGGGCTAGACAGTATGCAGACATGTATCGTGCAGATGACTGATTAGGACAGATTACTAAAGGTTTGGAAAACATTTCTAGCTAAGGGAATGTTAAAGAACATGGCCTGTGGTTGACTTAAAACATTCAAGTATGTAAAGGATTCTGATAATGAAGCCCTAACAGAACAGCTTCTTGTCTCTCAGAGGATAATGCAACAGATAGCTTACATGGAAAAAACACTTTTTAGTTTATAAATTGGAAAATCTTGATTGTATGTGTTTTTTGGTGTTTTTTCCCCTTTCTGTATTTTAAGGAAGGTGAGGTCCTGTTGTTAAATAATGGTAAATAAAAAATTGTTTATACGTAATAATCTTTCTTCCTCCTTTCCCGAAGTGAAGTCACTCAAAATACTTAGCTCTATTTTTACATATCTAAAATAAGTTAGCAAGCTTAATATTTGTCTTTTAAAACTATGCAGGACACATGAGGCTCTACTCTTCTTAGGGGCTCTCATTCAAGAAATTTTGAGTTAGGACATGTCTGGGAGGATATATCACTTATTGTAAAGAGACAATGCTAAACAGTCTCACTGATATTACATGACCTTTGTCTCATCTTCCATGACACTTTTCTCATCCTTCATGACATGTTGACATATTTTCCTTTTTCCTTCCTCTTTTTTTTTCTTAAAATAAGACATTCATATTTGGATTGTTATCCATTTATGTCTTAGAAATCCTTTTGTTCAGTACTTGCTGCTGATTTATTCTGCATCTCATCTTTAAGGAACAAGACACAATTGGAGTCTTAAGCATCTTGAATTTCGAAAATGTGAATATTGATACAGAGAACTCATGTTTGTGTGTCTGTTCTCAGTAGTATACAAACCTCTGGAAGCTTGACAACACATTTTGTGTATATTTAAAATTTGAATAAGTTGCTTGGAGACAATGAGTCAGAATTGCAGTATGATACTGTTTAGTAAGTCCAAAATTAGATTGTGAAAAGTGCTAATGTTTTTTGCAAGATAATTTATTTTCAGGACTTTAAATGCATTTTAATTATTGAAACAAAGAAAAGAGAAAAAGCAATAATTTAACCACTATTATTTGAAACTTATATACATGGGGGGTGGTTAAGTTTCTGGTCATATCTGATTATTTTATCCTATTCATTAGTTATAAATGTTTTACTGTTTATTCTTCCACACATTTTCCTGATTTCTTTTCAGTTGAGCCCAGATTTCTGTAGAATTAATTTCTCTGTAACATGGTTACAATTACATGGTTATCTCATACATCTGCATTTTGATGGCTGACACTACTTAAAAATGACATTTTCTTTTTTTATTTCTAAAGCTAGTTGGTGAGTCACCCCTCTGTGGTTATTTTGGTTTTAATTATTCTGACTTTCTTCAGTTAAACTTAAAAAATGATTCAATTCATAGTTTATGACAGTTTTGCCATGGGACTAAGTAAGTAATAGTGTAACAGGGCCCCAGAACTTAGTAGGCTGTGAACCCTTAGCATAACTGACTCCATGATGGAAGTGCCATTCAGGCTGTAAGACTCAGCATGTAGACAGCACGACAAGCCATAACTAAAACAAAGGCCTAATCCATCAAAGTCCATATAGTTCTGGGAAAGTCTCAAAATATACTAACTAAAAAAGCTTCTGTAGTTCTGTTTCTGGGTAACTGTTCCCGTTAACTGCAGTATGTCAACCCAGAACATGTGCTTAAAAGTACATGTTTTTGTGCTTAAAAGTATATCCTGGAAAAGACTTGAGGCTACACTGGGACCTCAAACACCTGGTGAAGTTGCCAGCTGGCTAATAAGGGCTTTGTATTGGCTAACACCCCTATCCAAGCAGTTTTCTCTGGTGAATACCCCACAACAATTGTACTAACTAAACAGTTTTGAGATTCAATGCTTTTCTTGAGTTACATTTCTTTCTTTTAGGTGAAAAGAGGCCCTTTAAATTATCTCCAGAAATGAGAAAATAGTTTGGTCTGTTGAGTAAATGCAGCAAAGCTTATCAGAAAAGCAATGTTCAGTGTTTCGTGAGTTATATTTTAACTCGACTGGATTTGAATGGAAAGAACAGTACTTGAAATGAACTTGACCTGGAGATCCTTCACTGGAACTTTTACACTGTAATTGGAAAGAAAAGTACACTGAATTCCTGGTGGTTATCACATAAAAGATATTCCTTAAGTCTGACTAGCATTACCAAAAATCACATCATGTTTTCCACAATACCACAATTACCATTGCTATTAATAGAACAATTATTTCTCTCCAAACTCACACACTGAAATTCCAGTTCCTAATGTTATATTATCAACAGATAAAACCTTTTTTTAAAAAGGCTTCGGGCTACAATGGGAACACAAACACCCAGTGTAGTAACCAGCTAGCTAATAAGGACTTTATATTGTCTTAAAACCATATTTGAAACCTATATCCATACTTTTATAAAGTATGTACGTCTTGAGTAGTGAAGTTTCATGAAAATGATTAATATCCTATTGAAGGCACAAGGGAGTTTCTTTTCCATCTCCTGACATGTGAGGATGGCATTGGAGGAAAGGCATCTGCAAACTTAGAAGAGTGGCCTCAACAGATCCTAGATGGGCTGGGGCCTTGATTTTATGCACATCAGCTTCTCAGAGTATGAAATACAAATTTCTCCTCTAAAACTGTTTATTGTGTCTAGTTGATTAAGATTTGATTTATCATGTATTCTTAAATAAACTAAGTTCATCTAAATATGGAGGTATAAAGTTTTTGGGTCTTTTTACAGAAAAATAAACTGTAAATGTAAACAGGATAATTTTTGAACACCAGTTTTTATTCAGCTTTATTTCTTGAGCCCAATATTTTTATTATTGCATTATATAATATTTCCAAATAAACATTTCTTCACTAAATTATTTTAGAACATAAAGTAAATTAGAATTCCTATAGCATAACTCTTACTCTTAAATAATACATAGTAATAAGCATATAATCATTTTGGTGGATTATAAACTTGTATTCTGAAGCCATTTCTCCCCTACAGTGAAGGGGATATTTAGAAATTATCTAGGAAAAAAACAAAAAGAAACAAAGAAATGAAGCAATGAAAAATTAGTTAGGAGGAAAGAAGATGAAAATATGTGAAGGAGGGAAGAAAAACTCAAAAGTATTCAGTAAATCAAATATACTGTGTGTGTGTGTGTGTGTGTGTGTGTGTGTGTGTTCTATACCCTTGTGCTTAATACTAGTTCTCCACTACCTACAAAGTTTGAATACACATGTTCACATTGTGAACAATCTGAGTGAGACTAAGACTTTAGTAGGAGTACAAAACTCAGCTTTACATGGTGCTGAAACACTTTCTAGCTATAGTAATAACATAAGCCCTGGCTAAAACTCTGGCTTGGATGTTTTTCCTTATCACACTTGGATTCTTCTTTTAGGAGAAGAAAAACTATCAACTCTACATATAATTTGAGCCATCTTTCTTTCTACCTTTCTTTTTTTATATTTTCAGTTTTGACGGAAAGGTGATGATGTGAAAATAAATAAAATGTGCAGAAGGGAAAAGGAATTATTTTTAAAGCCAAAGAAGAGGTGTCAGGAAATATCATGAGAATAATTTACTTTAGATGAAAAAATATGGATTCATGTAAGAATGAGCAGCAGCATAATCCAGAGAGTTTATGAATGACAATTTTATAATAGAATAATTATAAGTGCAGAGAAGAAGTAGGTTTGGCGTGTTTTACAAATAGAAGGAAACATTTACAGTAAGGAAGAATAATTCAGAAAGTAATTGACCCTGTTCTGTTTACACGAAATTCATTTCATGAAATATAATGTACATTTCAAGAAACAATTTTGTGGTTGGAGAGATAGCTCCATCAGTAACATGTTTGCTGTGCAAACATAAGGACCTGAGTTCAATACCCAGAACCCATGTATAAAAATCTGAGCATGGTGGTAAGCACTTGTAATCACAGTGTTGTGGGATAGATACAGTCAGATCCCTGGGGCTCAATAGGCAGCCAGTCTTGCCCAATTTGAGAATTCCCAATGAAATGAGACATCTTGTCCCAAAAAATAATTGTTGGACAATACCTGAGGAGTGACACACAAAATTGACTTCTGGCTTCGACAAACACACATACACATATGCAGACATACCTGCACACTCATATACAGCACACAAATGCACACACAAACACACGGAGAGATAGAGACAGAGAGACAGAGACAGACAGATACAAGAATCACCATGTTAGTTAAGAGATGTAGTTCAGCTAGTAGAATTCCAAGTCTAGCATGCATGAAACCCCAGGTTTCTTCCTCAGTACTGCATGAACTTGACATGGTAACTCACACCTCTAATCACCATGTTGTGGACCTAGATGCATAAGGATCAGAGATTAAGTCATCATCAGCTACACTGTGATACATGAGATCCTGTCTCACAAAGAGAAAAAAGAAAAAAGAAAATGAAAAACCAGAAGGTTTGATGGTGTTAATTCTTCTAACATGACTACAAGTTAAATAGTGCATATTTACTCATTACTTAGAATTAATGGCATAATGAAAAAGTACAAACTTAGAAACCTCTAATATTTTCATTATGGACTGTGGCAAGTACAGAAACACATTTATAATAATCATGTCACATAGATACACTTTAGTTATAAATATAAATCATACTTTTAAAACTATAACTTGATACCTTTTCCTGAGGGTATTTTAGGTTTAGTAATATGACACAGCTTAATATTTGAGTTTAAAATTTTCCCTTTTTATAAAAGGAGGATTTAAACTCCTTTAGAATTAGGCAAGTGGCTGGCCAATATGAGAAAACAACAAAACCTAGAGGATATGTTCATTTTTGGTATTGTGATGATTAATTTTAAGTGTCAGCTTGACAGGGCCATGAGATGCCCAAATATTTAATGTGAAGTTATTCTAGGCGTTTCTATTTAGGTAAAATTGAATGCAGTTAACACTAGATTCAGTAGATTGAGTAAAGCATACTGCCTTCCCTAATGTGTGTGGGCTTCAACCTGAACAGAAAAAAAAATCATAGCACTTTCCTGATTAGGAGGCAGTTCCTTCTGCGTAGCTATATTCCAGTGCTCCCTGTCTTTTAGTTGTAACTGAACCTGAATTTTGAAGCTCTCTGCCTTTGTCCTAGGACTGTACTGTTGTAGCTTCTGGTTCTCTAACTTTTAAAAAAATATTTTATTTAATGTACATTGGTGTTTTGCCTGCATGTATGTCTGTGTGAGGGTGTTGGATCTCCTGGAACTGGAGTTACTGACAGTTGCCAGCTGTCATGTAGGTGCTGGGAATTGAACCAAGTCCTCTGGAATGACAGCCAGTGCTCTTAACCACTGAGCCGTCTCACCAGCGACTCTGGGTCTCTACCTTAGTGACACTTCTTGTGTGTCATGGAAACTATCCATATTAAGTGAGCCAATCCTTATTCCATATATACGATATCCATGCATGTATAAATACATACACATGTGTGGAAATATATTTTCATGTTAATACAAATGTTTAATTCATTTGAGTTGCTACAAAAGAACTTCATAAATAGGGTGGCTCCTAAACAGCAAAAATTTATTCACAAAAACTCTAGATACTGGGAATTATAAACTTGAATCACTGACAGAATTGCTGTCTGGCTAGGACCTACTTCTTGTTCATAGATGGCCATTGTTTCCTGTGTTCTCTTATAGAACGAAGGGTTACTTCCATAAGGAAATTAATCCCATTCATGATCTAATTACTCTCTAAAGTTGATACCTGCAAATGAGAGGTATAGCTATGTCTAAATTTGAATATATAAGGTATTTTATTGTCATAATTACACATACATGTGTTTCATCAGTGTTGAAAAATTTTGGAAATATGAACAACAAAATTGAGCACTCAGCTAAGTTTTCACCCACATTGTAAGTTCATTACTGATAGCTTCTTCTCCATTTATATTCTTTTAGTGACATGCTAATGGTCCTATAAAAATTCAGACACATACATAAACATATACACACATTATATTTTCATGTGTATGTTTGTATATCTCTGTTTGCATCCAGGTTATTATTCTAATTTCTCTCTAATATGTATTGGCTTCCAGGTGGAAACATTTGAATTTCATAATAATTTTGGCTGTAAAATGTTAATTGTTAATATGAAATAGCTTCAGCTACTTGCATCAAATAGCTAAACACAGCATAAACAACTACACATGAAGTTCTGAAGTTCTTTATATTAAATATTAAGTAATGAAAGAATGTAATACCTCAGTCATTCAGAATAAACATGAACCTGTTGTTACAGCTTGCTGCCATGAGCACAGACTTCAGAGAGGTAAAGGTCAGATGAAATCTGGTTTTCTTTATTGAGAATATGAGGTTGAATGTCTGAGAAGGACAATGTAGATTAAATTCACAGAGAAAGTTATTGGACGTGAGAGAGACCAACAGAAAATAAATTCTAGACTCTTCATAATGGTTTAATGTTCTTACTAATTCTATTCTAAAGGCATACCATGCCCAGGACAAAGGAGCAAAAAAAGAAGGGAAGAGAGAGAGGGAGGAAAGGAGAGAGAGAGAGAGACAGAGGGACAGAGACAGATACAGGGAGATAATACTCAGGAGTAATGTTTGTGTATTAATACAAGCTTCGTCCTAATGTATGATGTTCTAATGACACCTAATCAGCCTTCATTGGAAGAACTGTAGTTTTAATAGGAAAATAGGTATGTATAAAAAAGAGGTATGGAGCACACTAATGATTTATAAACATTAGCAATGACAAATTCATAATGTTTGGCCTCTAATTAAATTGGCAGGGATGCAACAATGCAGAACACAATATGTCTAAGAAATGGAATATATAAAACATCACAGTACAAACCATAGCTTTCAAACTCAAAAATCAATGTACCAAAATTAATGATAAGATGATAAGTGACCAATGGAAAAAAGCAATTATTAAAACTATAATCTCTATATTTAAAAAAAAGGAATGAACCTGTTAAAATACATATATTTCATAAGAAATAAAAATGACTCAAAATGGTACAATATGTGACAAAAATATTATTTATTAATGTAAAAACATTATGACAAAGGGAAGGATTAGTGAACTTATGAATGTTGAAAAATATGAATTATTTTATAGTGCATTTATGTATTTATAAAAATAGTACCACCTTTAAAGTACCATTTATCTCATGCTAAATCCATTACTGAGAAGATTGACAAATTCATTGGGAATAATATAAAATAGGCAATTATGTTTTGACTCGCTTGTTATGGTTATTTAGCTACAAGCATATAGACACCAATATTTTTTATGATTAAAATGTTTAAATATGCCTAACAGCAGAAATGGCAGATGTTCAGTAGAGATGAAGAAATTGCTTATTAAGGCAATAAACAAAATTCAAATTTTGAAATGAAAGAAAAGTTTGTTTCTCAGTGCTCTGAAGGTGGCCTGTTGGTATAAAGTGCTTTCTCAGCACATGTGTGGCTAATCTTACTCACATGAGTGAGATTGCTAGCACCTCAAAAAGAAGAACTAAGAAGAGAGGGTTCTTTCAGGTTAGCATGGGATTCTTGTTAGGTGGTGAGCTAAGGAGCTAGGATGTTTTCAACTTGTTCAGTTACCTAAACATGTGTTCGACAAAAAAGCAAAAATTAAAAATTGATATGAAGACAAACTCTCCCATATCTGACAGATTTTAAGAAGCCTACATTTGCATCAAAATTCTTGGTGACTTTGAGAGCCTACAATATAGTGGCAGATTTGTAATATATGATCACTTCTTAGGTGTTGGATGGTAATTCCAGAGCTTTGCATATACTGATCAAGCAGTGTACCATGGAACCATATCTTCAACCTTCTGTCTACTTTTTGTTTGTACAGAGTCTCATTAAATTTTTGATGCTGACATTAAACAAACTATAGCCAAGGAAGACCTTGAACCTTTAATCTTCCTGCCAGCGTCCCATGTAGGTGGAAATTCAAGCTATGTTCCAGGTCCAGCTTAGATTTTTCATCCTATTCAAAGAAAGCATGTGTGGTCATTTGAATGAAAATGCACTCCTCCCCCACCACATAGGTTTATATATTTGAATACTTGATCTTCAGTAGGTAGAACTGTCCGAGGTGTGGCCTTCTTGGAGAAGGTGTGTCACTGGGAGAGGGCTTTGAGCCAACAGTTATCTCTCTCTCTACCTCATGCTTGTTGTTGCATGATGTGAGGTCTCAGTTGTCCCTGCCACCATGCCTTTGCTATGCCATCATGGACTCTAACCTTCTGAAACTGCAAGCCTCCAATAAAATGCTTTCTTTTATAAGTTCATTTGTCATGGTGTTTTAGCACAGCAAATAATACGAAATATAAGAAAAAATTAGAACAATGTAAGAAAAATATAAGAAATTAATATTTGTGTTACTGTAATGGTATACTTACCTTGAAGGATTGAGTAGTATATAATTAGAGGAGAGCTTTTTTATCATGTAGTTCCAGAGGTTCAAGGACACATTACCAGGATTGATTTGACTCTGGTAACTGTGACACCATGGCAGATCACATCATAGTCAGAGTTCATGTGAGAGTAGAATATCATATTATAAAACAGGTAGACACAGATTGGAAAGGAACCAATTTCTTTTATCTATCTGTCTATCTATTTATCATCTATCTATCTATCTATCTATCTATCTATCTATCTATCTATCTATCTATCTACCTACCTACCTATTTTTCTTCTCTCATATAATACACCCTGACTCCCTTCCTTCCCTCCCTCTACTCCTTCAATATCCCCTATCTCCCCTCTCCCAAGATCTACCCCTGCCCTCCACCCCACTCCTACCCCACTTCTCCTCAGAAAAGAGCAGTCCTCCCAGCGTTACCACTCAAACAGGGCATAACAAGATGGAACAAGGCCAGGCACTAATCCCTACATCAAGGGTGGACTAGGCAATCCAGCAGGATCAAAAGGGTCCCAAGGACAGATAAAAGAGTCAGAGACGCCCTCTTTCTCAACTCCAACATATAAGAGTTTTACAAGAACACCAAGCCAGATAACTGTAAGTTATATTTGAGAAGGGGTAGTGGTGACTAGTGCCTTTAATCCCAGCACGCAGGAGGCAGAGGCAGGCATATTTCTCTGAGGATTTCAAGGCCAGCCTGGACTATGGAGTGAGTTTCAGGACAGCTAGAATTACAACAGAGAAACGCTGTCTCGAAAAACCATAAATAAATAAATAAATAAATAAATAATAAATAAATAAATAAATAAATAAATAAATAAGATATATTTAGGGG
Organism: Cricetomys ansorgei; assembly: GCA_026225945.1. NCBI lineage: Eukaryota > Metazoa > Chordata > Mammalia > Rodentia > Nesomyidae > Cricetomys > Cricetomys ansorgei. Next base: position 4,409,702 of record JAMJFZ010000769.1, read on the forward strand.
ACCCTGTAGGTTCCTTTTCTACTGCCTCACATCAAAATTTAGACATCTAGAGTTTTGTTAAATGTATATCATTTTCCATTCAAAGACGTACTTTCTTCATTGTTGCTTTCCTGATATCTGTGAGGTCCTGTGGGAAAGACTTAAATCAATGTTAAGTCGTCTCTATAATTCTTGGAGAATATCAGAAGTAGTTGAGCTCTAAGAAATGTCTTCCTGAAACTCATGATGTAGATGTTAGAGGTTTTGTTTGGGATTATGAAACAGGAAAATTGAAGAGAATTTCCAGTGGTACACAGCTGGTCATATGCTTCTTTGTCGTGATATTACTCACTGATAGACCCTGAAAGGTTGATGTCAAATAAGTTCTTACTTCTTAAAAATATTTATATTAAGATGTTTAAATTCTGTCAAAGTGAAGAAAAGTTACTAGAAATTGTGATGTTACACAGGCATTAGGAAATTTCATTGGCATTGGATCATGCTGATAGAAGCACGGTCACTGGGAAGCTACAGGAACTCTTTACTTGGAAGACAACTAATGGATGCATACCTGTGTTCTGGGGACTTTTGCTACTTCATGCCTATCCTGAAGAGATTTCTAACTTTTGTTGTAGTGAATTGGTGTTCCTGCAAATATTGAAATCTGATTCAAAAGATTATAGATATTTTTCTATTTTCATTTCCACTGATGAGAGACAATCTGTGCCACTATAGTCAAACCTTCAAAAACTTTCATCATTATTGGAGATATCTTTTTTTTAATTTCCACAACATCAAATTGGTCATAGGGGTCAACTTCAATTCAAGGCCAAAGATGATGTCCATGTGCTCATAAATTGTTCTGAGAATCTGAGAGAATGGCCTTGGACATTTTTGGTGACAACTTTCAGTAATGCTACTTTTAAAAGGGCTCTTTCATTTTATATAGTATTTACTTCTTTCTTGACAACAAGATCTCTCTACTTGAGCTCTGAAATGAAAGGTGTTGCTTAGAAAATACTTGATATTTTCTTTTCTGGATATTTTCCTCCTTATCGGATGTTGCACTTGAAACATCTAAAGTAACAGCAGTGATGGATCATGGTTCTGTGAAACTTATTGGGCCTGTCAGCAGTAGATGAGCTCTGAGCTATACCCCCAAAACATGAATGAGGATAAAACAGCCTGATCTTCTGTTGTGGCCTACTCATCGTTGAGGCCCAAGTGGCAATTATAATGGACACTAAGCTTCCTTTTATGATGCTGAGTTTATTTGTGTGCTCAGAGATAGAAAGTAGGAACATGCACGTGTGGGACCTTGAATGGAGAATGATAATTTCTAAATGTATAAGACAGATTCTTTGGTTTTAAATGAGGCTAAATACATAGGTTTCTACAAGACTACTGTTCTAGGAACCTATAGTGTTCATGCATTATCCAACAGATCTGCTATAGGGAAAGATAGAGTTAGTCTTAGATTACAACTTGGCACCTTTGCTTGGGACATACTCAAGAGACAGCAGAAACTCAGTTTATGGCTTACAGTGGCCTGGAGATGAGTAGATCCCATCAGTTTATATTTGTAATCATCATGTCAACTATTGCCATAACACTTACCTACAAAGGCCACTGGAAATATATAAAGTGAAAAAAAACAAGTATAGTACTGAGAAATGACAAATCTGGGGCAGTCTTTCTGTCCTAGTATTATTTTACACTCATTTGGAGTTGTAATCTTGCCCCATTATAAGCCATGGAATGCAAATCCTAGCATTTTCATGGCTTCATTTTCAGTCTATGTAATTAACCTGGATTAATATGTTTAAAAAAGCAAAAACAACTGAGGAAGTCTCTGCCTGTCGTTCCTACCCTAGACCTTCAAATGATGGAAGGAGGGATGGAATAAGAATTTTTGTAGCCTAACTATTGGGATACATTGAGAGATGTTGTTTTATCCTCTTTTCTATTGCTATAACAGAACATCACAGTCATTTATGAAGTATGTTTATTGGCTTAAGGTCCTGCAGAGTGGGAAATTAAGGAACCCCATGTAGAAAGTACTTTCTATATAACAGTTAGTGTCTGCATACAAGATAGAATAATGCATCATATTGAGGGATGAGACACATACATGAGACATTAATACATTAATCAATTGTTGATAAATAGACAAATCTATAACTACTTCTTAACAGTTACTCCTGCACCCATAAATCATAATGAAAGTTGTTAGAACCTGAGTTTTGATGAAGATATAATACATATGAATGCTATTATATCTGGTACTTTTGCTATTTATTCAGTGTCCTCATTTTGACTCCAAAGAGAATCTGGCAGTACCTCTTTATAAGAAGGTAAATAACTCTCTGAGATTGAGTTGAGGAAAGGAAGGCAATTTTATTTGGCCATACCTCCCTGTAGCCTCCTTAGACAGAGCTGTGGTAGACAAATTGAGGCGTCAAGACAATTTGCCCTCACAAGTCCTCTGACAGGATCTTCATTGAGACTCATGGGAAGCTCTACACTCTTCAACTTCTTGGCTTATTATGATCCTTCAGATCAAAACTCTCCTTTTTCTGTCACTTTGAAGAGGGCTACCTCTGCTCTACTCAACATTTATTTCTGTGTTGTGGAAGTTTGTTTTTATTTATGTATAAAATAATTGTTTTGTGCACTGTTGGGAAAAGGGCTAACTAGATCTTGGCATTTGTATTGTCTGCAGGTGTTGGATTTATGTGGGGGTGTTTGATTGGTTATGATCTACACGTGCTATCATTAGAACACCTGAGGAGTTCTGTATATATAAAATCATCTGAGCTGGGACGTTCAGGGTTCCACTGTCAAGTCCGGTGCTTGCTATGATATGGTTCCCTTGCTGAAGTCTGGCAGACTTTACATCTATGAATATGCCTCCTTGTCTTCCTTGCTGAGTCACCACAGCAGCGTACTACTACAAATGGTGCCTAATGTGGGCACTGAAATAAGACTCATCTAACATGGAGACAAGGAAGAACATGAAAGAAACTCCAGACCTCACAGATTCTGGTAAGCATGCTCAGGGCAGCTCCTAGAGGACAGATATGTATATATGCAACAATAATGAGTAGAAGACTGAAGGAAGAGGAGAGTGAAGAAGGAAATAAGCCTCTATGAAGAGAAAATTATGAAAATTAAATGAGAAATAGGGCTCAAAAGTGAGAGCCACAGAATAAAGGCCTTTACAGAAAGCCATTTTTCATGGTAAAAACAAAAATAATCAGCTGGGAGCAGGGAAAAAGAAAGGTTCTAAGTGCTTTTCCTGATCATGGAGCTGATGTTTCCTCCTGCCACTAGTGATAGTCAGGGCATGGGAAGCATAAACCTGAGTGTAATGTTCTATAAACGAAGTTTGCTGGTGATTTTTTTTGTGTGTGTGAGTGAGGCCCAAGTGGGTCTTATGTTTGAGGTTTATGAAGAAGAGTGTATGCTTCCTCTTAACAGTGATGAAAAAGAATGCCAAACCACCAGGACCTTGCCACATATTCTTCCCACTGGCCCAGGACCCCCTGATGTGGAAGCTGGGGGTGGGGTTTTTGCAAACCTGACTAAGAGAAAGACAAGTTGTCCAGATACTGGTGAGGTGGTCCTGACAAGACATACATTTGCTGTGGTGATGAGAACTCCACCCCACGAGGGAACCCTTCCAGCAGGCAAGAAACACCTGCAATAATGCTGAAAAAAACATTTGCTAAAGAATTGGGACTAATGTTTGCTGCATTATAATGAAGTATTTGAAATGTTTTACTGAACTTTGAACTCAAACATCAACTGACCTCTCCTCCCGGACAAGAAAATCAGACTCTATTTTATAATCTGGAAATTGTTTCCTTAGGGTAAGCACATAGAAGCTGTCTTCCAGAACTGGCAAGGTTATATCTCATGCTGGTAGCCAAACTTGGTACTGTAAGAGTTACCCATTTGGTGCTAGTTCTTAAGGCATGAAGGGGTCTTTGGAGAGCAGCTGAGGCTTGGCACTGTGAGAGGCCAGGAAAGGCCATTGTTAAAAGTGAAGCCTCAGTAGCAGTTGAAGGCCCAGATTGAAGGGGTCATACAGATAAGTTGAGGCTTGGTACTATGAAGAGAGCCTATTAGAGGCTATCAGTGAAAGTGAAGTCCACTTGCAGCAAGGGACCCCAGCAGTTTTTGAGATGCCAGCACCATGGACGACCACCAAGAACAGCAACAGCAGTAAAGTGGAGACAGCTGAAGCCTGGAGGACAAGCTGCACGTGCTGCAGAGCTCAGAACCAGAGAAGTGACCCAAGCCTTTTGGATGAGCCTTGAAGATCATGAGTGAATTCCAGATAATTGGAAATTAAAAATGTTTTTCTGCTGTCCAAGACATTATGAAAAACTTAGTGGATGCTTGGATTCATTTGGTCCTGTGCATTACCAACCCTTATGATTATTCCTCTTATAAATATTTTTGCTGGTGTAGTATTAAATCTTGTTGTTGAGATAAAGCAATTTTTGATTGGCTTATACAGAAAAGGAGAAAATGTTATGGAAAGGTTTTTCTTTTAGTTATATAAAAAAATAATTGTGCACTGTTGGGAAAAGGGCTGTCTAGGCCTGGGCATTTGTGATGTCTGCAGGTGTTGGATTTATGATGGGGATGGTTTATTAGTCATGTTCTGCATGTGTTATCAATAAACACCTGAGGAGCTCTGTATCAATAAAAACACCTGAGCTCAGACACTCAAGGTTTCAATGTTGAGTATGGTGCTTGCCATAATAGCAGTTTCCCTATGCTAAGGTCTAACTGGGTTTACAGCTATGAATATGTCTCCTTGTTTTCCTTGCTGAGCCACGACAGCAATGTACTGCTACATTTCTGTATCTCCAAAGACTCACAGTTTAATAATTTATGTACTACCTCACTGCTAAAGGTCTCATAGTCCACTATTTTCTGAGGATTCTTATCCACATGCCTGGAACCATATAGTAATATTCCTGTGCTGAGTTGGTCAGCCTCAGACTAATCCCCTCACTATCGTGATTCTCCAGACATGGAAGTAAGAGTGAGTCAAATCTGGTAATAGCTGCTTGGTGATTCTGATATCTAACATAGAGGCAAGACATAGGATTCTACCGTTCTGCAACTGGAGGCCCCTTTAGGCTTTACTCCATATCTGAGACTCTCAATTTAGTGATTTGTGTTTGTCAGGGTTAGAAATAAATGCAATGTATTTGTAGCAACCCTTTTCTGGATCATTCTAGGGTTGCAATGGGAAGACATTTTGAGTTTCTCCTTATTCTTAGTTGAGTGTTTTCTGCATTTCTCACATAGGGTCCACACACTATCCCAAAGATCCAGAGGCCAATTTCCTTGCGTTGTCCCATGTAATTTCCTGATACCATTTGGGAAAATGAAACAGTGTCTATTCTAAACACAACTGCCTATGGTAAAGTGTAGCTGAGTTAGGAATGAACCCTATAAAATCTTTGATTTCAGTGGTATTTTAGCACATTAGTATTTTCCTCTTGCCTCTTGGAATGATAGGGAATTTTTTCATAGTAAAATTATTCTGGTCCTGGTCTGAGCAAATGGCTCAGTGGTTAATGTGCTTGCCACACAATTATAAGGACCTGAATTTGGATCTATAGGACCTGCTTAAATATCAGGTGAGTAAGGCACCCCTCCTGTAAGTCTAGAATTTGGAAAGTAGAGACAGAGGATACTTTGAGCAAGGTGACTATCCAAATAGGTCATATTTGGAAGTTCTGGGTTCAACTGAGGGACCTTGTGTTGTGGTTTGAATGAAATGTCTCCCATAGGTGCAGATGTTTGAATACATGATCTCTAGTTGATGGTATTGTTTGGGTAGGTTTAGGAAGAAGTATGCTGGATGAAGTATCTCATTGAGAGTGAGATTTGAAATTTCAAAACCATGCACCACTCCCAGTTTGCTTTCTTTGCTTTGTGATTTCAGTTTAACATGTGAGCTCTCATCTTGATGCTCCAGGGCCAGCCAACCTCCCTGATGCCACAGTTCCCTGCTGTTAGGTTGATCTACTCTCTAAGCATCCCTCTGGAACGATAATCCCTAATAAACCCTTCCTTTTGTAAGTTGCTTTGGTCGTGGTGTTTTTATCACAGCAATTAGAAAGTAACTGATATACCCAGCTTTAGTGAATAAGGTGGTAAGTGGTAGAAGAAGTCTCTTAATATTAACCTTGGCTCTCCACATACACATGTATACACATACATCTGAATCTGCATGTATACGTGCACTCAGATACATATAAAACTGCACACACACACACACACACACACACACACACACACACACACACACACATTTAAATAAAATAAATGATGTTGTCTCCTTAGACCCGTGATTCTCAACCTTCCTAATGCTGTGACTCTTTAATATAGTTCCTCATGTTGTTGTGACCCCCATCCATAAAACTAATTGTTTGCTACTTCATAACTGTAACTTATTTTGCTACTGTTATGAATTATAATTTAAATACTTAATTTGCAGGACAGTCTTAGGTGACCCTGAGAAAGGGTTGCTTGACCCCCAAAGGTGTCATGATCCACATATTGAGAACCTCTGCCTTACACCAAACACTTGACCTCTCTGAGATGCCATAAAAGGTTGAGTAAAACTCATTTTGCCAATGTTGCCTGGCTTGTCAGGGGCTAGCACCATTATCTGACCCCATTTTAAAATGTATTTATATTTTTAGGTTAGCACTGTCATCCTCACCATCATTTAGTCATTTACTTGACTCCAGTTAGAAACTAGTTTTCTATTTCCAGCGTTTCTGCTTCTGTGATCTTAGGGCCCTCACTTGCCCAAGACTATTCCTGTAAGAAAGGAAGAAGCAATTATTTCTGAGAGCTTTTTTTTCCTGTTGACTGAAGCTTTTAGGTACTGCATACTCTATTTCATCTGAGTGAACTGTTTATTCTCACTCTAGGCCCTCACATTTTCTGATAATCATAGCTGAACATTCTTCAACCACCTAAGGCCACCCTCAGACCAAGTTTATCATCTTTCTAGAATGTCCAGGTTATACAATGTTAGGAACCACAATTAGTCTTGGATGTTTGGGATTTTCTAGTGAATGATGGCAGGAGTGGAACCCATGAGGCTCTTATCTTTTGATTTTGGTGATTCTTTCAGTCCTTACCCAGGTTTTTAACTTTGACTTACACTCTAAGGTAGGACTTGTACCTCTACTGAGATCAGACTGCTAGCCTCATATAAAAGAAGCATGGGAGAAACTAGGATGCTACTCATATGCTAGCCTTTTCTGGAACCTCTGTTGAGCTGCATTTGTGGGAAGGTCTGCACATATCAGCATTCAGTGTTCTAACATGAAATCCAATAGGACATGTTAAGATTTACTATTTAGTTCTTATGTTTTCTAAAGTGTTGAAAAATTAATGGCAACTTTCATTTGTAGTCCTGGCTGGAGGCCTCTATGTCTAGGAGTAGATATCATTTGCTCTTTCACTGAATCTTATGTTCTGGGACATTTATTTATAGAGCCATATTAATGGGATCTGCATCATGCCTCCTTTCCATTTAATTAAAGACAGGAAATGTCACACCACTTCTGCAAACAATTGACCTGATTCACTATTGTAACTCTCAAAGCTACTGGCTACTGGTCCTAGGCTCCGTGGATGAAACTGTATTATAAGGCAAGGGACTTAGGTCATTTGTCCTGTCAGAGAAAAAACACACTCTTTCATTTGCTTCCCTTGCCAGATATATTCTATCATGAAATTTTACATTGTATGGATTTCTTTACTACAGAGAAAAGATAGAACAAAATGATTTTGAGAGAGCTTTTGATTATTTCGTGTTATCTGGCATTGTATATGTAGATGATAGTTTTGGAGTTAGATGCTATTCTATTTACACAAACATACATTTATTCAACATCATTATTATTATGGATGTATGTTTCCAAAAAATTTGGGAGCATAAAGTCTCATTTATTTTTTAATGTTAGGAGTGGTGAGGAGAGAAATGAATTATAAAACATAAAGTCCACCTTGGACTGGGAGCACTGAAAGACTATGTACCACACACTAGTATTTCTTAAGGTATTTCAACTCATAACCAATCCCCAAATTTAGATATACAACTCACAGTCATACAACCCAATGTGGAGTAAAAACTCACGAAAGCTATGCTATGGACAAACCCAGACTAGAAGTTTAGTCCAGGTTTGTTAACTGCATCCTAGTGAACTTCAGAAATTTGCAGATTTTTCTCATCTGTGGAGCATACCTGCTAAGCTGTAGTTTCAAGTGATATTCAAACATTTAAATCATATATATATATATATATTATTATATAAACATATTTAATATATATGTATATGTAAATAAAAATATATACTGCATATATAAGTAAATAGAATATAGACTAAGAAATATTGGTTAATAAATAATAATTATTGTATGATTATTTTATTTTTAAAATTATTTTTAATTTTTCTTTTTTTACTGTTTCTTTTTTTCTTTTCTTTTATTAAAAATAGTTTTTCCCACATAAAAATATCTTGATTAACATTCTACCTCCTTCTATTCCTCTTAGTTCTTCCCCACCTCCTCTCCCATCTGGATCCACTCTTTTTCTGTCTCTCATTACAAAACAAACAGGCTTCTAAGGGATAATAATAAAATAAAACACAATAAGGTAAAAGAAAAACTAACACATCAGAGTTGAGAATTGAAAAGGACAAACAAACAATGAAAAAAAGCCCAAGAAAAGGCATAAGAATCTGAGACCCATAGTACTCTAGGCCTGCTGTGGTAGGGTTGCTGGGCTCTAGTAGAGACATATTGTCCTAGTTGTTACTATGTTTTTATACTGGTGTCTAGGGAACGAGGTTTGGAAAGACTGTAATTGTAGGTGCTGATATCTACTCTTGTCTTGGTTGGGTGGGTGTTTTCTTCCTTAGATTCTATAGCCCTGTCTTGTTCTTAGTAGAATGTGGGGTAGCAAATAGGTGTAGCCACTGGGGATTCCAGGTAAAGAGTGTGTCTAGGAATTGGGAGCTTACGCTTAGGAATGGGAATGGGCTATAATGGGGTTCTGAGAATGTACATGGAGAGAGGAAGGCAGAGTTTTTCACTAAGATCTGCTTATGCCCCTAGGAATAGGGTCAGAGGTGAAAAGAGGCCACAGCAGAAGGTCAGCAACAGAGCTGGATGAGAATGAGTGATTAAACTTGGAGGAATGGATGGAAAGTTGAAGATATGCAATTAGTCTACCTGCTTCACTGGATGAAGTGACCTGTAGGTTCCCAGGGAATGCCTGTTGCCACTGGGGCCTAGGATAAAGCAATGAGTTGTGTAAGGATGTTTGGAGAGGGAAGATCTGTGTGATCCACTGGAGAAAGGGGCAGAGAGGAAACCACAGCACATGGTGTGCTGCAGATATTGGGATGACACTTTGGGATTGGATTTGTAGAAGAGGGGCAGGTGAAGATTTACAGTTAGCCTACTTGCTTCCACAGTCAGAGTAGCCTGTGGGCTCCCAGAGAGTGCCTGCTGGAGTTGAAGTCTGGGATAAAGTAGTGAATGGAGACAAGGAAGTTGGGAGAGGAATATTTGTGTGACCCACTGAAGATGGGAGCAAGAGGCAAGAGAGACTGCAGCAGGTGGTCTGATGCAGAAGAGCTGGGGATGAGACTAGGGGATTGGATTTGGAGGAGCTGAGGGAGAGGTGGAAATCTGCAGGTGTTCTACCAGTTTCCCTGGCCAGAATCTATGTTTTTAATTTTCCCAATGGTATTATTTATGTGTGTGTTTGTTGCCAGAAGACATTGTCAGATGCCCTGGAAGGAGTTATAGGTTGTTTTGAGCCATTCTATGTGGGTGTTAGGAACTGAACTTGGATTCTCTGGAAGAAAAGCATGCACTCTTAACTGCTGAGCCATATCCCTAGCTCCTGAAACATTTTAGCATACTCATTCTGTCTATTATAGACATACTCTGTCTATCTATTAACTGTGATACACAGGTTTACTTTAAGTTAACAACCAAGTTTTAACCAAGTTAAAAACCACACCACACATTTGACTCAGATATTTGTTTTATCTGTTTTTCTTTCTTTCTTTCTTTCTTTCTTTTTTTTTTTTTTTTGGTTTGTTCTTTTGTAGTCAGAAGAGAATATGCAATATAGTAGAATAAAACAAGCACCCTAAAATAAACCACATCAATATAAGTGCTTTTTACTTATGCCAAAAGAAATATTAAAAACTACAAAGGCAAACTAAGATTTAAAATTGTTCTTTTATTTTGCTATTTAAAATTTTTCATGTAATATATTTTGATCATGTTTTGTCCTCCCCCAACTCCTCCTCACCTCCTTATCCACTTGACTTCATGTTCTCAGCCTTCCTCTCTCTCACACTTTTCATAAAACTAAACAAAAAGTAAAATAGAAACACACAAGTCCCCAAGCAAAATGAAACAGAAAGATACCCCCCAAAAAAAACTAGAGTTCATTTTGTATTTGCTAGCTATTCCTGGGCATGAGGGCTGCCGTGGAATATGATTGACATTGCCGGTGGTACTCCATTGTAGAAAACTGATTTCCCCTTTCCCAGCAGGTTTAACTGTAAATAGCTTCTTAGTGGTAGGACTTTGTGCCCACTTATGCTTCTCAATGCTACAATTTTGCCTAGTTTGAACCTGTACAGATTTCGTGTGTGTTGTCAGTCTCTGCAAATTCATATGTGTATCATTTCTGTTGTGTTTGGAAGGCACTGTTTCCCTGGACTCATCTACCAGTCTGGCTCTTATAATCTGCCTCCTCTTCCACATAGATCCATGAGCCTTGGGGAAAGGGCTTTGATAAAGACACCCCATTTAATAATGAGTAAAGGTGAAGGTTCTATTTGGGTCCTATCTTGACTTTTCAATGTTCAGTGATACAAGTAAGTGGTGTTTTCAGCGATAGGGCTTTGCCACCAGGTTTTAAAGAGTAAAGCAATGCTCTCTAAAGTGGTTTTTAGCAATAGGCTGTAATGCTTGAGAGAACCTATAGGACTCCTTTGGTCAACAATTCAACAAGACAAGACATATTCCATTTCTGGCACTGGAGGTTTTACTTGTTGATAAATTGTCTAGTTGTGACATTGTCTCTCCTATTATATGAAAACTCCATTTAAATTCCTTTCATATATGTATATATTTTAGGAAGCTTCCACAGTAGTAGGTTTCTATGTGGTTTTTCAGAAGTCCTTTGTCTTTGTTGTCCCTCCTCATGGTCCCTCTTTTTTGTCCTACTTTCCCACTCCCTCCTGCATTTAATCCTTCTCTTCTACTTTCCCTTTTACATCTTTATAACACTATATCTTATATTCCCTAACTTGAAAGATTCCTTCCTCCTCCCTGGTCACTTATTTGGTACCTAACCTTTGTGGTTATGTGAATTGAAGCTCCATGTTGAAATCTTAAAAGCTAATATCCACAAAAAGAGAAAAAGTGCAATATTTATCTTTTGGAGTCTGAGTTACCCTATGCAGGATGATTGATTCTACTAGTTCCACCATTTCTCTGAAATTTTCATGATTAATTTTTCCATTGTGTAACTCTACCACATTTTTGTTATCTCCATTTAGTGGAAATCTACACTGTTTCTAATTTCTTGATATGAATATATCAACAATGGACATGGCTGAGAAATTGTCTCTGTAGCAAGATGTAGAGACCTTTGTGTATATGCACAAAAATGGTATAGCTGGGTCTTGACGTAGAATACTTTTCAGCTTTTTGAGGAGCCTACACACTGGTTTCCATAGCAACCATTAAATATGTTGCTTTTTATGTGTATATGTAAAAGGCTACATGTATGCATTCCACCATGGATTGCACCCTCAGAGGCCAGAGGAGGGCGCCAGATCTCCTGAAACTGGAGTTTTGGGCTGTTGAGCTACTTATTGTAGGTGTTAAGAACCAAACCTGTGTCCTCTGCAAGGGCCGCAAGTGCTCTTAGTAATTGAGCCATCTCTCCAGCTCCACATTTTCTTTTCTTTTGTGTCATTTACAGTGTGGAACAATTCCTTTTCTGTGGGGTTACTTTGGCTTTCCACTCTGCCCAATACTAGATCATAAACAAAAATAATTGTTTGTGAAATTTTTTATATTAAAACTGCACAGTACTTTATGTGAGAACAAAACAATTGATAAGATTGAAGTAAAGTTAAGTCTTCACTTAAAAGTACAAACACTAAAAAAGTTTCCTCATTTAATCAGAAAAGAAGAGGACACACAATTTTTGTCCTCCATCGAATAAAGCCTTCACTGCTGAGAAAACTGAATGCTCCTTCTAAACAGAAAGTGAAACCTGTACCTCATGCTACCCCAACTAGATGAAGTTTACCTTCTGAACAGGACCTTGGAATGAGTCCTAGATTTTTCAGAAACACCAGGCCAATCTGTACCTCTTCTTGTTGTTCCTTCTGCCTTATCACTCAGAATTTCCTCATAAGGTATTATGAAACAAGAAAGGTACGCTATTACTAGACCTAGCTAAAAACCCTTCTGGGCATTAATCTTGGTTTTGATGTGTGCTACACTAAAACAAGGAAGAGTAGAGTTTTTTTCACTCTTGATCTTTCTCTTTCTTCCTCCTCCTTTTCCTTCTTTATTCTTTTTCTCTGATTAACTCCTTATCTTCCTCTTCCTTCCTGCATTCTCTTTACTTCTCCTTCACCTTTCATCCACCCCTTACTCCCCCAATTTTGCCCACCCTTAAAGTCAATAAGTGTAGCATTATTAGGAACCAGGTTAGTTGCCACCTTGATCTTACACTTTTCTGTCTCTAAAACTGAAAATTAAATGTGAATTAAGATGATACACCTCCCTCCCACCCCAACCCCCAGTATATATTTTCTTTGAGCGTCTAACATCGACTTTTAGGATTTTACCCCAAGGCATACCATCTTAAGGGCATGCATTTATTCATTATTTTTAAAATTCAGTTAACCTAACACCAACATGACAGATAAAAATTGCATCTGGTTTTGGAATTTGATGTTTTCACATTTGCCACACACCTTGTTCAATGAATTTCAACTTGATTGTTCTCATAAGAAACACCATCATCTTTAATCCTTTTAAAATTTTACCTTAAGTCACAAAGCAGAGAAACACCATCATCCTCACTCCTTTAAAAAAGTTTACCTGAAGTCACAAAGGGGAAATTCAATCTGACAGAACAACTGCAGAAATTGGCTCAGAAATTCTAAAATCGGGAGCTGGGATGATATATTACCTTTTCAGTACTTCCACATGGCGTTCTAAAGATAATATATTTAATATAGATTTGTTCGATATCAATAAATAAACACATAGTCTAATTCATAAACATTTGACTTTTATATACTTTTCTTACAAGCCAGGAAAAACATTTCATTGCATTTACTGCATTTCATTTTACCAACCCACATATTGAAAGCAATTACAGGAAACTAGGTTTGTTATTTCCAGTGTTCGGACATACTAACTGGGAGATTGTTTCATATTTTCCAGAAAGTCTCTTTTTCATGTTTTATTTCTTTATCTGGATGATGGGAACACTTCAAGCTTCAACAGGAGTGGTAGAAGCTGCTGGTAATTTTACTGGGGAACCTTCACTATCTTGGTCAGTGGCATCAGTATTATCTTCATCTCTGACATCTGCTTGCTCTTGCTCATTTTTCAAAGCCTCTTGGTAAAGGTCTGAGATGGCAGTAGGTGTTGTTTTGTTGATCTTGGCCAAAAATTCCAGGACTTTCATCTTGGAGGTTTCAGCATAGGCTTGGGGACCCCACAGGAACTCATAGCGTGGAGGATCACTGTCTGCCACCTGACGGTACTCCAGGTACTTCAGCTTCACCAAATACTGGGTCATGAGCTTCCGGGGCTCACCATAGATGCGGTGCTTCTTCCCTGGATAGATTTGCCTCTTCTTCAGGATTTTCCAGATGTCTTCTTCACTGGCACAATTGCCCCTAACGAAGATGATACCCAGGACACTCATCAGGAAACCAGTCTTGGGTAAGCCTTTGCCAGCACGGATCCTGCCATTGTTGGGGAGTTTCAGCTTGCTGATGAGGTTGTATGAGGGCTCACTGGAGTTGACTTCCCTCACTTCCACTGCAAAGGCATCCTCAAGCTTCTCAGAGGCTTTCCTGAGGATCTCAGGAAAGTCTTTTTCATACCTCTTCGTGATCAGCTTCAGCATTTCTTCCTTGGTACTAAGCTGCTTCATATTGTAGTTGTGGAGCAGGTACTGCAACAGCACCACCACCTTTTTGGCTATCAGATCTTGGTGCAGACTGATGGTGCAGGGCTTGGATGCAGAAGGATATTTCTTTTCCTCACTTTCATCACTTTCCTCACAGAAACTTTCATCTGATTCAGATGAAGAAATACTGAGAGTAGGCATGGTGGGCGATGCTGCTTTCTGAGGTGGCTTGGGGTGCTGGAAGGCTTAGCCCCAGGCTGGATCAGGGAGGCAGGAGGGGACTCTTCTGCTGCCTCTGGTACTTCTTCTGCTCTTTCCTCTGCACCTCCATAAGGCTGAGCCTCACCTCGGGCATGATAGCGTTTCTTCTGGGCATGGAGCTTACTCTTCTGACCTCGAGGCATGATGACTCTAGCTGGGGACTATAGTAAGATGTGTGGACAGGATGCTGGTGATGCAGACACCTGATGATGGGAGAATGAAGCAATATGATCATTCATCCAGGTGAATCCTCCTTGTGTTTAACTAAGTCAACCTCTGCATGTTTCTGTGAAGCACTGTTTTAGGAACCTACTATCTGTCTGTTCCCGACTGCCTGTGCCCTAGGTAAGAAGTCAGAGTGTGTCTCAGGTTATAGTCTATCATTCTTTCCTGTGTTGTGCTTGGCTAAATGCAGGGGGCTAATACTCATGGCTTCCAGCTCCTTATATTTTTGGTGGCCCTCTCAATTCCCAGTGAGAATCTTCATGCTCATTACTGGAAATCCTGAGCCTCTCCTCCACCACTTTCCAGCTGTCTGTGTGTGATACTATGTTGTATATTTACTCCTCAGATGTTACTTAAAGTTCCTCATAGAAATGTTTAAACCATTTCCTCTAACCAAAATCCCTCACTATTTCAGCTTACACCCTTATAGCATGGGAGTAAATGAGGGCCTGATCCATTACTTCTACACAGAAAATCTATGCTCCTAGCAGAGAAGTATGCTGATTCCTCCCATGGAGCCCTTACCTTGATTTCTGACAATACTTGGAATACTTATCTGACGAAAAGACCTTCCCATTCACTTTAAGGATCTCATTACTCTTAGGACACTTCTTACAGAAATTAACACAACAGCCCTGTTTATACCTCCAAGAATTGATGGCAGGGGCAGGCTTTGAGCCTCCTGACTGTATGGGTATGGGTAATTCCCTCAGACCTCAATCTAGGTTCCTCTCTTAATTCCCTATAAGACATAGTGTTGCCTCTTTTACTGATATGAAGATTCTTTCCCTCAGATCAAGAGTCTCAGGTCTCTAATTAAATAGGAACAGAGGGCACATGTCCCTGGGACACTCACACTTGGCTTCCTTAGACCCCCAAATGGGGTCTTTGTATCTCAGCCTATGTTTTCCTGCATTACGTAATTGTTAGTGTAGGCTGCTTTCCTCTACTAAACTATGGCTTGAGGTATTGTTAAGGGGTGGATTTTTTTTCTGTGGTGTTCCACTACCGAGAATATGGTTCAGTTTCATAATGTGTGGTGTAGAGACTGAGAACAAGGGGATGTGTGGCAGAGGAGCTACAGCTATTGTACAGACTGCAGAGAGACGGATAAATATGATGGCCATTGACCTTAATTCTTGTCTACTGTTGAAGCCTCATGAGCTTTCCTCATTCTACATTAGCATGCCTATTGCTGCCTGCTTGTTCAGGTCATGTTTGTACTACAGTCAACCCTGAAAACATGCTTGCACGTAACATTATATGGACCAATAAGGTTGTATTTATATATTTAGTAACACACACACACACACATACACACACACACACTCACACACACATCACTGCCACTACCAACAAAAACAATTAATAAAGAAGAAGCCATGAATATGAAAGAGAGTTAGGTAGGTACATGAAAGGGTTTGGAGAGAGGAAAGAGGGGAAAGATGAAATGATATTATAATTTCAAAAAATAAAACAATTTAAAAATACCGACATTAAAAATAATGATTACTGAAGTAAGGGTAGGTATCTTCTGCAGTGCCTAATAATAGAAAACAAGTTCTATGCTTTGAGATGAAAGTGCTCATCTGAGTTGTGCCAAACCTGTTAAAAGGGCAGTTTCCTGAGGTACAGGGCTTCCCCCACCCCTCCAGGCAGGGTTTCTCTGTTGTAACTCTGGCTGTCCTAGAACTCACTCTGTAGACCCGGCTGGCCTCAAACTCACAGAGATCCTCCTGCCTCTGCCTCCTGAGTGCTGGGATTAAAGGTGTGCGCCGCCGCGGCTGCGGCCACCACCACCGCCACTACCGCCACCACAGGGCTGGCTGTTTTTTGAGATGGGACAAGACTGAAAATAAAACCAGGACTTGCAGTAGGGTGCAAATAGTATTATTTTCTTTGGTTAGTATAGAGACCAAGAACAACGACGTGGGAAAAGCCAGGGAGTCAGGGCGCATGGCGGGGGGGGGGGGGGGGGGCGCTGTTCGGGGAGGAGCTTAGTGTGAGGTAGCGGATATGAGGAAAGGAAATAGGGGTGAGAAGAAAGGAAGCCATCAGGAATAAAGGTGGAATGCCTTATCCTGAAGTAGACCAAGTCTGGCAACAAGGGGCCTGTGGACAGAGCAGAGTGGTGTAATGGTCCTCTGCTTTGAGGTGGCGCTATACTGAGAACAAGGGAGCCGTTGACGGTGAAGGGGCAGAAACTGAGACCAAAGGGCAGGGCCTCAAAAACAGGCGGAACTCTACTCTGAGATAGATTTTTCTCAGCCTCACTGAAACTCCTCACCTTGAATGACAGAAATTGGGGATTGTTTCTTGGTTTTGTTGAGTCAGCGGCCTTGAACAGCGCTCCTCGATGCCTCCCAGTCCTCAAACTGTGGAGGAGGAAGTGACTGCCAGCTCTAAGGGAAGGACCATGGAGAGAGGCTGACTAGAAGCCGGCCTCTCTGGCGCCCCTGTGGCGCGGGGTGCGTCATTTCTCAGTCTCATAGAAGACTATACATTTACTGCTGGTAGCGCTTTTAGTCGACTCCCTCTGCCACTCCACGTTAATGAGCTTCTTGCTTTCAGAAATCCTCCTTCCAAGAAGTCACCTTCTCTGAGGTCACGCTCTCCTCTAGGTTTAAGCAGAGAAAGGAAGTTTCTGCACAGCTTCTTTTTCGCAAGTCTGTAATTATCCCAACCTTTGTCATGGCTCCTGTCTCTATAAAGATTTCAGTGCAGATGTCATATCTGTAAATATTTACAAGTAGTATCCCCCTTCAAATATTGGAAAACTTAGGGATGACTTCAGAGTATTGGAAGAAGATAAAGCTGAAGATCAAGTAAGAAGATAGAATAGGAAACAACTTTAAGAGAGAATACATATTGATTTATTCCTTCTCGTTATTATACAGACTGAAGTTTCCAAGGTACTGATTAGTACAAAGAAGAGAGTAAGCCACATGTGTTTGTTTGTAGATCCCAATCTGTTCAAGTTAAATGACACTTCACGTTTAGATATTCATATTGTTAACACTTTCCCCTTTATTTTTGTTGGATTCTTTTTACTCTGGCAGTGGATCAAATCCAATATATTGAACACAAAATCTGTTTTTAAATCATCTGCGATTCAATTTTATGTTATTATGGGTTTGTGTGTCTATGTGTATTTCTTGTGTTTTCTTAAAATTCTGATTTGTTTTTCTTTGTTTGCTTGTTTTCTAAAGAGAGAAAGAAAGCATGTGTGTAGAGTTGGGTGAGTGGGGAGGTAGAGAAGATCTGGGAGGAGTTGTGGAAGGGAAACCATGATCAGAATATATTGTATGAAAAAAATTCAATAAAAAATAATATGTGGGAAAAGGCAATGGAATGAATATTTTTTGTATTTATATTTGCAAAAATGTATACATTTTAAGAATACTAGGCTAAGGACATTATTATATTTCACATTTCATTTTTGTATGTAGTTATCAAACTGCCACATATTAGATCTATCCCACCACCATGGGAGTCTCTCCATGAACTTCTACAACTAAGTGAATACTGTAAAAATATATGAATGTCAATAAAATTTATCAAATTTAAAAAAAGACTAATGAGGAGTTAAAATCCCAAAAAGATCAGCTTCACTGTGGGAAGAGTAGAATAGCACAGCTCCTAGATGGATTCAGATTAACAGTCTGTCCTGTTCCAACATTTAATACCATAAGACTCTTGAGAAGTTTTTTAAAAATTATTTTTCTTTTATGTATGTGTATAAGTGCCAGTATGTGTATATGTGTCCCAACTGTGTGTGTGTGGTGCTGGTAGAAGTCAGAAGGCATCAGATCTTCTGTAACTGGAGTTATAGAACGTTGTGAGCCAACTTGTGGTTGCTGGGAACCGAACCTGAGTCCTCTGAAAGAGAAATAAGTGCTTTCAACTGTTGACGCATCTCTCCACCTCTGAACCTTGAGAATTGTATTGATTATTTGTCATACAACTGAGTCTATTAAACTTTGTTATGCAGTCAGTATTATGTTTTTTTTCAAAATTCATATATGGTAGGTTTTTTCTTTTGTGTATGTGTATGTGAGAAGTATAGGCTTATAATGTCCAGGGCCTTATGCAAACCAGACAATCATACTACCAATGAGTAATTTCCCTAGCATTTTGCATTATAATTTTTATTTTTGATAGTGTCTGGTTAAATTTCTCAAGTTGATATTGTACTTAGTTGAACACAAGTTGATATTTTAGCTTAGACAGGCCTTGAATTTGAATTCCTCCAAATGTATTTTCATGTACAATTTAAATTGCAGGGCATCACTACCACACACAGCTCATGCATTGAAAAATAACTGCTAATGTAACAGTATTAGCGATTGGAGTCTTAGGAAGCTAATTTATTTATTCACTAATTATTTATATACTTACTCCATACTTACTTTTACAAGTTTCACTGTGTACCCTTAGCTGGTCTGGAATTTACTATATAGACTAGGTTGGCCTTGAACTCAGAGATCATTTTGGCTCTGTCTCCTGGGTGTTGGAATTAAAGATGTGTGCCACCACACCTGACAGCAATTATATTTAGATGAAATAAGTAGGGTAGGAATTTTGTGATATTATTATGCCCCTCATGAGAAAAGATCAGAAATACTTCATCCCACTCTAACCATATGAGGAAGAAGCAAGAAAGAAAGTATGTAAAGGGGTGAGGGGCTCACCGGTATCAAATTGGCCAGGACTTTGATCTTGGACATTTTGTCCTCTAGGATATCAAGTAGTAAATATTTTTTTTGTTAAAGCTACCTAGTCTGTGCTATTCTCTAATATGAAACCAACTAAATTTGACCAGTTTTTGATAACTGAATATGTGTTCTGTATAAAATACCTGTCATGGTGACTGTCAGTATTTAGCAATTAATGGATAGCAGGTTTAGTAATTTTATACTGGATAATACTTGGTAATGCCACCATCTTCTATGAGTTATGTCAGAGAAAATGAAATGCTCTCAAATAACAGTTAGACTTTTGCTTTAGTAAGTAAAAGTAGGTCCTTCCCTATCATAACATGTGTTATTTAATTTGGATATTGGACTTATTCTCCACCTAGCTGGACTTCAAAATGCTTAGAATTTTGTTGAGCATCAAATCGTTCAGTGCATCTCAACTATCCTTCCATCTGCATTCTTTTTTCATCCATTTCATCACACACAAAAATCTATCCTTCCCTATCCAAAATTCATTTAAAATACTCTGATAGGTAAGCACATTCAGTACAGTTCCTGGCAAACCACGTTAATTTAATGGTTTCTGCACTTCTCACCTTGAGAAAATATTACTCTGACCTTTCAGAAACTTTATCTGGCAATACACAAGAATGTCTATTTGAGCATTGTGTTCTAGTGTATGGGGGAGAGCAAAAATGCTTCTTATTCTTGTCCATTATAATTTTTGTTGTATCCACCTCTCTGCAATATTCATGTTGCTCAGTACCCAGGAATAAGCACTCATGCAATAGGACTGGAATATTGTTACTTGAAGATGTTGGGATATAGAAGGATTAAACCAAGGATGTGGGCATGTCTAGAGACTGCCATATGAATAAGACAGCAAGAAGATGCCTCTTAGGCTGATGACAAAGGCCCCACAGGAACTCAAACTTGTTGACATCTTGACTTTTGGCTCCCAGATTGTGAGAAAATAAATTTATCCTATTTAAGCTACTGTTGTATTTTTGTAGTATCCCACACAAGTTAAATAGATTTCCCTGCATACATATTTTTTTCTGGGTTGTATCTGGCTACAAAATTCTTCATAATCATATGTTTTAATGACCCATTTACTCTGTGTGTGGGTGAAAGAGGAATTCCCAGAGTAGGATTATGTGATATTTAAACACACAACACTTGATATCATATATGTAATATAGAAATCAATTAATAATTCACATATTTTATTATACTCACAGTCAAGAGAGTCATATATTTCTTGAAACACAGGGCTACATGGGTTTGGTCACATTTGGTAAATAAACAAGGACTCTAGGAGTCCATAGTACACAAATCATGGAAGAGCATTTTACCCTATGTAATGTAGGACATATGAGGTTGTAATCTGAAATAGAGTAAACAAATGCTTAGGTCATTTGAGATCCTGATGGTTCCACAAAATGCAAAGGCAGTGTATAATATACAGCCTAATTTTAGAACATCCTTTAAAATGTAGTTTTCCATTCAGTAATCTTTTCTCAATATTCTGATACATATTATGAGGATGTGTATACTCTTTTTAAGTCTCAGAGGCTCATGTAACTGACCATGCATCTTACTTTAAAATTGTATCACATTATATTGAAGTTTTCAAAATCCAAAGTGCTGTGACTTGGGAACTTTACTTTCACTTTTATCTACCCCTCTTACCATGCTGTAAATTCCCATAGGATGTTCTAATATTTTCCCCATAAATTTAGCTCCTTAGCTGGGTGGTGGTGGTGGTGGCACATGCCTTTAAACCAATACTTGGGAGGCTGAGGCAGGTGAATCTCTGTGAGTTCAAGGCCAGCCTGATCTACAGAGTGAGTTTCAGGATAGCCAAGGTTACAACAGAGAAGCCCTGTCTCAAAAAACCAAAAAAAAAAAAAAAAAAAAGATTTTAGTTCCTTGTTTCTAAATTTCTATGGGATGAAGCTGAATAAGTTTTTGAGTATCTCCACTACCAGCACAGACCTTCCCAAAAAGCAGATATTCAGCTTATATATGAGAAGATAAGAGACTGAAAGGCTAAAACCTAACTTCCTAAAAAAAAGTCAATGCCCTCTCTTTATATGCAATGCCCACTCAGTCTTCATTCCAGGGAATCTTTGCAAACCTAGGTTTTCCTTTTCTTGTTATTCAAATATATTTTTAACTGATGAAACCACCAAAGACTATATAAATATAAAATTTAGAGGGCTCAGGAAGTAGCTCAACAGGTAAAGATGCTTGCTGTGTATGCATAAGAACCTGGGTTTTGGTGTCCATGTTCAAAAGCTAGAAATAGTACACAGGGGCCAGTTCTTCCAGTTCTGTAGAAGGCAGAGGCTGGGGGATCCACGAAGCTTGCTGGCCATTGTCTTAGCTCCAGCTTCTGTGAAAGACCCCTTATGAAGGTAATAAACCATACAATGATAAAGCAGGCTACCCAGTGCCTTTCTCTGGATTCCTCATGAGTGTCTGGGCAAAACCTGCACATACACATGGGCATATACAACATACATATAACACACACACACACACACACACACACATCCTCACTCCCCTTTTCATATTTTTGTCTTGGTCTTTATAGCTTACATATCATCTCACCCTCTTCCTTACATGTACCTTCTGTCAGGCTATCGGTGTTTTTGAGTGATAGGTAGGTAATTTTCCTTGTGCCAACTCTAGTAATATTAGAGAAATTACTAATTAGAGCAGATTCTTCAATAATGGGTGTGTAAAACAATAAAGTGTTAACAAGAGTAAAAGGTTTGAATTGTTACAAATCAATCTCTCATACAGTTTGAGTAAACTTAATTCCAAATTTATTTCATTTAATACTGTAAGAAAGGATAAAATGTACAGCTAACTATGAATTGACCATTTTATTTTTGATACACCTTTATTGATACTGTAGTTATATAAAAACCACTTTTTAAAAACCATACTACCTTATGATATAGTAAAAAGTAATTATACTTTACTAATTTGTCTAAAGTCATCAAATTAGTCTTAAACTTGACAAGTAACAATAAATATGTTAGATAAAATATTAAGAAACATAGACTGTGAGACAATCAATTTTGGTTAATTTGCGGGACAATAAAATACAAACTTTGTTACTTCTAGCAGCTCATAATGCATTCCAGTACATAGAAGGCTAGCTTCTCTTCAGCAGACTAAAAACCTCTCAAACCCAGCTAGATGTGGGAGGAGCTGTGGGTCATGCACCTGAGATTAGCCCTAATGTTGCCAGGCACAGCTGTAACTCTCCTTGCTGCTCTATTAGCCTCATCAATCAGCGCTTCCTCATACAGACGAGGGAAGGAACTAGGAAAAGCATTATTGATTTTAGCTAAAACTTCCAGGACTTTCATCTTAGTAGTTTCAGCATGGGCTCTGGGACCCCACAGGAACTCATAGGTTGGGGGATCACTGCCAGGCACCCGGCGGTGCTCAAGGTAATTTTCCTCCACCAGATCTTTTGTGATGAACTGTTTAGGTTCCCCAAAGATTGGATGATTCCGCCCAGGATATAGCCCCACTACTTTAAGGAATTCCCACATATCTTCCTCCGTGGTACAGTTGCCATTCATGAAGATCACAGCCAGGAGGGTCATTAAAAGCCCTGTCTTTGGCAACCCACTATTGCTACTTAGACTTCCCTCGGTTAGAGAGACCTAGCTTGCCCACAAGTGTATATGACTGAGAACTGGGATCTTCCTTCAACTCGAGGCCAAAAACAAGCTCCAGGCGCGCAGAGATTCTTCTAATGATCTCAGGGAAGTGTTCCTTGTACTTCTTGTTGATCAGCTTCAACATATCTTTCCGTGTAAAGGGCTCCTTCACCTTAAACTTCTCCAGTATGAACTCCATCAATATACTTGTCTTCCTATTGAGAGGATCTCTGCGTGCAGAGTGAATAGTAGATACTACCACGGAGGTGCTTGAATGTCTCCCTTCAAAAATTACAACAGAAGACTCAGCACTTGTATCAGAACTCTCACCACCTACAGCACCTGTCAAGAGCACACTTGAATTGGCAGAAACAGAGGCTACATCCTCCTGAGATTCTTGGGGAGTATTGATATTAGGGCAACTGAGAGGAACCCCTTGACCAATAGAAGATGTTGCTTCCCCCTCTGCAGTCGACTGAACATCATGCACACTTTGGCTCTTCTCCCTTACATTCTGTCGTTTGGCACGAGAACGGCCCTTACTCTTGTGGCCCCTAGGCATGATGACGTGGCTCAAGGGCAGCAGGGCAAAGCAGGAGACTTGCAGGCAGGAGACTTGGCAAAGCAGAAATCTAGAGGGGGAAATGACACTGTGTGAGTACCATATCTTTACTATATTCAAGAGTACCTTTTCTTTAACAGGGTCCCCACTCTGCTGCTTTCTTAAATAAAAGTCTCTGGGAATTCACTGTACTCCTATTGTTCTGGACAATCTGTGTCCTGAGAGATCTGTGGATGAAATCAGTTCTGGTTAAGCCACTATTATGATGGCTAGGTTTGGGACATCCTAGGGTAATAGTATGGACTGACAGTGATCCCCACTTCTCAAAGGTTTTTTAGTACAGTCTAGATACACTACACATCCCTCTGCTGTTCTGATATTAACACTATAGTGTTTCCTAGTATGACATGGAAGAAAATAAAAAGAACATGTGGCTTACAATACTCATGCAGTAGCAACACAGATTACCAGTGCAGGCAAAGGGGAAGGTATTTGAGGACCTTTGCTGTTACCAAGAGTGTATTTCCCACAGTGATCAAAGTCCTCACTTAGAGCCTTTATCTGGCAATGGCAGGGTCCTTAGAACAAGGATCTTACCTCCTTGTTTTTTCCAACCACAAATATCAGGGTTAACTCAGCCTCTAGGCCTACCCTAACACACTCAGGCCACTGTAAAGGGATGCAGTTCTTCATGGCCACCATACCCATCCATCTTGAAATACCCCCAATTTTCATGAGTTTATACTAATTGGGGCAGAGCTTTTCCCTCTTCTCAACTCTCCAGCTTCCCAGGTAGGCTTTTATTCCTGAGAAGAGCATGGGAAGTGAATTGCTTGAGCTTTTACGGTACTTGTACATGCTATCATTATTGCCATGAATTTATTTTGCCACCAGAGTCCTGATAAGGAAGTGAGATGGAGCAGTTCTGAGCCCATCTGACTCATTGGATTGATCTGACAATAAATTATGGGTAGGGCTTTATGGGGTCTAGTTTCTGCTGCGGTTGGGACTCTGAATCATTACAACATTAGATCTTCTTATTCCTGTGTGATTTATCTTTTTAGGGGGTGGGAGACGGCAGTTTCCAGAAAACTTTTAGGTTCTCAGAGATTTATCCTGTTATATACCTATTCACCTGACAACACTTAAGATGTTCTATTCAGCTGAACACAGCTCATACCAGTAAGACTGAAGGTAAAGCTAAAGTTGGGTTCTTCAATTTCCAGTATCTCACTGACCTATGGAACAGAAACCATGGGACTTTGTTAGACCTGTATTGATCCTGAAAGTGAGAGTCCCCATATAACTTCACACTAATACTTTATTAAGTATTTGCTCATCTTTTCCATCTTCAAATCAGTGATCTTGCTTCCCTATGTGTTCTAAGTAGGAAATAAGGTAATGTTTTATCAAAGAACCTGTGTCCAGGACTTCCTATAAAGTGTAGATACAACTCTGTGAGTTTCTTTTTGGTGGATCACACTCTCAAACTGAACTGTTGTAACATGACTTTTTATATGAACTTGTTTACCTACATCCTAAGCACTGGAGGCCAGCCTGTAAGCCCCAAAATATCAACTCTGAGTATACATACACTTCATTTGGTAACTACTTTCTTGGTCCTCCAAGACCTAACAGCTTCTAGTAATTGCTGTTGTACTTAGGATCCTTGAGGGTTTGCGGGATCCTGACTACTTTGTGCTTTGGACTCTCTCTGTTTTAATTCATATTGTCACATGGACTGCTGACAGGACCTGGTATTCCTGTCTTTTCTGATTTTAATTCTCATCCTAAAACTATGGCATCCAAAATTCCTCAGAAGAAAAATGAGGATCCTGAAAGTTATAGCTGGGGTCTCCTTCACCTATATTACGGGTATTTCCAAATATTTAAGCAATGAATTTACACCCTTGTCATATATGATTCACTTTCATTTTTCACATTCCATTTTATTTCATCCTTGGTATTTTATGAAGTTGAGAATAATAGAATAACATACAATTCTCATTTTGAGTTCACCAAATCAGCCACTAACGAGATTTAAGGTGGTTGTTATTTGAATGTCTGGACTTACTGACTTGATGAACTCAAATATTTATCCTCTCCTGTTATTTCTCCACGGATCTAGCACATGGACTCTTAAGTACCTCAGACTCTTATGGGTAAGGTAGTATGACTTTCTCTTCCAAGGTACAATGGAAAAGAAGCAAAGCTGAACTTAAAATTCTTCTTTGCCTGACCCTGCCATCTGTTATATATTAAAGGTTACACAGTTGTTTCCACTTCAGAGCTTGCCTACACACAGGTACCAATTCAAAAGACACTGTCACAGGGCTGTCTCATATTGTTAATCTACATTGATCCTACATGATGTTATTCTTCATTTATTCCCTTAATTTTTTTCTGTGGTTGGTTTTGAGCATTGGAAATATCAGCCACTTGATTGATGATACCTTGGACGCTATTGACAAGACACTGTATCTGCAATTTTTGGAACTGATACCTTTAAAACAGACTTTACTCTGAATAAACATAGATTGTTGCACTTTACACCCTGTAAATTTCTGAGTAAATATTTATAGTTACTAACAAAAGGATCCTGTAAATTTCTGAAATATTACATTTTAGGTTCATTTTAGATATTGTTACAGTCAAGAATGGCATATTTTCTGTTACATATTCTAATTAATTATTTTTAAGCAGTAAATTTCAGTACCTCTTCTTCGGGGCAGGCAGGTGTCTAGCAGTGTGATAAGAAAGGATTTAGTTGGATATTGTGCTGCCTTGGGATATAAAACAGTATTTAAAGTTGAGATTCAATCTCTGTACAGGGGAACACAGTCATTGGGCAGAAGATGAACAAGGAAGCGTGATTTGAGAGAGACAAGAGACAGGGTGGACTTGAGTTTTTTTAACAGGTAGTTGGTGTCAGGTTAAGGTTTCACTTTTGGTTCACTTTAGATATTGCTGCAGTCAAGAATGGTACATTTTCTGTTATGTGTTCTAGTTAGTTATGGTTAACACTAGTTAACTAATAAACAAAAATGAATAGTCTATTATTAATATTGACTAGTTAACATTGGAGTGCAACAAGAGCCATCAGGCTGAGTAGCTGTTTCTATAGTAGCCTATGTCTGCACAGTTCACCAGCTCACTGCTCTGAATCTATAGATAGAGCTATTTTGGGGCACTTTCCACAGAACTGATGATATAGATTGTATGATGTCCCTGCTAATGTGACTGCTACAATCTCCAAGCTTCTCTCTCACTGTGTCCTATCATGATTCTTGAGGGTGAGGTGCAGGCTACGTTGTGTAATTCTGAGACCATTAGAAAGACTGTGGACACCTTGACCTAGAGTTCATCTTGTTGGTGAGACCTGTTTACCTGCACTTCTTCCACAGGTCTCAGTAGTGCTCAGCAATAAAGCTCCCTTCTGTGTGCAACATTTTGGTCCTTACCAGCCATCTCAGAGGCTCAGATCTACCTTTGAAAGCTCTAGATTACAGTCATCACATACCACCACTGTACTCCATTTGGATTCACCACAACCAGGGTGCACTTGCTACTCCACTGAGGCTGAAATGCATATTCATTTTGGCTTTGGATTAGTACTTCCTCCCATGCATACACATTACACAACAACTTGGAATCTTGATGTGTGGTTATGGATAGGATATAGATTAGGCTATAATAATTTTCTATGCTGTGCTAGTTTCAATTTCTGTATCTATATATGTCTGAATATCCTATATCTTATAATATCATATATATGAATATATCATATGAATAATCTATCTGATGATGCTATATCTCAATTGGTTTTTCTTATATGCAAAGGACAGCACTTTGATATTTTAATTATAGAATTATATTGTTACTGTTATGTATGTCAATTCTTCACATTTATTTAGGCATGTTTGTACAGGACTTTCATATGTTTTTCCATAGTTTATTGAGTATCTTTTTTAACATTTCACATTTATGTTTATTGATGATTTTATGATGTAGACATTAAATTCTCCTATAAGTTTACTGAAAGTTAACATCATGGCTAATGTTAAATTGACATCAAAGGTTTTTTTTTTTCCTAGAGTGTGACAAATGATTTTTTCCTCCTCAGCCTCTAAAGTTCTGGGTTTACAAATGGCAACTGACATGTTCAGCTTCACTTTTTGCTGTCTAATGTAATTTCTTTGCATTACCCAGGCCTAGACAATTTATTAATTCACCACTATATTTGATACTTTATAAATTGTAATGTTTATCTTGAGTTTCATGATGTTCTTTTAGGATGAGCCCTTATCTGCTGTTTTTATATCAAGGATAACTAAACTGCAACAGAAAAAAAATATCTTCCCACTTTTTATAGGGTTTGCAAAAGTTTCCCTAATATGTTGATTAGGTTGCCTTTCACCATTTAGCACAGTGACTACCTAAACATGGCTAGTCTGGAAACAATTTGGATGCATTGGATTTTGATTACAGTTTTACTTTATATTGTTCAATGGTATTTTCTGTTTTACGAGCCTATTTAATCATTTATATTTTACTAGCTGTTTTTAATTAAGTTGGGTTTTTTCATGTCAAAACATAGCATAATATTTATAAGGAAATTATTTTGTCATTAAAATACCTAGATATATACAACAGAATAATTGTGAGATCAATATACCTGGCACCAAACATTAATAAGCTTCAGTGTCTACAATAATCATGACCAGGCAAAAGTTTATTGACAAGAGCACTCTTGAAGTAATATTGGGTACTTCTATTATTAGATCCAGAATGGGTGGGAAGGGCAGGCAGATACACAAGGGGTAAATGATGAGAGAGAAAGAGAGAGACAGGAAGAGGCAAGGGATAAGATATATCCCTCAAAGGCACAGCTCCACTGTGACCTATTTTTCTAAGCAGGCCCTATCTCCTAGTAGCCATTAAACTACGAAGTCATCAATAGATGAGGTTAACTCTTTTTCATCATCCAATCACATCTCAACAGTGCCACCAGCTGGGGAACAAGTCTTTTACACACAAGCATTTGAGACTATTTCATATCCAAACCCTAACACAAAATGTTTGTAATTTCCTTTCTGTTGATGTTAACAATCATTAAGAATCATCAGCCTCTTCTGTTAGTTTGTAGGGGGGCTGAAAAAATGGTAATTCTAACATTTGTTTCTGTCTATTAGCAGAAATAATTCTATAGGTAGAACCTTTCCCTTGTTCACTATTGTTAATGTGATTTAAGGGTAAGGATATTTACAATTCTATCATAACTTTTAATACCCTTTTGCAGATATGTATTTACTATTTTTTAAAGATTTATATATATATGAATTTTTGACCTCCATGAATGTATGTGTAGTACATGCATGACTGGTACTCTTGGAGGTCCAAAGAGAGCATTTGGTACTCTGTAAGAGGAGTTACAGGTGCTTATGAGCTACCATGCAGTTACAGAGAACCTAACCTGAGTTTTCTGAAAGAGCAACACATACTCTTAACTACCAAGCCATCCGTCCAGCCCTCTACCAGTACGCATTAATTTTACTTAGTTTGTATCATAGTTTTTTGCCTCTTTCTGTTTTAATTAATTGATAATATCTATGTTATGTGAATCTTTTCTAAGAACTAGCTTCCACTATTTGGATGTATTATTTCATTTTTACACTTAGCACCATTATCCCCTACCTTCTAATTACTTAGGTGTAATATGCTATTGTTTTCATAACTCTTGAACTGTCTGGATATTAGGTTTTTTCTTATAAATCTATTAAAGGCCATAATATCCTTCAAGTAACCACTTAGACTGTTTTTTTCTACATCACATTTTATAGATTTACATGAAGTGTTCAAAATTTTCTAAAGCTGGATGAGTATATCTATTATACTAATAAAACTTTTGAAAATATATTACACACACACACACACACACACACATATGCATATATTCATACGTATAGAAAAGATTATATACTCAAGCACATATGAATGAAGCAGAGTTGGCTTTATGTCTAGAGCTGAAAGGATTTAACATGAGAAAAATCAGTCAATATACTTAACCCACTATATTGGTCAATTGAAGATTATCAAGGGATCAGAACCCACTCTAAAAGTATTGCTGACCCACATCAGCCAGTGAGGCTAAATCTCCATAGATAGAAGGAAATGTTGAAAATCTGAATGGGAGGAAATCAGAGGGCTCAAAGAATTTGAGTCCAAGAGCAATGCAAACAGAGCACTTCCCGTTTTTATTACTAAAGCAAGCAATACATGAGGTGATGTTTACAGTTAGCTTAAGCTAATGCAAGTACAACAGGGGAATACACCTGGTATTATATCTTATTATCTTCTGCCATGTGAAAGAGCCAAGAATTTTCCTTGTGGGGCTTTACCTTTCCCACAGAGATAATGTGGACATGTTAGGAATTCCCTTCATGTTCTTGTTTTTAAGTGCATCCACTTATCATGGCTTGTGTAATTTTTTGAAGGACACCTTTGGGGAAGAACTTTTTACACATTTTACACTCTGTCTCAATTATAGTTCACAGTAAGTTCATAGCAATTTTACACTGGTTCCCACATATGTAACTAAGGAATTTATTGTAAGAAATTATTTAGTTATTAAGCCAATCGTGGTTAGTCAAACACAATAATACCTAACAAGTGTTACCTCTAGGATAGAGGGGTAGCTGTAAGTTGCTGTGGCATCTCAGCAAGGAAGACAAGGAGGCATATTTCATAGTTGCAAAACATGCCAGACCTTAGCAGAGGGAACCACCATCATGGTCAATTCCGTAATCACAGTGGAAGCCCCAGCATCTGAGCTCAGGTGTATCTATTCTTTCAGAACTCATCAGATATTCTACTGATAGCACATGCAGATCCTGAGCCATTAAACAACCCAGACATAAACCAAACACCTGCAGACAATACAAAATGCCAAGGCCTAGGCAGCCCCTCACCTAACAGTGCACAATTATTTTATACATAACTAAAAATAAACTTCCACAACAGTATCACATAATTTTTAAATTTATTTATACCCATACTTCTTAGGTGATGTCACCTAGGCTTACAACCTAATAACTAGAACCACCTATAGTTTAGGATTTTATTGACAAGTCAGACCTCCTGACCCCTCACAGTGCTGAGCCTTAGTTGCTCTCCAATGACCCCTTTTTGCATTCAAACCAGTAACACCTGGGTAACTCTTATAGCACCAAATTCGGCTATCAGTACAAGACAAAACCTTGGCTAGTTCTGGAAGACAACTTCTGTGTGCTGACCCTGAGGAAATACTTTCCAGATTTTAAGATAGTCAGGTTTGCTGGAAAAATAACTAGTCCTTGTCTGCAGGAAGAGTCCCCTTATTGTGTGGAGTTACCACTTGTAGACAGGTTTGCAGGAAAACAAACAATCAAACAAACAGTTTGGTTTAACTAAGCAGCTTTTTGGCTCTAAGCAGTGGCTTCCACAACAGCAGGGGTTGCTCAGCCAGTGGGAAGAATCTCTGGTTGAAACATTCTGTAGGTTTGGCATTCATTCTCACCACCTCTAAGGGGAAACATATAACCCCTTCCATAGATCTCAAACACAACATCTTGAGCATCACACACATACAACACAGATATCAGAAAACTCAGTTTGTGAAACAGTATGCTACCACCAGCAGCAGGAGAGAGCATCGGCTCCATGATCAGGAAAAGCAATAAGAACTTGCTTTTTTCCTGCTCCCAGCTGAATTCTTTATCTCTAAGGGCTTCCATACTGTGGCTCTCATCTCGGAGCCTTTTTCCTCATTTATTTATTAATTTCACAGCCTTTTTTTCTTCATGGAGGCTTATTTCCTTCCTTTCTCTCCTCTTCCTTCAGGAGCCTTCAATTAATACTTAATCTCTATCCTCTGACTCTGCAAGATCTGGAGTTTCTTTCTCTTCTTCCTTGTCTCCATGTTGGATTAGCTGGTGTGATGTCCTGCCCCATGTTGATGTGCCATTTGTAGTAGTATACTTATTGGTGGTTCACCATGAGAGACAAGGAGGTGTTTTCCTAGATGCAAATTCTGCCAGACCTCAGCTGAGGGAACCACAGTCATGGCAAGCACTATCCTTGATGGTGGAACCCTGAGTATGTGAGCTCAGGTGTTTTTATTCTTTCAGAATGCCTCAGCATGTTGCTGACTGTTTCTCCATGTCCTAAATTGTGTAACTTCAATTGTTTGTTTGTACCTTATCTGAGACAATTTATACATTTTACAATTAGAGTTTATATTCTTTGTCAACATTTTAACTATTTTCAGTCTTTTAGATTCTATTATCAGAGAGTCATGATCTTTTGGAGAAATCATTTTACCTAGGGTTTCACATTTCTGTGTTTTTATATGCTCATCTGTTGTTATAGATATTTATCTTCCAGTTTTATTGAATAGTCTATACACAAGATGAGGGACAGAGGAAGGAAAGAAGCAGTATTAAGTAAAAGAATCAGAAAGAAGTACATTAAGAGTGACAAAAAATGAAAGATGAAATTTCAGCTTGCACAATAAAGTGTAAGAAAGTGAATTAGATAGCCACAAAAAGAAAAAAGAACTTTTAAAAAACAAAATAACATCAAATTAATTGTAACAATGTGATTAAAAAACAGAAGTATCAGAAAAATTGAAAAATTTTTAAAAGACAAAATTTTGGTACAATTTCTGTCTAGGCACACTAACATTACAGTTTCCCATGCTTAGAGGGTGGTTAATTGATGGTAGAATCTCTTATTTTTCTTACTGTTCATTTCTGGTGGTAAGACAGGACAAGTCAAGCATCAGTTGTCTGTCAGGGGTCTATAGACTTCAGTAGCTTCCTGTCATTACATACTGAGTCAGCTAAAAGTGCACTCAACTTGGCAACATGTGTGTGGGACAGGTTCTTACTCTTCTGAGACATCTCAGTTAGTAAAACCTGGATTGTTTAATATCCAGGCCATGTGATGTCTCTTGAGTGTGTTGGGGAGGTAAGGAAACAAAACAGAGCATGAAGATATGATCTGAAGGACTTGTGTCTGGGCTTTAGGGCCTCCAGAGCAGTCAATCCTCTGCTGGAGAGGAGCCTGCTGTAATTGAATGCTTCCCTGTTCCCACTTATAAAAATCATGTGGCAAAGGAGTATTACCAGAAAACAAGCAACCTAATGACACTGGACATTTGCCAGTTAGTTTCCACAGTTATCCTTCGATAAAAGAGTTTCCCTTTCTTCTTATCACAAGGATTAGGGTACCAAGCCTTGGTGTCCTTCAAAATCTAAGTTTATGTTGTCTGACTTCCCAGTGTATTTGCATCTTGCACTCACCATCTCCACAGTTGCCTTATATACCACCTACCAAGCCCTTTGACCCCACATCCTAGACTCCCTAACTTGTGAGTGGTACTTATCTTCAATTTCATGGAGTAGCTGTCTGAAATAGTAGACATCTCTAAAGGTGGTTCACAACTATTGAACTCAGAGAATAACAAAAAAAGTTTTCTTCTCTAATGATGGCTTGTCAGGCAAAACAAAAAAGCATCACAATTATACCAGATCTTCCAACTGGATTTAGATTTATGAAAACTATGAGTCTTTTTTTTTTTCAGCAGGGTCACCAGATTACCTTGCAGATGAGGCTTCAGCTTCCTATACCCAACCAGTTAAAGATTGCATACATTTTTTTTTTTTACTGTGCAGCCTTTTCTGTTTCTCTGTGAAAATCACTTACTCCATCACCTATTCTTTCATTTCGGATACTCATCTTCTCTTTATCTTCTGGAATACAGTTATCTCATATTACCCCATCTCTTCCCTTTTATAACATCACACTAAAGCAGTTTCTAATCTGACATCTTATTAAAAAGTTACCTGCATTGTCTTAATGTTATATAGGCTAGAATTTTATCTTATTGAAATTGTTAGTCCACAAGACCTTAAACTTTGATATTTGTTTTTATTTTTAAATAATCCTTTTGAATTGCTCTTGATAGTTTCTTTTCTTCCTCAAGTACAATTTTAGGTCTATTTTTACTTGTAGATCATGGGAAGGCCACAATGAGACTCATACCTACTGTGGGTGGTATGATACCAGTGAGCATAATGCAGTTTTTTCCTAGGTCTTGGTTGTTTATAAACTTACAATGGTGTTGTTAACCACATCAATAATATGCTTTGCAAGTAGAACAATCAGAGTTCAGGATAGATTCCCTATACTTAGTCTCATGGCAGGGTATGTTTTGATTCCTCCTTATAAACAGGCTATGCATATTCAGTGGGAACCAATCTTAGCAGCAGAAAAAATCCCAATACTTCCACTTCCTGCATTAGGGCCTTATCCTGAAGTCCTTGTGCCAGTTGTCTGGAGACATGTCATTGCTTATCTCTGCCTAGAAAGAGCAAAACTGGGGTGAAAGTTTGAATATATAGTTCATCATAGTATAGAGAAATAAACATGTTTTCTATTATTCATGTTTCATAATTATGCCAGTATTCTAACATAGTTATGTTAGTGTCATTATCTGCAATGTATTTTCCCATCTGTGGTTATTCTATGATCTAATTTAATTCCCTTTGTTCAGTTTCCTAGCCAAAAATTCTACATTCTTATTTGTGTTTCTTTCAGAAGGAGTTCTGTACTTATGACAAAGAATTCATCAAGGATTTTGAGTTCACCTGCCATTTTCTATAGTCATACTCCAGAAAGAACAGAGAAACATCTAAAGTAGATAGTTCTCTAATTTATCATTTAGATAACTTGTTGGTAGCCTTTTAAGTAAAGGGCAGTAGCTGTCTCCTGGTAAAGAAAATAAAATCAGGAACAAGATTTTTCCTACCATTTTTAAAAAGAAAATTTCAACTATAGTGAATTTTTTTACAATTATATTTTTAATTTGTAAGATTCAAATACAGCTGGGTGGTAGTGGCACATGCCTTTAATCTCAGCACTTGGGAGGCAGAGACAGGCAGATCTCTGTGGGTTCGAGGTCAGCCTGGTGTATAGAGTGAGTTCCAGGACAGCTAACGTTACAACAGAGAAACCCTGTCTCAGAAAACAAACAAAACAAAACAAAAAAGATTCAAATACAATTACAATGTTTCCCTTTTCCCTCTGTAATTCTTCTCATCCACCCCCTACCTTGGTCTCATATGTATATATATATATATATATATATATATATATATATATATATATATATATATATATATATATATATTTATAAATACAAATCTTCTTACTTCATATAAAGTTACTTGTATGTACATAATTTCAGGGCTGACCATTTGTTATTGTATAACTATTTAGGGGATGCTTCCTTGGGGAAGATTATTTCTCCCACTCTCAGAATTCCTTAATTGACTGTAATTCTTTATCTAGGACTGAGGCCCAAGATTCCAGCCTTCCATATTATCATGCCTACTGGTGTCATTCTTGTTCAGGTCTAGTTTTGGCAGCTATGCTAATGAGAGATATATAGTTCATTTTGTTTTTACCTTAAAATATTTATTTTAGAAAAAATTATACATAAAGTCTTTTTTTAAAAAAAAAAAACTGAGAAACCTTTTTAACAGAATTTTCCACTACAGTCTCATTTTTCCTTTGGATAAAGTAATAATTTTGATAATAACGAAAAGTAACCCCAGTTAAATTTAGGAATAACTATGTGTGGCAATTGGCAACATCCTGTTTTGTTATGTAACAACTAGCTAACTAGCTTATTTTAAAAATGTGCTGTTAATAGGTCTGTCGGCTATATAACTGCAAGAAACTTCTGTTCTGTATCTTTAACGGACTACCCTGTAATGGGTATCATATCAGTTTTCTTTTATACAATGCTTAATTTTATCTAAGACCTTTAATATTGGAAAGAAGTGAAGATTAAGAAATTTTCCTGGCCTCAACTTTGAGTTTCAGAAAATGTCTTCCTGTAGTGAATCACTCTTGCTCCCATGAATAAGGCCAAGGATACCTTCCTTGTTTTCTTTGTGATAGAACTCCACACAGCTTCTCAATATTCCTTTGCTTTGCTTTGTACATAATTAACTGAACTACTTTTCCCAGATGATCAATGAAAAGAAAATGCTTGCTGACCAAACACTGGTCCCGCTTATTGTCACTCTCCACAGTCCTGAAATTTGTCACACCTCTTCTGAGTTATCATACAGTTCCTTCTGAGAATAGAAGGACTTCTTTATGAAACCAATGACCTTTTCATCCCATTTTCTCATATACCTTCTTCTTTGTACCTTTACTCACACTTTTCTGTAAAATAACTTTCAAGATTCTATAGTTATAGGTAACTATATTTGATGACATGTAAATGAATACTCAAAAGTATTTAATAAAGATTTCAATACTTCTAGTTTTAGAAATACCAGTTCAGCAGACGCACAGAAGTAACTTTAAAATGATTTAAAACTTTTCACAAAAGGCCTAATTTTTGCTTAACTGTTTTTAGCTACTGTCCCCAAACTTTCCCATATCCCTTCCTAATCTTTCTACTCCTTATACCTTTGTGTTATTTGTCCTAAGGTTTTAAAAGCTATTTCATTTTCTTCTTCATACTTTTATTGTTATTTAACTGGAAAATTCTAAGCAGAGAGTCTGGGTATCTTGTATCTTACTTTTCCCACTTCTTTTTTTTCTTAAGATTTTTATTATTTATAACAAATTTTAATTTAATTATATTTTATTATATTCTTCTTCCCCAAATCTTTCCAGATTCTCTCCCCTTCCTACCCACCCAACTTTAAGTTCCTTATCCAAAAACAAAACCCCAATACAACAACTCCTTTAATACTCAGAAAAAAATAAAGCCATACCCCAAAGGAAACAAAACAAAAACAAAACACAAAACACCAAACTGTAATCAAAGTACACACACACCCAAAAAAAAAAAAACAAAAAAAAACCTTGGGAGACCATTTTATACTGGGCAATTACTGAACATGACTGTCCTGGAGTTGCTGATATACCCAATTTACTCTAATGGAGAAAATTGATTTTCCCTCTCCCAGCAGGCATAAGTCCCTACTTCTAACAGAATGACTTTCAAATACCAGATGCTAATTAATACTGGATAATGAATAAACCAGTGAACATAAAATACAGTTTGAAAAATTTTATTAACACCTATATTCTTAGTAAGCTAAACAAATCAAAGTTCATACATTTTATCTTTTATACAACCAAGTGAAATTAAGAAAACCAAGCACTAAGCATTTATCATCTCATTGTTTTCTTCTCCATTCTTTGTTATTGCAGTTATTTAACATTGACTATATTTTGACCCAGATTTCAGACAGTGAGCCAACAAAACACTAAGATTTAACAGACTGGTAAATTCAAACTGATGGAGAGTTCTCCCTTTCTTCTCATATATCTTTAAAAAAAATCAAGAACACAGGTATGGTCACACCACAAAAGAGAAGTGACATTCCCTCCCCCCAACAGCTTCAAACTATTAAAGGGCAATAAATGCATAAGCAAATTCACTAATATTTTACATTTTGAAGCTACTTAAACCTATTAAAAGAAACATCTGAAATGTAACACAAAAAAATCAAGATGAAACTTATTAAAGTAAATACGGCAGAGGAATGCAAAAACTATATTCAGTGTGCTCCTTCTAGAACCATGCTACTCATATATTACTTAAAATGTTCACTATCCTTGATTTCCACAAAGAAAATCTTCCTCAGACTTCAACTTCTGAAATATAACCTAGAATTTAAAGAGGGTAAAGGGTAAAACTAGAAGTTACTAATATACACCAGAAATGAAAATATTATAAACATTTGTTCCTGTCAGTCCATATCACCCCTCCACTATTAGGTAGCTGACAGATCTTTTCAAACGAATAGTAAAGAAATAACATTAGATATTACTTAGCATGAAAAGAGCTGCTGGGCATGGCTCTAGGACAGGGACTTGCCGCAGCAGCAATGCGAGCCCTGGCTGCAGCTCTGGCTTGGGCTCTTTCTTCTTCATCTTTCACAGCTGCTTCATACAAGGGTGCGAAGGCAGTTGGTGTAGTATCATGGATCTTGGCCCAAAACTCTAGGATTTTCATCTTGCTAATTTCAGCCTGGGCTCTGGAACCCCACGTGAATTCAAAGGATGGAGGATTGCTGTTGGGCACTTGACGATACTCCAAGTACTTCAGTTGAACCAAATCTTCAGTGACGACCTTCTTAGGATCTCCATAGATGAAGTGTTTTCTGTTAGCATATACACCCATCATATTCAGCAACTCCCAGACCTCTGTTTCAGAGGCACGGTTATCTTTCATGAAGATCACACCCAGAACAATCATTAGGAGGCCACTATTGGGCATTTTTTCTTCACCCATCACTCCATCTATGGTATGTTCTAATTTGTTGAAAAGGGCATAGCAGTGCCTGATAGGATCTACTTCCTTCAGATCAACACCAAATGCCAGTTCCATGTGCTCTGAGGCTCTCTTTAGGATCTCACTGAAGTGATTCTTAGATGTTTTGATAACAGATTTCAGCATATCTGCCTTTGTAATAACCTCCTTCTTCTGGTATTTCTCTATCAGGAACTGCACCAGTAAGACAACTTTGTGGTTTATAGGGTCTTTACACCAGTCCTCAATGTCATCAGAGTCATCTGAACTTTTCTCACCCTGGTTTTGGGCACCTCTATCAGCATAGGTGCGTGAAAAGGAAGAGTGAGCTTCTTGTGGCATGTTGGGAGATGTAGGCATACCGGCAACAGGAATAGCCTGATGTGGACACCCATAGAAAGGCCCGGGAGACCCTGGTGCATTTTGAGCACGGGCCTGGCGGCGCTTCTCACGCGCACGGAGCTTGCTCTTCTGGCCACGTGGCATGATGACTGAAGTGGGGATCACAGGTAGTACTGCAAACAGGTTGAGGAGGATGTCACCCTGCAAAACAGAGGATGAGATAATTTGTACAGTCTCTGTTGGTAGACACTACCGTTATTCCACGAAAGGTCTTACCACGTGGCTCCCTTAAGAGTACTACTGACTTAGGAACCTAAAAGCAACCTAAAAGCGAAGGCAAATTTAGACCTCGTCATCTCAGTTTCAACTAACTATATTTACTTTACTCCTGACAAGTACTGTTTCTCCCCTTTGCTGAAGGCTGTCTCCTTTCATCCGCATTTCATCCTGATTGCCAAGCGGAAGCATGGTGAAACAATAGCGGCAGTTGAAGACACCCAAATTAGATATAGGGTAAAATAGAGTGGATCTCTTTGGGAAGGTCTCTTGTCTGTGGAGAGTGTTTCAGAAGATACCTTGACAAATGGAGGTTCCTACGATTCCTCCCCACCGCTGGATGCTCAAGCTGAAGCCTGAAGGCTGTACAGACGTTGAAGAAAATGGAAGATAGCTGCCGTCAACGAAAAGCGGATATTAGGTTGATCCATTTCCGGTCACGCCTCCACGGGCCTTTAAGAGCAACCACGCAGGCACAGACAAAAGTAGGTGGAGTCTCTGTCTGTCAATCATTGTTCTAAAGGCTGGTGCTTTCCAGAAATATCGTAAAGTTTTTTCTTTGGCTTTTCATTGTGACTTGAATTTTTCACTCTCATGAGCGGAGTCCACTTGCCTCAGATCTAGGATCTCATTTCACTGAGAATCCTGACTGAAATTAGAAGCCAAAATCTAGCAGGCATGCCAGGGGCATTTCACTACAGACAACAGAAGCGGAGTTTTGCGAGGGCATCACACAGGATGACAATACCTTTAGTCTTCATTCAGTATCTTGCTGTGACTCGTTATAAGTGCTGAGCTATCCCCAATCTGCTGACTGTAGGACCTTCCCACCAGGTAAGACACTAAATATACGGACAATTTAAGTTGGTGGTTGATAGCTGAACAATAATATACTATTCAACATGAATGGACATATCTTATGACATGAATTGGGATGTCATTTACCTAGTCTGTCAGTAAAATTTCAAACTGGTTTTGATAAAGATTTTGTGTGTTTTTATTAATTTTCTGTGAACATTTTTAAAAATTTAAACTGATACAAGAAACATAAATATTATGCATACTTATAGGGTATGATGCGAGGGTTCAACACGTGTATTAAATAACATTTAAATTAGGAATAATATATTTATTTCTGTAAATATTACTTGTCAAAGATATATTTTCATTCTAGCTTGTTAAAACAAATTATAATTTTGTTTGATGGTCACCATACTGCACACTAGGAAACCATAACTTTTCTAATTTTAATATCCATCAATCTGCCTATGATTATCTCTCTGAGTCGCCCCAGTTAACCATCATTGTGCTCCCAAGTTCTGTGTGTCAGCTTTTATAAAAAATGAATGAGTCTGCTTATATGTATTCAGCATATTAAATGGAAGTCAATGGAGTTTACAGCTCATCCATACATTTTCCTATTAGAATAGCTTTAAAGGTAAAAGCAATAAGTTAATTTCTTTATGACAGCATTTTCACAGATTATAGCAATGGTAATATAACAAGTGAAGAGCACTACATGCCATACTCAGTTGGAATGACGACATCTGGGTTTTAGTGATAACTCAGCTTGAGTATACGTTTGAATACGACTAAAACCTGCTAGGGCCTCAGTATTTGTTACATCAGCTTGTTATATAATATTTATTTTTGTCACTGCTTGTATTAATCAAATTTGTCACTAAGAAAATAGTTAAAATAAACAAGTTAAATGAGAAGATGTTTATTTTGGCTCACACTCTCTGAAGTTTTAGTCCACGGACATCTGGTTCCATTTTTTTCCTCTGTGATGATGTGGAAACACAGAAACCGAAGGGCATGGTGAGTGCTGCTCACATCATGGTAGCCAAGAAGCATAGAGAGAAGGAAAGGTTCTATGGAAGTGATTCCCAACCTTCCTAATATTGTAACCCTTTGACACAGTTCCTTGTGTTGTGTTGATCTCCAACCATAAAATTATTTTGTTGCTAGTTCATAAGTGTAATTTTGCCACTGTTATGAATCCTAATGTAAATATCTGATATGCAGATGGTCTTAGGGAGACCTCCACTGTGAAAGGGTCATTTGACGCCCTAAGGAGTTGTAACCCACAGGTTAAGAACCCCTCCCTAGTCTAGGGACAAGATTATACCCTTTCAGGTCATTGAAGGAATGTTCCATATCCAAACCAGAACAGTGGTATTTATTATTAAAAAAAGAAGAAACTTATATTTTGAAGGTAATACATAAGTTATATTTAAAATTTTAAGAAGAATGATATTAATTTTTTTGGAAGGAATATATTGATGAACAAGTACAATAACATATAACTACTACTACTACTATATGATATATATATATATATATATATTTCTAAAGATTTCTTTGGTTAAGAAAGTAAAAATTATAGTGATTTAAAGGGGGAGAAGGATAATTGACCAAAGAGACAGAATTAATTATTTCAAACACTAGAGGCTTTTGCATATTTACTAGTAAAGTGTTATTAAATTAAGAATAGTGTAAATGAGTCCTACTAAGCAAAGATAAAAGTTCATAGACTAGTACAGTATTTGCCTACCATGTAAAGAGCCCTGAGTTCAAATTATAGTACATAGTAAAAGAAAAAAAAAGACAGAACAAAGATAAAAGTTTAATTCCTTTTACAAAGTACTGTTTGGGTATTATGGTTTTTGAGAACATTTTAAGTCCAATAAACTAAAATGTTTAAATTTGCTGTATGTTTTTATTTTCATTTTTAATGGAATGTTTAGATCTTGGCCTCTCAGGATATATTACTTACAGGGATGGTTAAGTTAACAATTGCTACAACTTTAGATAAGTCCTAAGAAAAATTTTTTTAATCCGACTAGTTTCCCATACTGCTTTATAGATATAAAGTATAACTGAATTATAGAATGAAGCTCATAATGAGCCTTATTCTTTGTACTAAAATATCTGCTTATAATTGAGAAATGGGGACACTGAATGGAGAAAGTATGGATATAAGAAGGAGATTGTAAAAATATAACTGATTCGTCAAAGACACATAACATACAAGAAAATTTATTATTTTCATTATCTATTTAGTCTGTCTAGAAGCTTTATTAGATTAGGAGGTTTTGTAATTGACATAATCTATATTCACTGGAACTTTCCCAAAGTTATGAAAGTAGCAAAGGATGAATGAAAAAATGCTAGAGAAGAGGATTGTGAGAAGTGGGAAAGATGTGATTTGTGTGTAAGCAACTTACTTTTATAATACACTCAGCCTTAGTCAATACTTACTCTTGTTAAGTATCACTTTAATAATTAAATAATTGCTAAACATTCATCCCAATTATTGCAGTAATATTAAAGTCACTATATAAGGAAAGCAATGAATGTGTTATTTATTATAAGACTGTTGTCCATGACAGAATTGTTATAAGCATCAAGTTGCAAAAAGTCACAGGAAATATTATTTTAGCTTAGCGCTTTTAGAAATCCCATGGCTTTTATCTTATGGAAAATTAATTATATTTTTTACTCAAGTCATATAAGACTCTCAAAGTCAGATTTATGTATTCCTAGAGTAAGTGTATGATCTTAGTCTATGCACCTTGAATAAAAGTTCAACCTCATAAAATTTCTTCCCATTTCAATGTTTTCTGGTATACATAATAAATAATGCATATTTCAGTCCAAGATTATTGTTTGGCAATATAATTTGACCATGTAATAGATAAGAGGCTACATATAATAATGCAAGTAAAAAATGGGTAGATCCTGACTTCAAGGAGCTTATTAATTTTTATCAAGAAAAGATAGATGTAAATCCAATAGAATCATAATTATATACACACTACAAATTTTTGGGTGTTATGAAGAAATGTACAGGGAAATGGGAGATTATCTGATCCAACAGGTTTTGGAAGGCTATCCTGGAAAATTAGTGTTTAAAATTAGAGAAAGGATGGATATCATCTAGATTGCAAACAATGGGGTGAAATTTGAGAACTGTTTCTTTAAAGAATTGCCTTTGCAAAGGTCTGAGTGAAGAATCAGCTTGGTACAGTCAACAGTTTGTAAGACTCCTTTTACATGAATTTGAAAGTGAGTGAGGAAATTCTATATTACAAAAATAAAATGAATAAAAACCCACTAAATGTTTTAAAGCAAGGGAAAAATCTGATAAGGTGCATATTATATAAAAAAGACTACTGTGGTTTTAATGTAGAAACAAACATTTGTAGGCTGCAAAAACACACACACACACATGCACACAATATTGTAGAAAACATAATTTGAATACTCTTGGAGTACATCAGCATGCTGGCATTTGAGATGGAGTAATTTGAATAGACTGGAAAGCAAATGTTGAGTAGAATTTATAAAAATTATGTGTTAGTTAAAATAAGGATAGTGTATGCAGGGACCATGTCAAGAGCATCTATTTTTATCTGCAGAATATGCAACTTCATCCACACTGAATCACCTACTAAAATTGAAAATTCTCTTAAGTATTTAGTTAACACAGAGGGTGGGAGTGGTGAGAGTGGAATTAATATAGGGATATAATTCTGAATTCAGTAGGAAAAATGTTATATTAGAAACACCTTTTTATTTTGATAAATATTCAAATGCAGATATCAGATGAGTA
This sequence comes from Cricetomys ansorgei, assembly GCA_026225945.1. Lineage (NCBI taxonomy): Eukaryota > Metazoa > Chordata > Mammalia > Rodentia > Nesomyidae > Cricetomys > Cricetomys ansorgei. Next base: position 4,452,979 of record JAMJFZ010000769.1, read on the forward strand.
GGAACACACATCCGAATATTGGAATAGCAATCTGGGCTTGAGATACACAACTGAAGTCATGTACAAGTATTTTAAAATGGAAGAAATAGATCCGAATAGGATTGGTAAGGAAGAGAGTACAGGATGAGAAAAGAAATATGAAAAGAATTCAGCATTTAAAGAATGAAGAGAGAAACATTCTTAGTAGAGGATGTAAAACACATGCTTTTCCAGAGTGTGTCATTCCCATGAAAATGTAATAAACATTTAATCCTTAATAAATACTCATTAAATGTTAATAGATAATTTGTGTAACCCATTATTAAGTTGGAAGCACAATAAAAGGATGAATATTATATAAACATAGTCTATAAAAAATTAACACTTTATCATCAAGAGTTCCAATTATAGAATCTAATTTGATTAAATAAAAACAGAATTTAGTATTTACTTTATATGAAAAATTTATTGTAAACTTTGGGAAAATATTCATTTTATTAGATTGTTTATTCAATGGGTTGCTTGATTTCTTGTATTTTGTTTCCGTAGTTCTTTGTATATTCTAGATATTAATCCTCTGTCAGATGTGTAGATAGCAAACAGCATAAAGCATATATTCTTTTGAGAGAGGCATCATAGTGCTATGTAAAGACAAAACACTGAATGAATGTTAGGATACAAAGTAGAAGTTATTATCGAGTTAGCTTAAATAGCACATGCCAATAATTCTAGCATTCAGGGGGCAGAGAGAAACTGCTGCAAGTTCAGTGTCATTCTGCTCTATATAGTATGTTCCAGGGGAACTTAGACTACATACTAAGATCCTATCCTTAAAAATTTTTATTGAATTTCCCTAGACTAAATCATTATTTATTCTTATTAAGTTCAATATTCACTGATTAGTTTCTAATTTGATTTTATTTTGTACACCATTTAAAAATGTCAGTTCTTTACAAGTATAATTTTAATGCCCTAAAATTTATTTAAAAGAAAAGAAAATGTTTGTGTGCAGTATACAAATATAAAGTTGATGGCACTTTTATTTTTATTAGTATAATATTATTGTTATTAATGTATATAGCTTTTATTTACATTAAAGAGTTCCTTTGTACTTCCCATGCTATATGGTTTATAGTTTGAATTACAATCATGTTATATATGATGAAAAAGACCCCCTGAGCCTTAGGATGCATTGGATATTAAAATTTTATTTTCTCTGAATAAGTAAACAATCTTTGACTTAATTTAACTTCTTCATTGCTTAGACACAATAATTTTTTTTCATAGTTTAAGAAATCCTTTCTAGAGTTATTAAACTCAAGTTCCATTGTAGTTCTAGTTAATGCCAGTTATGATAACTGATGAGAATTTAGTATAATCATTGTCATTTTAGTTTGTTACTCATAGGAATCACAGCAATATTGGCTTTTAAGCTTTAGATATAATCTTGAGGTTCAAGTTAAGTTTTGGATTACTTGCTGGATAAATATTAAACTGAATTTTTATTTGATGCCTTTACATGAGTAACTATAGAACAAATACCTGAGATACTCATGGCAGTGAAGTATAGCATAAATGAATAAGAAAATAAATAGAAGCATACAAATTTCTGTATGATATTTCAAAACTTCAAAAATGTCCTTAACCTATAATTTTAAGCTTGTATACTAAAACAGTAGTAAGTTTTCACCAAGAATATCCAGTTGTAGTGGACATAGATATGTTTATCTTTCTTTGAACACTGTACAATATCTACACATAAAAAAACATATTCTCAAATTAATACATACAATTTTTATATGACAATTGAAAATAAATCTATCAGGGTGTGCTGGTGCATGACTGTAAAGTAAGAGGATAACAATTAAAGTCCTGCATGGGCTATATAGCAAGACAATGCCCCAAACAACAGCAGCCACAACAACAAAAGTTAATTTAAATAAAAAAGTGTTTGAATGAAATTACTTGCCTTTTCTCTCCATGATTCTTAGATTAGTGAGATAAACAACCAAAAGGGAAGCATCAAGATAAAAGAAGTACATGTAATAATAACTAAGCTATAGCTAAATCAGAAACATCTACTTCAAAACCATTATAAAGGAAATTCCATTTGCGCATTTTATAACCCTGCTACAAAAAACAATCATACTAGCAACCTACTTATTGGTGAGATTTATTATGAAACATTTGGCCATCATTAAATTCATACTAAATAATTCTTTCAATATTATTTTTAATAATTCATATTAATTGTTCACAAGATATATAGGGTATTTTCATACAAATCTATAATGTGTATAATTAATATTTATATAACATTCAATTGTATTATTTCACATAGACACATATGTATGATGTATATTTGAACACAGTCTTCTCTTATCCTTGCATTTCTTACACATTTCTATTACTATTTGTCCTTTTTGTTCACCTATGGAATTCTGCTTCTACTTCTACAAATGTCATATTTGTTTTTATATAAAAACCTAGAAATCACAAATGAAAGAAATGTGTGATATTTGTCTTTTCTGAGACTGACTTAATTTACTTAACATGATCATCTCCAGCTGCATCCATTTTGGTGGAAGTGATATAGCTTCATACTTCATTATGGCTGAAAAAAATTCCATTGTGTATATGTACATTTCCCTTTGCTTTATTTCTGGATACAAAGATTCATTCCATAACTTATCATTTATAAATAATATTGCAATAAACATTTATGGGCAAGTATCTTTGTGATGTGTTGACTTGGATAAATATCCAGGAATGGTATGGATGTATCATATGTACTAGTTTACATTCCAGCCATTGGTATATTAGGGTTCAGTTTTGTCTGAATCCATGCTAACATATTTGATAACTGTTTTCTTTTTCCCCTCCCTTTTCTTTCCCCCCTTCCTTCCTTCCTTCCTTCCTTCCTTCCTTCCTTCCTTCCTTCCTTCCTTCCTTCCTTCCTTTCTTTATTTTATTTTACTTTATTTTATTTGGTTTTTCGAGAGTTTCTCTGTTGTAACTCTGGCCATCCTGGAACTCACTGTGTAGACCAGGTTGGCCTCGAATACATAGAGATCCATTTGTCTCTGCCTTCTGAGTGCTGGGAGCAAAGGCTTGCGCTGCCACCACCACCTGGCTGATAACTGTTTTCTTAACAACTTGCATTCCGACTAATGTGAGAGAGAAATTAATATAGTTTTAATTTGCATTTCTCATATGGCTAGGGAAGAGGAATATGTTTTTCATATATTTATTGTTTATTTGTATTTCATTTTTGAGAATTGCCATTGTCTTAGGTTATTTATTGGCTGGATTTATTTTATAAATCTTCATTTGGAGTTCTTTATGTATTCTAGATATTAATCCTCTGTCAGATGTATAGATAGCAAAAGTTTTGTAGCTCAATTATTTGTTTTTTTCTATGAAGAACTTTCTAATATCATGAGATCATATTTGTCAATTCCTGCCTTTATCTTCTGAATGAATGAAGTCCTATTCAGAAAATTCTTGAAAATATATCGAAGTATTTCCTTCTTTTTCTTCTAACCTTTTCTGAATTTCAGATCTTATAACTTTGAGAGGTTTGGGAAGAGTAGTTAAGAGGATCTGAGCTAATTTTATATCAACCATGTCAGTAAGTAACAATATCATAACTTCATCTCTAGGGGCTCCTATGCCTCTGACTTCTGTGGAAACACAGCACCCTCCCAACAAACATTACTAGAAAAAAATTTAAAACCTATAAAAAAAGTCATTTGGGCGTTATGGGCTTGGCAAGGTGGGGAGGGGCGTCCCAACTGCTCCTTCCTAGGCTCCTAGCTCCCGCCCCTCCTAAGGGCCCTGGGGACCCCTGGAAGGGCGGAGCCTCCAAGTGAAGAGAAAGAATCCGAGGTCTTCAGGGAAATTCAAATGTAAAGGAGACCAACTCACCTGACCTAAATAGGTGCTTGCAGCAAAAGCCCCCAGATCTGCTTGCTGGTCCAAAGTGAGTGCCAGTATTTTTCTCTAGGATGGAAAATGGTTACTGGGAGCAACTAGTTGTATCGAAGCCAACAGATTGTTTATTACAGAAAAAAAAAGCAGCATTGATTTTTAAATTATTTGCTACCAGTACTGATGGGCAGTCCATGATCTATTTCTTAGTACAGTCTTGTCAAATCAAAAATTGCCCACAAATAATCTTGTTAACATGGTTTGAATAATAGAATAAACTGTTTCATGGTTCATTAAAATAAAATTAATAAAAGTCTGGGCTTGTGAAAATTGAAAAAAAAATACTTTGACCTAATTTGGAGTGGTTTTTGTGATCTAATTTCATTCTTTTACATGTAGATGCCCAGTTTTCACAGAACCATTTATTGGAAAGGCTTTTGCTTCTTTTCCTCAATATATATTTTGAAACCTCTGTCAAAATGAGGTAGCTGTATCTTTATGGCCTTTCTTGTGAATCCTCTATTCTATTGCATTTGTCTACAAATCAGTTTTTGCTATTATGGTTTTGTAATATAACTCAAAATCCATAAAAAATGTTGATATCTCTAGCAGTACTCTCTTTGTTTACTCAAGTTTTCTATGGCTAGTTGAGGCCTTTTGTGCTTCCACATGAATCTTCAGATTGATTTTCCTATTAATGTATAATCATACATGGATAATTTTTAGGAATACGTTGAACCTGTAGATTGTTCTTGGAAGTATACAGATAGCTATTTTAAAAACCCAACCCATTCAATTCATGACTGTAGGATGACTTCTTCAGTTAGCTTCCTACAGTGTTTTAAAGTTTTCAATATAGAGCATGTACTTACCTATAGGTATAGCAATATGTCATTAGGAGTCACTTTATTGTTGTTTGTATACAAGAATATTAGTAGTAAGTTTTCCTCTATGATTCATAACCTATCTGGTATCAGGTTCTTGGCCTTTTAACAGTGTTAGATTTGGTTTCCTTCTCATGGAGTTCACCTTATATCCATAAAAGGTTGTTGGTTATTCCCATATTTGTGCCACATTTGCACCAATGGTTATATCTTGTAGGCATGTTGCTATTGTAGATTGCAGGATTAATAGAGCTACGTGAATTTGGTGATTTCTTTTCTCCTTTGGTAATATGTATAGTTTCATGTCGCTTTCAGCACTATGAACATAATTAATGGGGTGAACCTTCTAGCAGAGCACCAGCTCAATTTCTCCATGTTTGATGGCATAAGTTTTTGGTGTCTTCATAAACAAGGTTTTACAGTCACATTGTAAAGGATTACAATAACATTGATAATAGCCTGTATTGTTTTGGTGCAGGGAGGGGCAACAACTGAAAAACAGATGTAACACATTCCCTAGTACTGGGAGTTTATGTGGCAGTATATAATGTCTAGTTGGGACATTGCCACCCCTCCCCACATTACAAGATAACTTGATTTAAATTTCATTTATATATGTATATGTTTTAGGAAGCTTCTACAGTAGTAGGTTTCCGTATGGCTTTTCAAAAGCCTTTACTCTTAGTTATCCCTCTCCATGTCCTCTCCTCTACCCTTTTTTCCTGGCCCCTCCCATTTGATCTTCCTATTCTAATTTTCCCTTTATCACCTTAGTAACATTATATTTTATTTTCCCTTCCTTGGAAAAGTCCCTCCTTCCCTTTGGTCTCCAAACATCTGTGGATAATCTGAATGAATCACACACCTAAAGCTTAAGAGCTAACATCCACATATAAGAAAAAGCACACAATGGTTTTCTTTGTGGGTCTGAATTACTTTACTTGGGGTGATATTTAGCCCAACCTTCAACAGAGAAGCCTCTTCACTAGCAGAGACCCACAACTGGACAAAATGCAGAGAGTGAGAGACTGGAGCACTCAGCCATATATGGGAAGCTATTTTCACACTGCTTTACTTAGGGCTCAGGGATCTGTGCAGGAGGCAGAATGATTAAAAGAACCAGAAGTGTGGGGTCACTCCAAAGAAACAGCTATTTCCAGACATAAAAGAGTTTAGTTATGTACATATGAACTCACAAAGAATATGACAACATGAATGAGAACTGCAGTTTTTTCATCCTTTCTTATGCTTAGCTTGGCTTTATATTGCATCTTTTAAATTTCCATTTCATGGATTTCTGCCCTGACTTTAATTACTTAGTCTACTGATTTTTACATTTGGCTTTTTTTGGTGTTCCAAGGCTCAAAGGAGCATTGTTACTTTAATATAAGCACGTTTAGCTGTCAACTGCCCTCTTACCACTGCTTGCATTCTATCTCATTGATTTTGGTATGTTGTATTTCCATTTTTCTTCTATTTTTAATTCTTTTTTTTATTTTATTTTGTCTTTGCTTTTTAATTCCTCCAGCACCTGCACCTGCTCATTCCCCATCCCTCTCTCCAACTTTGTGTGTCTCTTCCTCCCATCCTCCTTCTCTCCCTCTCCCTCTCTCTCTCTCTCTCTGTGTGTGTGTGTGCACACACACGTGCTGTGCACATATTCTTTATGTGTGATATGCATACATATGCATCTATGTCTGCAGGTGTACTTGTCTGTCCATGTGCAAGTGGAAGCCAGAGATTAATGTCAGGTGTCTGCCTCTATTAGTCTCTACATTCCTTTTTGAGACAAGTTCTTTATTGAACCTGGAGCTCATTTGTTTGGCCAGACAGGCCAACCAGAGAGCTCTGAAGACCACTGCTCTCTACTATCTTCAGTTTGGGGGTTACAAATGTAACTGTGCCTGGCTTTTTCAATAAGTAATGCAGATTCACACTCAGGTCCTCATGCTTGTACATCAAGCAATTTACCCAGTGAGCCATCTCCCCAACCTTCAATTTTTTCCCATTTATTATTCAATGCTGTGTTGTTCATTGTTAGTGAGTTTGTGTATGTTTTCTTGTTTTTCTTACTGTTGATTTCTAGTTTAATCCACATTGTGGTCTGATAGAATACAATACATTATTTCAGTTTTTCTATATTTGTTAATGCTTGACTTTTGCTGTTGTTTTTCTGTTATATTATCTAGTTTAAAGAAAGTCCTTTGGGTTTCAAAGAAGACTGTATAATTTCCAGTGTTTGGATGGAATGGTCTGTGGCTGTCTGTTAGGACCATTTTTATCTATAATATCATTTAACTCAGTTGTTTGCCATGAGGACACAGTTCTTCTCTATGTGTCTCTTCTTTTTATAACACAGGTTACTTAGGACATCAGTTTTTTATGGAAGTGGTAAAACATGCATGAGAATAAGTTTATCCTACACAAACATACACAAGTATGTTTCAAGTCTATTAGCATCCTATAGCCAAAGCAGGTCAGATGGCTAAAGAAAACAACAATAGGATGGAAGTGTATATTTTTGTTATGTGAGTTAGAGTAAAAGATACAAGGATTGACCATATGCTCAATTGCAATCTAACCCACCATCCATACCTGAATAAAAATAAAGTCTGCCTTTGAGTTGCTACAGTCCCCAGAACGCATCTATTTTCTCTTTTTTGTTACATGAAAAACTGATTAAAGTAGTTAAATTTGTTTCAAATTTAGTAGAATATTAAATGTTATTCACAAATCATGCAAAAATCTGAGTGCATGTGTATAGGTCTATGTTATCAAACTTTTCTTTAAAATATACATTTTGCTTATAGTCTTTTCCTGCAATTCTTTATCAGTATTTATTAAAAGTTGGAAAGAATATAGATAATAAAATTTCCTATTACTATTTAAAAACAGGGTATAAACTCTAATCCAGTGACTTATTAATATGTTAATAATACTAATATGATTAATAATCAAAATCATTGCATTTTATAGTTGGAGATATATCAGGGAAATGGAAAATATAATGCAAAGTGTATATTTGTTGATGGGTTAATAAAGACTTGGAATTTTTGGATTAAATGAGGATTGATAGTGTTCTTACCAAAGATATTATTATTTAGAAGCAAACATGTAATAATCCCACTTCTGTGACAGGAAACTGAGCAATTGTGGTGCCTTCTGTGAGAACAGAGAGGTCTGCTTCATGTCTTTATAATTTGAAATTCATTGGAAACAATAAGACTTTGCTTACTATCATAGACTCTCCTAAGCTGCTTAATTTGATTCCATTTATATGATTGGTTGATTGAAGTTATGGTGACCGTGTGCGGATTAGGTGTGTTTTACAGGTAAGGTATATCCTTAGCCCTCATAACTTATCTTTTAACTTTTGACTCCTATTAATTCCGTGATGTGTAATATCAAACTGTTTCTGCAATTATATAGCCACATGCACAAATAAAAGGAGAATTTTATCATTCCTAAAGCTTAACATATTGTTATTCTTAATTGTATTTGTATGAATATAACAATGTTTTGGCTGGTAAATTAGTTTACTGTGCATAAGGAAAATTTTTTCTGAAAGCAAGGGTGTATTATTGGTTGAGCTGGCACATGGATAACTGAATTGATTGTGTGATGAGGAAAAGATATACCTCAGGGTTAAGCATTAGAGAGAAATTAAAATGTCTCTGGCCCACTTATAAATATCCACTAACAAGCTTTTAAGTATAAGATATTCTTTAAATACAGAGCTGCAGCTCAGTGTTTGAGCATTTGCTTAGTATGGGTAAGAGAGTTTTATCCCCAACACACACACACACACACACACACACACACACACACACACACACAAACACACATACCTTGTTGTTTCTCTCTTTACAATAAAATAACATATAATAATAGCATGATGAAGTAATGATATCATATATTTTTAATAACTTTATAAAAAACCAACATCAATAGTAATTTGAATTATTTGATATCATTTTACCCATGACTGTATAGAGATACATATATTTACTCAACATATGAAGGAACATATTAACATCTTCTAATCATTTTCTTAGGACATTGTTAAAAGTATGTTTACATAAGGACATATTGTAAAATTTACCAGGCCTACGAAAAAAAAAATATAACAGCCCTTGTTCAACTGTCTTTATGCATTTCAATATGACGACAGAAGAATTTTTGGAGATGTTGTATGTGTATGTATGGTATGTATGCAGGTACACACATGGAGGCCAGAAGAGATGGTGGGTGTCTTCCTCTATAAATTTCTACCTTATGTTTTGAGTCAGGAGCTCTCACTGAACTGAAAGCTCACCATTTTGACTAGGATGGCTGCCTAATAAGCTCATGGGATCTGTCAGTATTGACTCCTGAATGCTGGAGTTACTGGTACATGTGGCCATGCCTGGCTTTTACATGAGTGCTAAAGATTTTAACTCAGGTATTTTTCTATCACTGCAGTAACTTTACCACTAACCTGTCTCAAAAGCCCAATATGCAAGCTTTAAAGGAAGCACCAAGCATTATAAATATGGGCCCCTATTCAGTGTAACAGCAAGTGTACCCATGAATGGACCCAGATTCATATTTATGCTAAGTAAGCTAGTTTTAGAAGATGTTTTTCCTTAATACAATAAAAATCATGCATTTAGAAAGATACTTTAACACATATGTGCAAGTGCATACACATATATGTCAGGAATTTATGCACATATTTCTGTACATGCCCCTGTTTCCTCATTAAGTATCAAGTGTCAATTTTATACAATTATTATACAACTTATTATATTAGTATATGTCAGTATATCCTTGTTCTGTAACTAAAGCATTTGATAAGAGTTCTGTGGCACTGTCGTATATTTTCCCTCTATGTATCTTGATCCATTCCAGTATTGAATGGAAGTAAAGACAATCAGATGCTACTTCTTTGAGGATCAGTTTATCTCTTAGACAAAGTTGAACTGTACGGTTTGTGGAAATTCTTTCACTTAAGAATGTGTCCTGGTGACTACAGGATGTCTGGGTGCCAGTGATATGCCAGGTCTGAGGGATGGCTGTTTGCCTGCATGAGGTCAGAGTGCTTGTGCAAGGCTTGGGTTCCTGTGGGATGCCCTGGTGCCTATGAGATATCCAGATGCCTATGGGAAGTTTGGGCGCATGCGAGGTGTACGGTTGCCTGTGTGCTGGGTGGCCCAACTTCAGGTTGAACATAGTTATGCTTGATCTCAGGCTAGTGTGTGCCAGATGAATATCCATGATCTGAGAGGACTGCTGCCTCCAGGAACCTGTGATCCATGCTCCTACCACACAGGCTGGTCTCAATTTTGTTTTTTTACCCCCTGAGGGCATAGGGAGGGAGGGTAGACAGGAAGAAATGAGAAGGGGGTGTGATAGAGATATATTGTATGAAACTCAGGTAATTAATAAAAGTATTATGAAAAAGAGAGTTTCCTGATATAGCACCAGAGGTTTTTTGAAGTTATTTGAAATCTTTCAAGAAAACATCACAGTTTTCTTCTTGTCATTAAATTCCTTTTCTGAAGGGACTACATATTTTATGGCTATTCACCACTCACATAAAAATAATAATAGCAATATTAATATCTATAAGTACTTAGCATAAGCTAGGTACTTTATATATGTTTCTAATTTTAGACAATATTTAATTAATTAATTATTTATGTGAGTGGGCTCATGTGCACTATAGCGTGTATGTGGAGGCCAGAGGACTTTATGTGCAAAAGTTAGTTTTCTTTTTCTACCAAGTGGGTCCTGAGGAATGAATTTGGGTCATCAGTCTCGGCAAAAAATACTTGCTGGCTCACGTTTCTAACTCTTAGAGCTTCCTAAAATATTATCCCCATTTTGTAGATTTGAAAAACCAATGCCTAGGATGAATTCTTTCTTTCTTTCTTTCTATCTATCTATCTATCTATCTATCTATCTATCTATCTATCTATCTATTTTTATGACATAATAGTACATGTTATTTTTTTTCTTCTCTCATACAACTTATACAATATATCCTGACCCCACTCTTCTCCTCCCTCCAGTTCTCTTGCAGTAACTTGACTGAGTTATAAAAATGATTCAGTTTTAGACCCAAATTGCCTATACATGCTTATATAGCTTTAAGATATTTTTTGAGATAATAATTTAATTACAAATATATCCTTTCCCACTCCTCCACTGAAACACTCCCATATGCCCTTCACTCCACTCCTTCAAAATTGTGTCCTTGTGTCAGTAATTGTTATTGCATATATATATACATAACATATACATACATATATATTTATTTCTAAGTATGACCTGAGTCTATATAATGTTACTTCTCTGTATGTTTTTAGAGCTGACCATTTGGCACTGGACAACCAGTTGATGTGTTCTATCCTATGTAAGGTTGAGGCCTCATGAACTTTCCCCTTGTCCAATTTGTCATGTTCATTGGTGTCATCCTTGCTCAGTTCTTGCATCACATTTGGATGGTCATGAGAGGCATGATTTTATGAGGGTAATCTTAAATGTATATATGTGTGGTCAAAGCAAGTTTAGGGTATGGAGCCTAATACTAATTGGTGAGTCATCCTTAAGAAAGCAAAACTAATATAAAATTAAGTGGAATTCAGGTGGGCCTCGCTGAAACTTAAAACTTACTAGTTTCATAGCAAATCAACCTGTACTTGAGACACAGTAGAGTCACAAAATTAAAGAAGGAAATAAGTAAGTAGAATATTCACAAAAATTTCAAGAAAAATGAGGGAAAATGAACATGACACTGTTGAGATCGGGAATTTGTTAGAAACTGAGTCAGACAGTACTTTTTGAAGTGTTTCTGATTTTTCATTACCTAAGGAAAAGAGACATTCTAATATTCTGGAGATGGGGGTTCAGGAATCCTTAAATGAGGCAAGGGTATCTAAGAAACAGAACACTTAGTAGTAAAGAATACCAGATGCTTCCAGAGGACCTGAGTTCAAGTCAGAGCACCTACATGGTTATGCACAATTATCTGTAACCCCAGTGCCAACGGAACCAGAATGCATCCTCTTCTGACCTTCATGGACACCAGGCATCAGGCACACAAACATACATGTTAACAAAACACCCATATACATAAAACATTTTAAATCAATTATACAGATATGGATTCTTCTTTCTTTCATTCCTTAAGGTATTAGAAAATTGATCTAGGTTGCACAGTAGCATGAGCTCAAGACTAAATAGGTATATTTACAAATTTAATTATAAAATATTATAATATATAAATATATAAATACATAAATATACATAATACATAGATACATATGTATTTATAAAAATATTTAAAATATATAAAAATTATAAAAAATACATAAATACATAAATATATGTTCTCAGAAATGTAATGAACATGAATGTCTGCAAAAGCATTTTCTAGATTTTTACCATATTATTAATAATTGCTATTTTCAGGGGAAGGATCTGACTTCTACAAATTTGCACAATTCAAATAATGGCTACAAAGCTCTTCCTGGACTTTAACCATAGTCAATAAAAGATGATTTAAAAAAAGACTTATCTCTTTGCTCACTTCAAAGCATATACTTTTAATTTTCCCTTTGATTCTTTTAGTCTTACTAGTGATTCATAAGCCAAGAGGTAAATCAATAACTCTTCAAGGAAGACTGACTTTATGAGAAAATCTGGGCTCAGAAAAATAATTTGTTCATTCAAGCAAGAGTGTTCTTTTCTGCCAACATCAAATTTTCAAGAAAGATTCTGTGTTAAAATGATACCTAACAGAAAACACTTCATAACTCACTTCCTATGTACAATAAATCTATTGTAATCCTCTTTATGATGAAACCTTGGTGTTTGAAAAAGTCCCTGGCTCCTCATATGAGCATTATAGTACTAGTAAAGTGTTATATATCTACTCAGAGCTTCACAAGAGAACACACAGGGAAAATGGGAATTCAGAAATGAAGTTTTACCTCAAGAAACTCTATACTACATTAAGTATGTTATCAAAAACTTGGAGGACACTAACAATGTCTTGGTTCTCTGCTGGAAAAAAAAAATATCCAAAAGTTTTAGGGCCAGGAAGACTCAGAAAATTTGCCTGGAAAAAAGATATATATATATTTGTATATATATTATATATATATATGTGCTTGTTTGTATATATTCATGTATTTATGCTTGCATGAAAGTATCATACTAGAACTATTTTTTATATAATGAAAATGTTATTACAAAAGATTTTACAAAATAATCTTTCTCTAATAAACGGTGTTCTTTACCAAGTTAGTTATATTCTTTTGCAAGTTTATTTCAGTGGTAGAGCAGGAGATTGTTAAAAAAATAAAACAACACTGCAACTTGAACATTTCCTCCAGCTGGGTTGCCTATACTATCCTCAATGTAGGGATTAGTGCCTGGCCTTGTCCCATTTGTTGTGCCCTGTTTGACCAATAACCCTGGGAGGACTGCTCTCTTCTATGGGGTGAAGTGTGCAGGGGGGAAGGATGAGTTGGTGTGGATGGGGAGGATATATAGTAGGAGAAGAGGGAAGATTGGGGAAGCTAGGAGGAATGGAGGGAGGGTACGAGGGGTGTTGATATGTATTCTATGAAAGAAGAAAGATGGCTTAAAAATGAAGTGAATAATTTCACATATAATTTTTTCTGTATGTGGCCTATTCAATATCCCTTGATTTCATAACCTAATTTGCTAGGTCCCATCTGGACCTAACTTATCACTAGATAAAAGTGAGCACACAGGAATTCAGCAAACAACCAAAGTGATAGAATGTCTCTGTAATGCTTGTCTCATGCTGTACTTAAACACCAATTAATATATTGGAATTCCTTTTACTTCTTTGATGACAAATTTGTATTTTAAACCCCTCTTTATTCTAGTATCTTAGTTTAAGTAAGACAACACTAAACTCCTAGAAGGAGATCAAGCCAGATAATACTTCTAAACAATCTTGTAAGTAACAAACAAGGAGTTCAAGAAACCATAAACATATTTACTTTGAATCTGTTATGACTTGTTTGTTTTAATTTGCCTCTTCAGTGCTTTATTTTTACAGTTTAATTGATGTTAATTCTGGGGACTTGAGTTGTGGATAAATAATAAAGTACTTCAGTTGAAAGCATAAGGCCATGGGTTTCTCTCCCTAGCACCATGTAAAAGTGATAAATGTGTTATTTATTTACTTAAATGTGTTTGTAAGTGAGTGTGGTATATGCTCATGAGTGTGTGGGTACCAGCACCGATGTACAAGCACATAGGCCAGGAAAAGATATTGCGTGTCCTGCTTTATCACCATCTGGTTTATTCCCTTGAGACAGTGTCTCTCTCTGAATCTGGAACTAGGCTGGTAGGCAGCAAGTCCAAGTTCTGTCTTTCTGTGTTTCCTATGGAGCTGGATTTACAGTCACAAGAACAAACCACACCAAGCTTTTAATTTGGGTGCTTAAGATTTGAACTCAGGTTTTTATAATAAGTTATTATTTTGGTATGTATAGACATAGCATATAACACACACACAATTTTCCATTTCTCACTGTAGCTTATTAAATATTTATTTTATCCAAAATATTTTCAGCATTTTTTAGTATGAACTTCCCAAAAATTTGTTGATCTTTTAGTTCAATTTCACTATGATATTTTGAAGTTTTTCCAAACCTAAGACTATTTAAATATCTATTTAAATATTCCTGTGTTATGTAAATAATTATGGGATTTAAGTTTTTATATTGAGTAAAATCCATCTGATACTTTTTTTCAGATGTGATGACTATTTTAAGTAAGTCAAGAGTTAACTCTATTGTTTCTCTTTTCCTTTCACAGCAAGAGTACATCTGTCCCTCAGCCCTGATGAGCATGCACACATTATTAGTAAGGAAACTGCCTTGTCTTTTGCATCAAAGGTAAGATAAATATCCATTGCCAGTTCACTGTTGTAGCCTGGTACAACAGTGCTCATGAGAACCAGGTCTTAATATTTATTATGACCTTTTGGGACAAGACAGATGATGAAGAACCTTATGTTGTTGATCTTGCTTTTCCTCAACTCTAATTTCACCAATGTGTGCAACATAAGTACTTTTAATATCATTGTGCATTTGTTGCCCTCAAGTGAAAAAAAATCCAATAACTGAAAACCTTCTAGTAAACTGGTTATATCATGCATTTGAGTGGATTATGGCAAATGTGTCATATGACATATATATTAGGAACCAGATTTGCATTAAGCCCATTCAGAGCATCTCTGCTAAGAAATATGGCACCATGGCTCCCTGTAGTCTGGATTCTTTTACCTTGCTCATTTAATTATTTAGCCTATGTTATTGGGATTGTTTGGGGTTTTCTTTTAGCATTCACTTCTAGAGTTCCAAGTATGTTCTGGATATTAATTGATTATCAACTGAATCACATACAAATACTTTCTCCCATTCATAGGTAGTATTCTAAATATGTTGACTATTTCCTTTGCCACGTGGAAGAGGATGATTTGTTTCATTTAATCTTATTTGTTTCATTTTTCTTCTTGTTTTTCCTGAGCCCTAAGGATCCGATCTAAAAATATCATTACTTATACCAGTGCCTTAAAGTATTTCTCCTGTTTTGGGCTATTTCATAGTTTATGGTTTCATATTAAAGTTTTTGGTGAATTTTTAGTTGATTGTGATTCTGAGAAAGATCTAGTTTCATCCTTTTACATGTACATACATACTGGCACCAACCATGATAGACTATCTTTTTCCACTGTGTACTTTTGACTCAAAAGTCAATTGACTATATAAATATAGATCAATTTGAGGGTTTATTTTTCTATGACCTTGGTCTGTGTGTCTGCTTTCTACCAGTGTTGTGGTGTTTGTGTTATTCCAAATCTGTAGTATATTTTGAAGTCAGTCATTGTATCATTTTTAATTTATTGTTTTTTTATTATTAGCTAAGCATTGCTTTGGCTATGCTGCATATTTAGTAGTCTTATATGAGGTTTTAGGATTGTACTTTCTGTCTCTGTGAAGGTCATTGGTTTTTTAATAGAACTTATAAGAAACAATAGATTCGTTTGATTGTATGTTCATTTTCGCTATTGTTTCTATTTCTGTTTTGTGTGTGTGTGTGTGTCTGTGTATCCTGTATAATTTCTTTTGTTAGTGTTTTATAATTTTTGCTGTAGAGATATTTCAATTGTTGTGTGAAATAACCACTGTTTTCTGCACTCTCAAATAAGATTTTGCTCCTTTCTCTACTATTAAATGCACTGTGGTGATATTTGTTTCTATTCATGTCTGACTTCCACTGTATTAAGTACAAGGAAAGAGTTTAAGCTTTATTCTAACCACCATCTTAAGAGGTTGGGTGCTGGTGAAATTATGATTATAAACAACAAAAGTAATTATATAAGCCAAATATAAAAGCATAAGAGCAAGAATTGCCAGATATTATATTAACTTTTACAGTGTACACATGTATACTGTTGTCTCATGATACTAGAATGTGATTGTTTTCTGCATCTTATACATTGTTATATATATTTAGTGTTTCTAAAGATTTTTAAGAATTCAATGAAAACATGCCATCTTGATCAGGACTAAAATTAAAACCCTGAGCATGGGTAGAGTATATCTGTGAAGAGTAAATAACTCTTTCATGCTAGTGAGCATTCACCTTTTAAACAGAAAGATGATACTTTTAATTGCATGAGATAAGATCAACTGTTGTCTCTTTTTCATGTTAAAATGGGCCAGAGCGGAAATGTCCAGGGTAGAGTTGCTCTTTAAACATATTAAGGGAATTAGGGTAAGGGTCTTTCCTGTTTGTTACACTGTGTACTAGGCAAAATTGCTCTTCTCTGTGCTACTGCTTGACTACTACCTCATTCAAACTCTAGTTTCCACAACAGGAAGAAAAACATAAGGAAAGTAGCTTCAACTCCAAGGATATGACACAATCTCATGCCATTTTCTTGAGCTTAGTAGCTACCAGAAAATCCAAAATTTTGTGAATATGATACTTACATCAAATTTTGAAAGTTCTAGTCAGAGAAAATATAAAGACTGCATTTTAGGCAGTATTTTAAATAGTTACTGGATAATATATTTTATTCTGTATATTTTTATGAGGGGCCACACTAGCACTCATTTACTAGCTCCATGAGGTACTTGTGATGACTTTAAAGTTCAGTAGGTTTTCAAACTTAATACTTATGTTGAAGTCCTTAAGGATCATTTTGTGGCAATTATCCTAATTATTTTAAATATTTAATTGTGACAATACAATATGAAGATAAATAGAACTTATCATTATTTCTGTATAGTCACATTCCATTGCAGTTTTTTTTAATCTCCACAGCATTTAATTTGTAAAATCTTCTATTAACAATATGTACAGCTTGACGAAACTTATATTTTTGGCTGCTACTTTTAGGAGAGGCTTAAGGATTAAATTCTGAACTGAACCTATTGCAGAAATACACCTCATTTAGTCAACTGCTAGATGCAGAAGCAAATGTTTCCACAATCAGTATGTTTCACATGGTGGATACAGAGCATCTGAGAAATATTTTCCACTGATTCGCAAAGCCTAATATATTCCTAGATTTTTAAAAATTTATCTGTTTGAATATATGGGAGGTTATATTCTGGAAAACGTTTTATCTAAGCATTAATATAAAGGAAGAAATACAAGGACATGTTTAGCATGTAATCTATATGGGTAGGAAACCAAAGACTACCATAGTCTAACAGTGCCTATGCGTAGAGGAATATTTAATCATTTGATCCAGCAACATGGCTGCTCTGGAACAAGATCACATTGAAAGGCCTGTGTGATAGCTAGGAAGGGATGAAATCTAAGGGCCTGTGTGAATGGATCACATTCAAAGGCCTATGTGATCTGGATGGAATGCTCAGACTAGTCCTATCCTGTTTGTGCTAATGCTAGGTGAAAGGATTTCTATTATTAAGGAAATGTAGCACAGACCTTTAATCCCAAACCTAGGGTTCTAAAAGGAAGCAGTCTGTTCAGAAATAGGTCATGGCTCTCAGTTCATGTTACAGAATAAGCATATGCCTTTAATCTAAACTCTGAGATTGAATCAGAGTGAAGAGCCAGCAGAGTGAAGTCTGAAATTGAATCATGGTGAGGACACACCCAACACTCAGGATATAAAAGCAGGCTCTGAGTTCAGAGACAGGGAGTTCAGAGAGACACAGAAGCTGTCTGAGGCAGTCTAAGGAACACAGAGGCAGTATGAAGCAGTCTGAGGCAGAGACACAGAGGCCTTTCAACAGGAGTAAGTATCATACAGGAAAAGTGAGTTTGGGAGAACTGGGTTTGGGAGAAAGTCACTTTGAAGCCTTGAAGCCAAGCAGAGCAGTTCGGTCACAAATTGCGGGAGTCAGCCAGCCAGAATCAGAAGAGTTCAGTCAGAAACAATCAGCTGGCTCAGAAAGTCAATTTGAACCAGTCAGCCTGGAGAAGAGTTTGAGCCAGAACAACGATTGAGTTGAATCAGCCAACCAGAAGAGTCAGTTCAATTCAGTACAGCTCTGAGTTCAGAAGATACTAGTCAGAGTGAGCTCAGTTAGGACTAAGTCATGGAGGCTGAAAACACTGAAGTTTTCTAGTTCCAGGCTTGTATCTTTAAGATTAGATTCTATGGAGGTTAAAATGCTGTAAGGACCAGGGATTGAATTAGCCAAAGAATAAACTACCTTTTGCCCTGAATCTACGTCAACATTAGTATACTTTAATCGAAATGCATATTTTTGGTTTCAAATATGACTTCTAAATTATTTAAGTAAAATCTAAAATATTCTTTACATTTACATTGAAGTAAAATTCTGGCATATATACCATATATGAAGTAAGAGACAGAGACTATAGAAACAAGAAATTGTAATGCCACTTCTAAATTTTTATCCATTCTAAATCAATTTATGTACCTAGCAAGATTTACATGAATTACTTTAGGGCCTAGTAAAAAATAAATTATGAGCTTAGCACTTAAAATGAAATCATGATGATAAAGGGTCTGGGAAAAATGAATCTGTAATAGGGACATTTATTTTTCTATTCATTAAAGTATCAATTACTACAATTGTTCCACACACTTCAGTAATCAAAGAAGAAAGATACTGAATTATAACATGATGTGACTGAACTCAAACCAAAATAAATAAATAAATAAATGTAAAAATAAAAGCTTCTGTCACCACATAATGCCCATAACATATTTGTTTAGAAGTGGCAGTCCAATTAACTCTAACTCAGTAGTACAATCGGAAAGTAATATTTGGCTATATTAACTATAACCCTGGGGCTGGAAAGACGGCTTAGCAGTTAAGTGCAAGATTATACTATTGTCCATTTTAATATGCAGAAGCTTCTCACTGTGTTTAAAACAATTTTTTTTGTACTCTAGACACTTCCTGCATCACTCTTCTTGCCTTCCACTCTGTTGAACTTCTCTTGTTTTGTCTCTGGATATGACCTTTTCTATCTGCTTAGCACCTTGAACTTAGATGTTTAACAAGTAGAACTTAAACTTGCCTTTATTTTATATCTTCCAGGACATCTAGATCTGCATCATGTCAGGGATAATATTTTATTCCCTACTCTCTACTCAGGGCCTAACACTGTCAGGCCCATAATAAATATAACTGCATTTTTGTGTATTTATGTAAAATAGATGAAGAGTCCTGAATGAAAGGGAAAACCCCATGATTCTTTAAAATTAAGTCTCGTAATTCACTTTCTACATCAAATTTAGCAACTTCAACAATATTAGCTCATATTTCTATAGACCAGCCATCTGGCACATAACAATAGCTGCTCCAATTTGAGCTTTGCAAGTCCAAAATATTGGCCAGGTGTCTTCTCACCTGGAGCACAGGCTCTTTTTCTAAGTTTGTTCTATTATTGGCAGAATTGAGTTCATTATAGTTACACTGCTGAGATCCCTGTTTACTTGCTAGAGACAATTATCAGCTCCTTACAGCAGTCTAATCCTAGTTCATGTGATTTCTTCATCTTTTCAACAATTCTTAATTTATCATCATCATCATCATCATCATCATCATCATCATCATCATTATTGTGTGTGCACACATATATCGGCAAATATATGCCTTGACACATGAGTAGAAATCAGAAGAAAAACTTTTGGAAGTCAGTTTCACCTTTCACAGGTATATGTGGCAAGTGCCTTTACCTTCTGAGCCATCTCATTAGCCTGTACCCTTCCATCTTTGAATTGACAATGATGCTTTCTTTCTAGCTCTTTTCCTGCTCAAATCTCTAGCTTCTTCTGTAATCAACTGGGAAAAGTTCTCAAGTTTCTAAGAGGCAAACCTAGATAGTCTCTTTACGCAGAATAAGCTCTGCCCATGGCAACATACCTGAGAGAATGATGCATATATTCATCTTACTCACAGCTTCCAGGCTTAAAAGGGGTTAGAGTGGAGGAGCTTTTAGAAATTTTGCTTACCAAAAGCTCACTTGTTCATATTTCTCCAAATCTCACTTTATTTTATTCATTAATTATCTTTTGCATATTCCCATTGTACTTGTCACAAAATTTTCAATAAGATATATTCTAATATTTTTCATGTTTTATGGAATTTTGCTTTATAATTTTGCATTATACAAAGATAACATAGACATTAAGACCAAGTGCAGAACCCAACAATATATGCTGCATTTGTTGCATAGAATATACTATTAAAAGATTATTTCTATCATATGCTAAAGAAAAGTGAATAATTGACTTCAGAAAGGGTTTCATTGATAGAGATATTGAAAGAAATGATCACTGTGATAAATATCTAAATATTGAATACTCTAAAGTTTAAAAATTTAACTATATATTTTTATTTTGATTATACAAATACTAGAAGTTAGAATGGTATAAGCACATGTTATAAAGGTCCTAAGGATTTATCTCACAGCATTTGGATATGTTTATGGTGTATGTGTATGTGTGGTCTGTGTCTGTATATCCATGTGTCTATACACACATGTGGCAACTAGAAGTCAATATTGCACATCTTCGTCTGTCTTATTCTACCTTATATTTTTTGAAACAGGATCCCTTACTAAACCTGGAGTTCAATGATTCAACAAGACTAGCTGGTCAGTGAGCTCTATAGATCTTCCTGCCTCTGCCTCCTCAGTGCTATACCTATAGGTGTGTACTGCTGTGCCTGGCTTTTTATGTGGGCTCTGGGGAATTTTAAATCAGGCCCTCATGGAAAGTGCATTACCAACTAAGCCATCTCCCCAGGACCACTTTTTGTTGATATTGTTTGTTTGTTTTTTGAGACAGTATTTCTCTGTTGTAACACTTGCTGTCCTGGAACTCACTCTGTAGACCAGGCTGGCCTTGAACTCAGAGATCTGCCTGCCTCTGTGTCCCCAAGTGCTGGGACTAAAGATGTACACCACCTCTACCTGGCTCAGGAATGCTTTTTTACTGTCTGTTATGTTGTAGTTATAACTTGCATGTCTATCTACCCTACTGATGAACTACTGTCTCATTTGTTTATATTGCTTTCAAAGCATCAGGCACATAGGAGATGTGAAGTACATATTTTTCAAAACTAAATGAAAATTATTTAAATGGAGAAATTACTTTCTATACAGTTAGAGAAAGAAAAATAGTACTCATTTGAGACAGAAATGGAGGTGTTTCACTGATGGCCTTTTCTGTTCTGGGATCCAATTAAAGATCCTACATTATATTTAGTTCTTGGTTCCCTCAAGTTTTCAAACATGAATTAGTCATAATGTCTATAATAGATTGCAGACAGAGTATGTCTGATTAAAAAAAAAACTATTTTTACCCCCCTCTATATTATTTTTGTTGGAAGAATGTAGTGAAGGAGAATGAAGCTGAACATTTGGAAACTCACTCATGAGTTGTTAGATCAAGGATGCTGTGTTATCGTATTAAGTTGTAGTGGTAAGTATTGTGATAACAGTGTAAATAATATCTAAAGGGCTTGAAAAATGCTTGATATTGGAGTTTCAGAAACAGAGAAAATGGCATCAGATTTCAACTCGGGCATCAAATTAGCAGGTGCTTGTTATCAAGATTTGAAACAGTGCATTCCATATCCCAACTTTGGCTAGAGGAAGAACAAAATAATTTGATTCATTAATGCTGTTTTGGCTGAATTTGAACTAGTTGGTAATTACATTGAGGTATAAAACATCATGTTTGACAAAAATACCTAAAAGCTGATGTAAAGTGTCTGATGCTTTGAGCTGTTGGTAACTGATTGGGAATGGAGTACATGTTGTGGTAAACTGAGAAAGATGAATATTTAAAGTAGGAGTCCTTGGTTGCACTTTGAGGGGTGATGAATCTTTTGATATTTTGTGACATTGGAAGTGGGCCTGTTTTCTCTCCTGTAAATTGTTCTCAGACTTTGTTTGTCTAATGAGTGTTGGGAGAGGCAGTTTTGTAGACTCCGAGTGCCTCTGTAAGTTCTTAATGAGAATGTCAAGAATGCAATGCTCTGTTTACTCTTCGGACAGGCAATTTTCAGAGTGGGATAAAATGAACAATCTTGAAGCATGAAAGTTTATTATTTGCTATAAAATCCATTCATTCTGCAAGCTTGCACCTTGTACCTTATATCTTTACTAATGCAAAACAATTAGGTCTGTCCATGTCATTAACAAAGGACTCCCAGCATCAATGAAATAACAAGTAAGCTTAATAATTTGTTAGCTTTTAAGTAGACAAAAATCATATCTAGATTGGGTAATAGGTAGTGAAGCTTTTTGAAAAACATTGAATATCATATAAAAAACTTAATAGACTTGAATATGGAACTATACATGTGTGTATAACCATGTATATAAACATGAGAAATTAAGTGGGAAAATTATGGAACCAACAGATATGAGGAGTCTTAAGTTAAAAAAAGAAGAGGAAAGAAGATAATTCTGATCACTTAATGAATTTGAGAAATAATAATGATATCAAGGTATTTGCTGTCAGAAAACATGAAACAAGTTAATGGCCCAATTTGAAATGCACTCATAAGACAGGTTTGGAAAGCTCATGAATATCAGAATCATACAAGCTGGAAGGTAGCCAGGAGACCCTATGGAATACAATTTCTACCTCTTCCTACTTTTTATGTTGCACTCAGCAACTGAATTCCAAAATTAGCCTTTCTTTATGTGAAAGTACTTTGGAACAGTGGTCTTTAATTTTTTTCATTCATCTGAATCCCATGGAGAGCTTGTAAAAATACAAATTTCTGGGTCCTACCAGTAGAATTCCTGATTGGCGTATATATGTGTATATTCTGTTGCAAATAACACAATAATGTGGGATAAGTGAATATAAAGAAAATGAATTTATTTTGGCTCATTTTTTTGAAAATCTAAAGTCAAGGGGCTATGGGTGGTAGCCTTCTTGCTGGTAGAGCTTTAGGGTCTCATAGGGCATTATCTTCCAAGAGACAGGGGCAATGGGGAGTGCTCTTTTGGCCTCTCTCTTTTTAAAAAGCCACAGAATTAAATCATAGAGGCTCCACACTAGTGTGTTTATATAATAGCAATCACCTTTCAAAGGTATCTCATATAAATTCTATAATGAGTTAAGATTCAAATATCTTAATATCTCATAATAGCGTTCATATTTCAACATATAGAGGGGAAGCAATCAAACCATATAAAACTAAAACAGTAGATTGGGAGGAAGGCCTAAGGACTATTTCCAACAAAATCCCAGATCATGGTGATGCTTAACATGTCTATCTAGTGAGAAAACTTGAAGAACTTGTGTTTGGGAAAATGGCAAAGTCTTTAGTAATAGCTTTCAAATTCAAAATTCTTGTGAATCTTAAGCAAAGCATATGTGCGACCTCTGACTAAATGGGTATATTATGGCCATTTGTCTCTTCTATGAAATTCACATTGAGAAGAAAGGATCTTTATTATTTCAGTGTGTGTGAATTTATAATTGCCATCATTTGCTTAGGGAGAAAAACAGCAAAAACATAAAAAGTACTTACTGACAGAACAAAGAAATCATGCTGATTAAAAGTTAAGCACAGAAAGAGGATCTCATAGTAAAAGACAAACTCTACAAGCTTTATAGTTTCTCCTTATTTGGAAGATCGGGAGCATACTACTACATAAAATAGACTTCTTAGTATTTTATATTGCATTTACCAAATTTTGAATATTAAGTGTTTAGACTCCAACATATTTAAAAGAAAACATTCTCAAGTTATCAAAGAAAACATTCTCAAGTTATCAGTAGTTTCTGGGTAGTTTCTCCATGTTTTCGAAAGGACACTATGGAATATATATGACTGTTACTTCTTTTTACAGTAAATGTATTTACTTGCTTTGACATCGTTCAAAATTTATAGCCATTGACTCTATAGGTATAATATTTAGCTTTGAGAGTATTTAGTGATTATAAATGAAACAGAGGCTACTAACAAGGGTTGCTACGCATTGGGTTATATTTTCTAAAAAGAAAAATCCTATGCAAAGTATAATTGATAAGTATATAAACAAAACAAGAGCTCATGTGCTATATTTGAAACCATGTTTGTGGCAATCTATGCTGACATGCACTTCCAGTCTGCAGTGGGTAACAATGCATACATATTAAAAAGTAAATATAAATATTCATATAGTTTAAAAGTGGTAGAATTATGTGAATCTTTTAAAAATGGGACAAAACTCTTAAGTTTAATCTTTCAATTGCATGTAGTTTGAAGGTGGATAGGATGTGTGAATTGAGGGGAATAGTAATGTCTTAACATCTGTGGAAAGTGACCATATTCTATTTTGGAAAAGTATTAATCTATAAGGCTCTGACAGGATAGACCATTAAAAATAAGAAGTTAGAAAAGATAAAAAAATGCCAAAATATATTTGGCTCACAAAAGCTTTGAACATACCAAAGAGAATTCCAAGAAAATTTCAAGTAAGTCCAACCTCAAAGGCCAAGTATTATGTTGCTTTCCATAATAGAGGCCAAACGATTCAGTCTTAGAAGATAAGGTTCTACAATACCCAGGTAAATAGAAACCATATGCATTTCTTCTTATGATTCTACCTCACCACATTCCTGACTAGCAACCAAAAAAGGAGATGAAACAGATTGGGGAGGGATAGAAAAAGAAACCAAATTCCTCATATATCTTGTATCAAGCCTGAAATAGACAGAAAAGATTAAATTCAATGTGAGACTAAGGTTATATTTATATAGTTAAAAAGAGAAAATTATTAGTAAATATCAAGAGAAATTATTCTTATTTCATATATACAGGAAAGCTAAAAGAACTACCTGTATATATACCTGTATATATCAATTCCCTATATATAATGAATCATGCCTGATACCGATTAACAAAGGAGCAACCATTAACACTTTGTATCATATATTTAAGCTAATTTGATAAATTGATACAAGCAAAGTGTCAAAACAAAGAAGTTAATGAATATTGATTTGTGGTTAATGAATATTGATTTCTATTCTACACCAGCCTCCATCTTTTTACTACTCCTTTAGAGAATATTCTGTTTCACCTGTGAGGAAACATTATTTAAATCATCTTTTCTTCTTTACTAGATTACATACCCGCTAAATTTACCTATGTATTATGTAATGGACATGATTGGTATACGATATATTATTGTATTTTTTCCCTGAGGTAGCTTAATTTACAATTTTAGTTAAAAGCCTAAGCCATCTAGTTACTGCACTTGTCATGACAAAGAGCTGAAAGGCCCCATAGGACACAGACTATTCACACATGGAAATAGAGATGAGAAATAGGAGAAATAGGAGAGGTTGGAGGGCCATGTACTCCTCACCTTACAATAGTAGACAGCACTTAAGCCCATTCTGATTTTATCAGCCCATAGGAACAGTAACTGACCATCATATACAAGGACATCACTATCTCATTTCCTTAGAACTTTGGCCCAGACATAAGAAACAAAACAAAACAAAAAACTCTAATCTACTTCATTGTCTATAACACATCAAATATTGGGTTGAATAAAAATGAGGTAAGGTCTGATCACTCATTTTAACAGTAGGCAAGATAACAGGCTTGAATACATTCATAACTGAACTTGAAAATGGATTGGCTAGGCACACATCTTTTAGTAACATATTTAAACTTAAATGATTTCAGTTTTAGTTATGATTGATTTAAATTCCAAAATCTTCAAATCATTTCATTAAACACTGAGTACTTGTTTTTTATCCAGCACTGTTCTGAGAGCTTAAAGAAAAATATTTATCTTCCAACGATAGTAATTTTAAAAAATTCATAATGTCAAGTACTTACTATTTTCTGTACACTCTAAATATTCTCATACTCTTTAAACAATCCTTTCCATTGGTGACTTCTTCCTTGCCTCTTTTATACATAATAATATAGGTCTGAAGAAATTAATAAAGTGTACAATCACCAGGACAAGTGTTCAGATCTCAGTGCCCACACAATAAACTGGGTATCCTGTGTACACCTTAGAACCCTAGCTCCAAGGCAGGTGAATAAAAACAGGAGGATTCCTGAGGCTTTCTGATTTCCAGCATGAGAAGTGTGAGTCCTGGGTTCAAGGAGAGACCATGTCTCAAATAAAGAAGCAGAGAGTAATAGAGTAGGACAATCGATGTTCTCTTCTGACCTCCTTGGATGTGCACACTGGAAAATATATGCACACATGTACAGATGGAGATAGATGGTTATGTAAATATTGATTTTAAAGTTACATGTAACCTGAATCATGTAGGCACTAAAGTTTTAGGTAGAACTGAATGATATATTAAGAGGGAAGGGTTTTAACTGAAAAGCATGCGATGGAAGTACGGAAGTGTGAGTAGTGTACTTTTAAGTACTTTTAATTAATGTAGTTATGATAAGTGTGGATTAACAATAGGTTTGAGGAGGCTAAAAGCAGAATGGTTTTGACTAGAATCATGTGAAGCTGCAGCCATGACCACAAAAGGAGTGCTTTAGTGCTTTCAGAATTGTAGAAATGAAGGAAGGTAGTCATTGTCAGGACTGAGATGAGAGACAGAGAGTGGAGAGGAATACCTTCCTTATCCTCTGTCTGTTTGATCCGTCTTGTTTGTTACTTCTCCTTTGAATCTGGACCTAGAACAGAGCAGAAAGGGCAAGGAATAGATTTTAAGGATAAAAACATAATAATAATGATAATAATAATAATAGATCATGTGAACTGTTTAAAAAAACAGATCTGAAGTATTCTCATCACAAAATATTAGCAGTAACCTTTGATAAATACTTTGCCTGTAAAACAGGATTCCTACAATATTACAGATAACCTTGTTTGACCTTTCTGGACTTTGCTTGGTCATCCTAGAAAGGAATATTTGATGGGAGAGCCTGTCTTAGCATAGGAAAACAACTTCAGGGAGGACAGGCTGCAGGAGAAGCATGAGTGCTACATACAGCAACAATTTCCTCATTCCTAAGTCCCCCGACCCTCATAAAGGGCTGCTGTCAATTTTTTTCCCTAGCATACTGCTCAACTTCCTGCTGGAGAAAGGCTGACCCTTGCTGTGTGCACTAATAAACAAAATCCCATTTGTTGAAGATAAGACTCCTGTCTCTTTATTGCTTCCTGTCCTATTAAGCTGTTGCAAAAATATTACCAGATCATCAACAAAAACTTGAGAAAACTATGTCAGTAACAAAGTAACAGGCTATGTTAATTTGCGTGATTGTGAGTCATTCTACCATTCATTTGAATACCAAATTATCACTTTGTATATCTTAAATGATTGCCCATAACATTTGTAAGTTCATCCCCAGTCAAGCTTGAAGGAAGAGAAAAAAAAAGCCATGAAAATTCATTCAAAAGAAAAACAAACAATACACAAATATTTCCATGTTTTTTTTTCTCAATAACATATGACAGCATATATTTCAATGCTGACAAACAATCCTCTGAAAAGCTTCATATAAGCTCTTCTAATTGTTTTGTCTTT
Source organism: Cricetomys ansorgei (assembly GCA_026225945.1). NCBI lineage: Eukaryota > Metazoa > Chordata > Mammalia > Rodentia > Nesomyidae > Cricetomys > Cricetomys ansorgei. The sequence continues at coordinate 4,480,789 of JAMJFZ010000769.1, forward strand.
AGTCAAATTTCGTGATATCTTGTTTAGTTACCTAATCTATTTAGAAACTGATATCCTTACTAATAAAAAGCAAAAAAAAAAAAAATTTTATAAAACGATTTAAATTTAAGCCCCCCCTAATAGTATGATGTTCTATGAATCTCAGTTTTTGCTTTCATAAATTAGTCAATAAATCTGATAAATCATTGTTACAACTATTTATATTACTAATTTTGTAATTGTGGAGTCCAGAACACTACATTTTCTCTGTATGTTATTCTTTGTTTGATTACCTGTTTACCTAGATCTTAAGCTGTAGCAAAATTGTTGAGCATACTAAAAATTGCCATTCCCTACCCCTTAACCCACCTTCAATGACTTGGCTCACAAAGAGAGGTTATCACTAATGGCCAAAGCAACACATTGCTTGCACATGCTCCATGTGCCTCCTTAAGAACCATGCGATCACATCAGCTCAGCGTTATATCCATCATTTTTCCTTCTCTGAGGAAGCCACTCTGTATCCCTCCCTGCCCCCATAGTCCCAATAAATCTCTTGAATGGGATTCTGTTGCAGTGACTTTGTAGTGTCACCCCCTACCCATTGTCAAGATTCCCTTCTGCCACAAAAATCCTTTCATGCTCTACATTTGTTGGGGTGAAAAGTATGATTTCTCTGTTACAGTAATATGTCAATTTCTGTGTCCTGTCCTTCCTTCCATAAAAAATAAAGTAGTCTCTCACATGCAACATATGTATATATATATATATATATGTGTGTGTGTGTGTGTGTGTGTGTGTGTGTGTGTATGCCATTAGGAATAAGAAATAGAAATCACAGTGGCAAAAATAATATCTTAGAAAATAAAGATAGGTAAAACCTTGGGTTTATTCAGCTCAACAGTTTTTTGTTAATGCTGTAGCGATTTATGATTAACTTAAAATCTCACTTAAAGTTAGGCCTTAGTATATATTAGTAGGAATTAGTATGAATATTGCATTATTTGACTTAGGTTCAACAAAATGATTTTTCAGAACCATGCAAAACTATCTTTTTACCTAACTAGAACATAAGTGAAAAACCTGGTAAACACGGCTTTCATATAGTTGTGGCTTTAGTGTTAATGCATGCTCATTATATATTCCATCAGCCTCTTAAGTAAATTTTATAACAACTTTAATGATATTTTCACTGCTTCCTTTTAGTATATTTCAAAAATAAAAACTAAATCTTAAAGCTACATTTTTTTCCAATCTATGTAACTTGGAATATATTCAGAAGTCTGGTGAAAAACAAAGCATATTTTCTTGTCACTTTGTAGCAATAATTACTATGTTGTATGATACTTATTTTGTAATAGCCATATTTATATTATTTCTTCCTTATACTCTTCATATATACTCAATTTAGATTCAGATCTTGGAAAATTGTACTTGGTAAAAGTACTGATAAAAAAAGCAACATTATGGCATTAACTAACAAGGAAATATTTCTGTAATAGTATTTAAACTAAAAATAGCTTACATAAGCTCCTGATTTTCAGTTTTCCTTGTCTTTTAATACTTTTCCTTATGGTGTGTTCTCAAGTATAAGACTAGTCAATTTAACTGGTACAAATAACTTATAGTCTACTTTTAAAAATAAAGGTCAGGATTTCAGGAAATAATATTTTTAGTGTATGATAGAACAAGCCTATTAATAGCACTAATTCTGCCTACTTCCTTATAATCTTGCTTCTTTGTTACAGAATCTTACAGAGTCTAAACTTGGCAATTTATTTTGTTCCATCCCTTTAGTTTGGTGACTTGCTTAGAATAATATAGTGATTGAACACTTGACCCAACCAATATCCAAAAGTTTACAAAGACATTTATTTCATATCTTTTATCTTCCTGTCTTACTCACCTGCCTTTTTAGTGAGAACATGGTTTCCAGAAATATACAAAAGACAAACGGAGGAAATTGATTCATCCATTGAAGAACTTATGTGGATACCAGAAAGACCTTAGAAAGGAAGTGGTAGTATATTATTATAGTACAGACCACTTTGAACTGCTCTTTAAAGATTAATGGAAATTTTAGTATATGACTGAAGAGTAGAAAAATCTAACATGTTTACAAATCCCCAGATAACAGGATAGGGACTATGTTACCATGAAGTCACTATTTGTGATGCTGGGAGCTTGGCTTTTATCTTTCTGCAGTCAGGATTGCAAAAGAGTTTTAGAGTAAGGTATTGGTTGGTGTTTCCTTGAAATGAGTGCATTAAGTGATCAAGTTGTCTGACTTAAATATATACAAGCTTAAATTGCCAACCATACTTCAGTAATTTTAGGAGAAAAATATTCTAAGTTGGTATAAGAACAAAAATGCCATCAAATGCTAGAGTTTCATTACTGAATCCCTACAGTACGACTTTATAGAAATACAACCTAGTAAGTGAAATGATCGATATGTACGGGATTATATTATTCTTTGTCCAAGTCTCCAGTAAGTAATATACAGTAGATATTACTAAAGAGCTCACACATTATATGGGAGGCAGAAACTTAAGGCAGCATGAATAAGGAAAGGTAAAACAAAAATAAGCAAAGAACTGAAACAAATTTTGTGCTAGTGGCTACCATTTCATATGATATGGTGATGTGGTTCACATAACTGTGTGCACACTTGGAAATAAGAAGACAGTGGACAGAATGTGAGGAGGATCATAACATTTGTGTCCTACATGATAGATGTATCAACAACAAGGAGCAATTTGAAAGCCTTAATTTTGTGTGAAAATAAAAAAACTGGACAATTATACATACATGATTTTCATAAAGTTCAAAATAGCAAACTAATGAAACCTTTTAAAACTGCACGTATAATGTTGGGTATTAATAGAAAATGTCGTAACCCCAGCATATGTATTCAAGTCCTGATCCATTGCTGGTGGTGCAAGAAAGGTGGTAACTACATAACTAGAGGAAGTAGTTCACTGGGAACATGTTCTTGGAGGCTAGATCTTGACTTTCTCCCTATACTAGATAGAGAGAGCCAATTTGCTCTGACACGCTCTTTTAGCAAGTTACTCTGTTTCACTAAGGCTGAGAAATAATGCAGCCACCTAATCAGTGATTTAAACTGCTAAAACCTAAAGGAAACATAAATATATCCTCTACCTTAAGTATTTCTCCCAGGAATTTTTACAGCACTGAGAAACATACTAGTACACAAAGTCTGATAATTATCAAGAAAATAGTAGGATGGTAAATATAAAAATGTTCAGAAGGAGTCCTTTAGTGAGACCAAAGGTACTATTTTTATCACATAGAGAAGATATATAAAACCCTTTTCTGCAGTATTATATTTCTGAACTTCATTGGTTGAACCTGGGTATGTTGAAATGGATTTTGTAGACCATCTTTCTAGAATGAAATATTTGATTAGATGAAATGTGATAATCACTGAAACTTAGAGGCATTCATGTAAAACTGTATAAAACATAACAGGAGATAAATGGGACAAAAATAAAACTAGAACAAACTAATGAATGGCAAAAATGAGGCTGAAAGAGACAATAAGAAATCATGTAAAGTAGGAAAAATGAGGATGGCAAAAATACCTCTAAACATATCCATAATTACCCTGAATATGTATAAGCTAATTTGTGTATTTAAAATATAGATTCTCGGATTGGTATTTCAAACAAGCAAACTCAGCTACATTTTATTTACAATGGCAACTCTTAAGCTAAAATGGTGGTAAAGATTGAAAATGCAGAGACAATTACATATTAAACATATGAAAAAAAGAAACAAGAAATAGCAGAAATATAAATATGAAATAAAACTACAGTCAGGGTCAGATGGGGACAGAACTGATAAAAGCTACAACAATTTCCACAAATGGCTTACTTATTTAAAAGAAAAAAGAACTTTCATGATGACTTCTGCATCTGTAAACTGCACAATTGCAAAATATATAAAGCACATGTGAGAAACTCTTAAAAGTACAGAAAAAATCCAGAAAAAGAAATAATATCAGAAAGAAGGGTTAACAGATGGTAGATAAGAGAACAGAACCAAAAGAACTGACAATTGTTTCTAAAGCAAAGGCAATGATGAGTAGAAGAAATAATGAACAAATTATTATAGCAATCTATGCTTAATCAAAGTGGCAAAATATGTAATTTGACATATATGTATAAAAACACACACATATGTGGGACCGTCCTAAGGGCTAATAATGTGTCAAAACTGGCTTTGGAACACCACATCATCCCAGGGGATGTGGATGGTAGGCATTCAGCTGCACCACACCTTAGTCCTGGCCTAAACCCAGCTAGATTATTAAATTATTAGATATTAAATACTGTCTGCTTCACAGAAGCAAGGAAATGTGGTTGATGCTTTGTCGGCCCTGTAGCAGGAAACACAGGGAGGCTCAAACTCCACATGTGCAGATAAGGGCACCAAGTGCTCCTGTCTCAACCAATGAGTCATATTGTGACCAGCCCACTGCCCTGACTGTACCGCATAAAATGCACCCCCAAAACCTGCATTAAACGAGACTGCCCCCCAGACACATGTGTTATTGCCAGCTTACCAGGCTCAACCAAAGACAGGAAGAGATGCAGAAAGAACCTGGGCCCCGCCACGCCGTGCTGCTGCGTGTTCCCAAGTGGCCTTCCGCCTGGAGATGGCGCGCACTGCGGGCAGCTCTGCTGCTGCTCCGAGCGGAAGAGCTGCCTCTGGGAACATGCGCGTGGGGGAGGATTCTTGAATACAACAGTTGGCGCCCACGTGGTCAAATGTGCACTCTACCTGTCTTCTGAGAGGCGCTGCTGATTAGGTAAGACCCTCCTCACGAGAACAAGGGCAGGCAGCCTTGGCTGGGATGCCATGCGCTTTTGTCTCCATGACTGAAGCCAGACTTTATGTTCATTCATCTCTTTCTGAGCCCCACCAGGGCTCCTCTCTTTCAGCCCACAAATCTTTTCGCTAAAATGATCTGGGGTGTGGCGCCTGCCTGCCCCAGAGCTGTCCGCTGAGTGGCGCCCAGCCCATGCGACCAGTAGTCTTAGCGCGAAATTCCAGACTTTTGAAACTCCCAGACCAAGGCTAGTATGATGCAAAGATAGCTCTCTGAAGCCATTCCTCTCCTTAAAGCTATTTCTCTCTACCGAAAGCATGGTGGCTTGCCCTGTGCCATGCCATGGCCCCCTTTCTCCTACACTGCCACCGCTCAATTTAATAAAAATAACATTTAACTCCAAATTTCTGGGTCCTCCAACTCTCCCACTTCCCACCAGATTTATGGCACTGACCCGCAGGACGCAGTGGACAGGGGCACCAAGCCACCTGCCTTCGCTTCTTGCTCTCACTCCTTGCCACAGGAACTGCCCGGCCCCCAAAAGAACAACCATTCAGCTATGTTCTTGTTTATTTCTACTTTGGTCTACTTCAAAACTTTTAAAATCTGCGCTTTCATGCAAAGGGACAGAACACGCATGTGCAAACACAGAAAAAAAAAAGAAAAAAACGGAAGCAGCCGGCAGTAAGGGCGGAAGAGGCTTCATGGTGGGCGGGAGAGCCCACCCCTTCTAGAAAGCTGATTGGTCAATAACAGGCCACTTCCAATCCCTACTGCAGGCAGACAGATATGCCCACCCTCCTTAAGTGGTGATTGATCAAAGTATGCCTCCCATGGAGTCCTCATGGACTTCAGCCATCTTGAATCGAGCCATGTGCTTTACGATCAATAGGCTGGCGATTTAAAACTTTTTAAAATATGTTTTACTGCTAAAATTCATGTCTTACTCAGATTACAATTTTGTCCTGATAACAACAGCACAGGTGAAAGATTTTAAACGTTAAGTGTAACTAATGCAGTACCTTTAATATTGCAAAAGCCGTGGAGCACCGCCCTACCCTCACAAACGCTGTAGCGGTTCCTGTGCTCAGAGGTGAAACATAGATGTAACTTTAGAACTGATATCCTCCTTTCATGAGGACTCTATTTAACTTACATTATGAGTGGCAACAGCTATATTCTGAAGTTTCTCCCATTAAAGACCTCAGTATGTGACCCCCAAAAGTGTGAGCTTAAAATACAATACTTGCCATATTAAACTTCTCTTGACAATAGTCCCAATAAAGGCTGTGAGAACATTGGTGATAATGCTTTTGCCCATCTATCTAAATACAGATTACCGAAGAAACTTGAGTGTTTAAAAGTATTTTTAATTAGTTGAGCCAACTTTTATTAAAACTATACCACATTTAAAATTAAAGTAAACTCTATTTGGCCTCTTGCTGTATAATTTATAGGCATTCTGATTAATTTGGCCCCTTCACATGCTAACAAAACAAAATACTAATTAATTAGGCTTTGGGTATTATATAGCCTCAAGTCCCATTGATGTAGCAAGTTTCCCTCTAAGATAAAATTTTCAAACTCATTTCTTTTTTTTTTTTTTTGGTAAAGCAGTCTAAAGTTGGGACATGTTAACATGAAGACAACCAGATAATTTTGAATTGGACAAAAGAAAAGGAATGATTTGATTGTAAATTTTAGTGCCATGTAAGGTGCCTTTAGAGTCAGTATTTACATTATAAGGACTTATTACAGTCCATTGAAGGTGACTACTCAGTTTATACAGATTTCCATGTATAAATTAGTATTCTCAAGATATTGTTATATAGCCTTTAAATTGACTAACCCCTGTAAAGTTTTTCTTCCCTCTTAAGAAGGAACATAATATAAACATGGTGTGTAGTATGCATGTACCATTTATTAAGACAGCTTACTATTTGCTAATTCACCATTCTGATCAGATGGTGTGTTTAAAAGTATTTTTAATTAGTTGAGCCAACTTTTATTAAAATTGATCAAATCATTCCTTAAGTAGCATATAAGTAAAAAGTAATATAAATAGCCATTTCAACTTTAACTGGCCAAAAAATAACTAAAGTGTTTTTTTTCTTGAGCAAGTGATGCTTTTAAGATTATATAAATACAAATTGTAAAAATATTAAGAAACATATAGTTAGTTATATTTAAATTCCAAAAATCCAGAGTTCCAATCAACACTAGCTTCGCTTCTGAGTCTAATATTGTTTTTCAGACAAAGTGTTCATACCTTTGGCTCAGAGCCATAACTTTTAATATCTCAAGGATATAGATCCACTCCATTTATAAATGTAAAAACGTTTTTATAAATGCCTATTAACAGCTAACTGTTCCTCCTATAATAGGTGCATTAATACATAACTTTTGCTATAACTCAGGGTATGTGTCTACATTTCAATACAGATTACAAACAGTGGTAATTTTATGACATTAATATTAATTCCTCTTCATAAAATTTAAGCTTCAAAATGTCGTAAATAAAAGATAGAAAACATTCATAAAAATCAACTAAAAAATTAAAATCAGACAATTTTCTCCATATATTCAGGTATTTTACGGCCCTAAAGCAAGACTCACTTACAGATGAGATATAAAGAAGCCCCCTCCTCCCCCCGAAAAAAGATTTTTGTCTTCCCACAGAAATCTATGTTCCAGAGATTATAACAAATTCATGCTGACCAAGAGAAGAACTGACTCTTCTCAGAAGAAAGACCTAACCAAACTTCACCCCAAGGCTGGCAATAACTTACTAAAACATTTCTCAACAGGAAGTTTATATCCAAAAGGAGACTTCAGCCATGCTCTCCTGGCTGGCTTGACTACCCTAACACCTAAAAACCCTCTATTTCAACGGGTCTCATCCCGTGAACATCTCTTTACAAAAAGCCCTATAGGTGTGAGGTGTGGCTACTATATGAAAACATACTGGACACGTAATTCCTAATACATGAAAAGGACCTGACACCCTCCTTACAATGGGAAAGATTTTTTACTTGTGTCTCTTCTCAGGACCACCCAAAATCTATTTGGTTCCCAGCAAGAAGTGTTTGCTGACAGACTAACCGAAGAAGCAGAAAATAACGCCCCCTAGAAGAGCTACAAGAAAATCACTCGGAACAACATCCAAGAATTGGTAGCCACAAGCCCTTCTCTTCCCTACCCTCACAAGAATGGCTGGAGAATTTTTCCAACTTGGCACTTCACTCTCTCACTCCTTAACAGAGAAGTCAAGACCGAAAAAGATTCTAGACCTGGTAGACAGTGAAATTCCCAGTGCTAACAAACCTAACCCCTCTTTGCAGGAAGTCACAAGAAGATGGTCCCCTGAGACCTCTACTCAATGACATCTGTCTCTCTGAGTCCCACTGGAATCCCAAAATTCTAGTGCGTATGTAACGTCTCTGTTTCATTACTATACCTTGCCTTCCAGTCCACTGCTTACAGCTATGCCTAATTAAGGCTTTACAAGACAAGTCTTCAGTGCCTATTTCACAGATGCTACAGGAACCAACATGTGTCCATTTTCCTATGCTTCTCTAGTGCCCAAAACTCTTACTCCAAGCTTTCAGATTATTTCACAGGTTTATGTGACCTCAGCAGCTAAGAGAAGACTGAGAAAGAAGACAGATTATCCCATCCTCCCACCCATCATCGATTCCTGCTGAAAGCCAAGCCTGTCCAGAGACATATCATTTGGTGGCCAGTGACCTCCAGGACAGAGCAGATTGAGCCACTACCTCCACTGCTGCTAGCTTCACAGCTTCATATCTCTCCATGAACAGACAAAATTCCTTTACTGGGACTGTGCTGGACTTGCTAACTTGTGGGAGGGATGTTATTTTAAACCAATGACTCTACGCTAACAATATGGGACACGTCTAACCACAAAAAACTTCCAACATGGTCTACAAACCTGTTATACCCCCAATGTCTTTGTGCCTTGATATTGAAACCTCCCAATTGTTTGACTTCTTCCCCTCCTTGACAATTGGGACTTACCTTGCCCCTATGTCATCCATTCCTTACAGAGGCAAATAAACAACTTAACCAAGAGTACCACAAAATTGGCTTCTAATCCAATATCAAACCATCTCTCAAATAGAGACTAATAATGATAATAATTATATCTCTCCCCTTTTAAATAAAAACAAAGGAGGAGTTGTGGGACTGTCCTAAGGGCTAAGAATGTGTCAAAACTGGCTTGCAACCCCACATCATCCCAAAGATGAGGTCGGTAGGCGTTCAGCAGCTCCACACCTTAGTCCTGGCCTAAACCCAGCTAGATTATTAAATTATTAGATATTAAATATTGTCTGCTTCACAGAAGCAAAGAAATGTGGTTGATGCTTTGTCTGCCCTGTAGCTGGAAACACAGGGAGGCTCAAACTCCACATGTGCAGACAAGGGGGCACCAAGTGCCACTGTCTCAACCAATGAGTCCCATTCTTGTGGCCAGCCCACTGCCCTGACTGTACCGCATAAAACACACCCCAAAACCTGCATGAAACGAGATCGCCCCCAGATGTATGTCTCCCGAGTTCCTGTGTTCTTGCCACTTTACCAGGCACCCCCAAAGACAGGAAGAGATGCAGAAAGAACAGGGGCCCTGCCACGCCGTGTTTCCAAATGGCCTTCCCCTTGGAGATGGCATGATGTGGGCTGAGTGGCTCCACTGCTGCTCCGGGCAGAAGAGCTGCCTCTAGGAACAGGCACACATGGGGGAGGATTCTCCAATACAACACACACACACACACACACACACACACACACACACACACACACTGGTTAGTTTTAATTTTAAGAATGAACAAGAAATACCATGTGGACATTCAGCAGTAATATTAAGTTACACACAAAAGAAAATGAACTGAATCCTTTTCAGTACTTTTCTGTGATGATAACTACTTGAAATACTAAATTTTGGAGAAAAACTACTTGGCATTTTATTTTTCTAACAGATCCAATCCATTCCATGTTAACATGTTAGTGCACACATAACTCTTTTTTTCATAAAAGGAGTCACAGCCATTATTACCACAACACTCTTCCTGAAAAAAAGTACTCTACTAGTGAGAATGGACTCAATGTTATTGACTCATGGATAAATTTTGGTTTTCAAAGGTAGTGTATAGCTGGCCTCTTTTATCTATAATTTTATTTTCATCAGCATCACTTAGAGAAAATTCCAGTAACAAATAATCCTAAACTTTGAATTGCATGCCAGTCTTTATAATATGGTAAAATTCCAAAACATTCCACTGCATCTAGCCCAGATGTAAATCATCCCATTGCTTGGCATTTGTGCATTATATACATTATCTACCCAGTTTTCCATCTAGTAGTTTGCTAGTTTGCCAGACCAAATGCTGCTCTAGTAACAGTGCTTATTTTCCACTGTGCATTGCTTTGTCGTATTATATAGGAACTTTATCATATGTCATCCCAAGAAGAATGAGAACAATTCAGAATGTGATGTATTTTGAGAAAGACCATATTTGACTCTTACAGTATATTGGTAAAGCCTGTTGTATTTATTATTATTAATTTCCTGATGTGTCTAATTTACAAAATAACTTGACCATAGACATTTACAGTGAAATGCATAGCATTTGGTGCTACTTTTGGTATCCACTTTTGGTGCTACTTTTGGTATCCACCGAAATTTTGATAACCAGGGTACTAATTTGTAAGGCAATATTATAAACCCATATGGCTTAAATAATTCAAGATGCTAGCTAGGACATGCAAGGCTTTAGTCTCTGTATCCACCAGGACTTACTGCTGGCTGACCCACTATAACTAGCTCCTTCTGAACTCAGATATGTACTGAACTCAACTGAATCTTCTGGTTGGCTGATTCAACTCACTCGCTGATCTGGCTCAAACTCTTCTCCAAGCTGCTGGTTCAAACTGACCTTCTGAGCCAACTGACTGTTTCTGACTGAACTCTCCTGACTCTGGCTGACTCTGGCTAACTCCTGCAACTTCTCTAACTGAACTGCTTTGCTAGGCTTCTTGCTGTTAGTTGACGCTCTCTCTCAAACTCACTCTTCCTTCTGCTGAACTGCTTCTGTGTCTCTGCCTCAGTCTGCCTCAGACTGTCTCTCTGAGCTGAGAACCTGCTTTTATATCATGAGAGTTAGGTGTGTCCTCATTGTGACTCACTTTACTAACTCTTCCTCTGATTTGTCACTTTGCCTGCTCTTCACTCTGATTCATCTCAGTCATCACTTCTTCCTGTCTGACACTGACTCCTTCTAAGCTATGCTTCCTGTCTCTGCTTCCTCCTCAGATTCTACATACTTCTGTCTTAGGGATTAATGGTTTATACTACCACTGCCTTCTGAATACTGGGATTAAAGGTGTGAACTATCATTCTCCCCACCCTAGAGTAGTCATGATGCAAAATTAAAGGATTTAATGTTCCTCTACACATAGTATTTTGGATTATAATTTAATTTTAATTTTTTTTTACTGTAACTTACTGCATCCACAAGACCTGCACAAGATTGAGGCAGACAAAATCACAGCATGGAGTCAGGACTTGGTCAGGAAGTCCCACTCCTAATTGGGAAGCTATTGGAAATTGATGGCTTCTGGAAGAAGGATAGTCAGTTTTCTTCAGAAATGAGATCTCTTGGAGACTACCTATGTTCGAGTGCATGGCTCTACACCCATACTCACACTGACAGCATTAAGTGGGCTCTGTGGGTTTAGAAAGGAAAGTGAGAGCAAGTGAAATTGAGAGGGAATTGTGGTGATACAGATAGAGAAGAAATTGTAAGGGAAGGGAAGGGAGTGGACTTCATCCATGCATGTTGTAGAAGTTTATTTTTAGTTGTATTTAAAATATTGTTTTGTGTACAGTTGGGTCTTGGTGTTTTGTATTTTCTGTAGGTGTTGGATTTATGTGGAGAATACTTGATTGCTTATGATCTGCATGTGCTATCAGTAGAACACCTTAGGAGTTCTGTATCAATAAAAACTCCTGAACTGAGATGCTCAGGGTTCCTGTCCAGTACGGTACTGGCCATGACAGTGGTTCCCTCTGCTGAGGTCTGGCATAGTTTGCACCTATGAGAATGCCTCCCTGTCTCTCTTGATGAGCTGCCATAGCAACTTACAACTACAGTGGCACACGAACATGGGGTAGTATATGCCAGCTAATCCAATGTGGAGACTATGAAGAAGAGAAAGGAACTCCAGACACAGAGTCCGGTAAAGTACACTCAGGGAAGCTACCAAAGAATAGAGATTAAGGTATTAATTGAAGGCTCCTTAAGGAAGAGGAGAGAAAGGAAATAAGCCTGTCTGAACAGAAAAGACTGTGAAATTAATAAATAAGTGAGGAAAAAAGGTCCGAGGTGAGATCCACAGAATGGAAGTCCTCAGAGGAAAAAAATCAGCTGGGAGTGGGAAAAAGCAAGGTTCTAACTGCTTTTCCTGATTATGGAAAGGGAGCCAGTGCTCCCTCCAGCTGTTGGTGGTAGCATGCTGTTTCACAAACTGAGTTTTCTGATAGCTGTGTTGTATGTGTGTGAAGCTCAAGATGTGTTTGATATCTGTGGAAGGGGTTGTATGTTTCCCCTTAGAGGTGGTGAAAAAGAACACGAAACCACCAAGACATTTCAGCCAGAGATTCTTCCCACTGTCCAAGGACCCCCTGCTGTTGTGGAAGCCACGGCTTAGAGCCAAAAGGCCACTTAGTTAAACTGAACAGTTTTGTGTGGTGTGTGTGTGTGTATGCGCGCACGCACATATGCAAACATGACTACAAGAAATCCAGAAACTGGTGATAATGATGAGAACTCCACCCAGGAGGGAACCCTTCCTACAGACAAGGACCAGTTATTTTTTCTGCAAACCAGACTCTATCTAAAAATCTGGAAAGTGTTTCCTCAGGGTCAGCACACAAAAGGTGTCTTCCAGAATTGGTTAAAGTTTTATCTCATACTGGTAGTTGAGTTGGTACTGTAAGAGTGACCGAGGTGGGGCTGGTTTTAAAGGCATGAAGGGGTCATAGAGAGCAACTGAAACTTGGCACCATGAAGAGAGGCCAAGGGAGGCCATTGGTAAAAGGGTAGCCTCAGTAGCAGTTGAAGGCCCAGATTGAAAGTGTCATACAGAGAAGTTGAGGCATGACACCATGAAAAGATGGTAAGAGTGAGTAAGTTTGAAGCAGATCAGTTCAGTATGAGGCAGTCAGAGAATCAGCCAGAATCTGTCAAAGTCAGAAATAGTAAGCTGGCTCAGAAGGCCAGTTTGAACCAGGCAGCTTGGAGAAAAGTATAAGCCAGAAGAACAAGTGAGTTGAACCAGAAGAGTCAGAGTTCAGAAGGATCTAGTCAGAGTGGCTCAGTCAGGTGTAAGTCACGGAGGTTTAAATATTCTAGATTGTATGAAGGCAGAAGCCATCTAGGTCTAGATTTAAGACTAGATTGTTGAGAGGCTGAAAAGCTGCAGGGCTCCAGGACTGGACCTGAGTTTGAATTAGGCAAAGAATAAAATGCCATTTGAATCTGAATCAACATCTATATCTGACATCTATGGTTACATGCCCATAAATAATGGCTACAAGAAAACCCATTAAAATAAAACCAGAAGCCATAATACATAAGCAAAAGATCTATAAGGGAAAAAATTAAACAAAACCAAAGTATTGTGAGACCCCCCGCAAGAAAAATCCAAAAAATGCTGTTGAATTTATTTTGTGTTGGCCGTCTACTGCTGGCTGAGGGGCCTATCCTTCAGTGTGGTTTGTGTACCCAGTAAGACTCCATTGGGGAAACCTAATTTTTCATTTGGAAGCAGTTATCAATTGGTGAAAACTCTTAGGTTAGGGATGTGGGCTTGTATCCATTTCTTCTCTCAGCGCTAGGATGCCAGCTGACTTAGACCTGTGGAAGCACTTTTGTATGCGTCTGAAGTCTCTATGAATTCATGTGTGTATCAGACCTGTTGTATCTAGAAGGTCTTGTGCCCTAGGTGTTCTCCATCCCCTATGGCTCCTAAAATTTTTCTCACTCTTTTCCACAGGGTTGCCTGAGCCCTAAGGGAAGGGATTTGATGAAGACATCCCATTTAGGACTGACTGTTCCAAGGTTTCCTGTTCTCTGTACATTGCCCCATTATGGGTCTCTGTTTTTTTCTACCATATACTGCAGGGGGAAGCTTCTCTGCTGAGCAAAACTGATGTGTGGATACAGCAGAATGTCATAAGGAGTTGTTTTGTTGCTGTGTTACTTTAGCAGAGTAGTAGTAGTTGGTTTTCCCCTGGGTTTTTGGTATATCTAGTCTCAGATTCTAGGCCCCCTTGGCAGTTTTGGGCATGGGTTCAATCTCATGGAGTAGGCCTTAATTCTAATCAGGTAGTGGTTGGTTATTCCCATATCTCATGTACTACTATTGTACTAGCATGTCTTGCAAGGCAGGTCACTACTGTAGATTGCAGAGTTTGTGGCTGGGTTGGTGTTTTACCTTTATCCTCTTGTAATGTACAGAGTACATTCTAGTATCATGAACACAAACAAGTCAGTAGGAGTGAAGGCTGCAGGTAGGATACAGCTCAATTTCTCTGTGTCCTGCTAGTTATTTAGATGTTTTCTTCAGCAATAGAGCCTTATCATTTTGTGGAGAACAACCTATATCCTTGACAATAGCTTGGGTGGTTTGGGAGTTTCCATGGGGCCTCTTTGGCCAACAAGTCAAGTATATGTAAGTCATTGAAAACATTGGAGGCTTCATTTGGTGGTGAGGGATATCTAGTTGGGTCTTTGTCTCCCCTGTTATTTGATAATTCCAATTTAGATTGTTTTCATATATGTATGTAGTTTAAAAAAGCTTCTACTGCATTAAGTTTCCATATTACCCTTCAAATGGCCCTTCTGTTTCCTCTTGTTAGATCCTCCCATTTCAGTCACCCCTCTCCAGTTTCTGTAGAAATGATTGGTTAGTAAGTTGTATTTTAAAATTATTAATTAGCAACAGCGATCTTGATGATGGTTGAGCCACAAGGATACTCAAGTATGCTTATGTTGATGGATATTAAAGGTATTATGAATATTAGAGGATAGCAGATGTTTATTTTTCCAACAGTATTTTTGTCTATTAAGTGGTACAGCTAATGGGTAGCATTGTAAAGTGTGCATACCTAGCTCATTCACCTGGATGAAAAATAAAACGGTTTTACTTACGTTTGCTTGTATTTAATTCTTTAATTAGGGTGTCAGCATTCAATCTGTATTTTTATTTGATTGTTTGTTTTACAGAAGCCTCAATGAAACAGTCATCATGCACTTTTGTAAATGTATTGTCCGTGGATTCTTTCAGACCTAACAGCAGAGTTGAATGCTTGTCACATACACAGCATGTAGTGTCCAAAACTGAAAATATTTGCTCTAGTTTTTCCCCCAGAAAGCATTAGCCTTTTGTTATATTTATGAGCATTAACACTCAGTTTTCTTTTATCATTGCAAAGCGTTCATTCTATCCCACAGCAAACAAACTAAAAGCTATTAAAACAGAACTTGAACACCTGGCTTACAAGGAGGTTCTTTGGTTTCCTAACTGCAATTGAATTAAGAAACACCAGGAAATCGTATTGAATAGCATTTCTTTGTAATGATTTCCTGCCTGTGGAGGCCATTTAGAAAGTATTTTATAGTTGTCCTTCAATTATACATATAAGAACAACAAAGGAAAATTCCCAATAAAATTATAGTTTTAGTCTCAGATATTTTGGATCCTAGTGATAAAAGCTTTAATCTTTGTAAATAGTTTAAAAATAGTTTTAGAGGAGCTTTAAAATGTGGCTTAAATCTTATTGCTACCCAAGACCTATTTTAAATAGTAGGCTTTTAAGGAATTGTTCGAATAAGGTTTTGCATTCTTAAATCTATATGTGCATCAAATAATGCTTAAAGAGTTCAGTTTAAATAAAGTATATTTAGATACAAGATTTCCACTACAATATGTTTTAAAATAACATAACATCTTGTTATTTTAAAACATCTAAAATAAAATATAATGGTATGAACTGTTCTTACCAAACAATTTTATACAAGAAGAAAAACTCCACTAGAGATAAAGAGGTTCTAGCACTTGGAACTATTAAGGCAGTAAATGGTATTTCAGTTAAGGGGATATTTTTATTTAATATTTTATCAATTTGGTTTTTAAATTTTGAAACAGGGTTGCATGTATTTCAGGCTGGCCTTTGAACTTCCTGGGAAGCTGAGGATGACCTGAGGTCATGATCCCTATCTCCCAAATTCTTGGGTAATAGGCATGTAGCACCATACCATATTTGTATGGTGCTGGAGATGGAACTCAGGATTTTGTGAACAAATGTTAAGCACTTTGCCAACTGAGCTGTGTTACCACTCCTGGTGACATTATTCTTAAGAGTTAAAAATCAAAATAAAATATTATAATTATCTCTGTCTACCACATGCTCAAAATTAGAGTGAATTGATTGTTTCACTTAGAGGCAGGTGTATTTTTATAATATACACTATATGTGTTTCTTTCCCAGGAAGACGGTTGCTTTTGTGTGTTTGCCCTTGCTTGGTCCCAGTGATAAAAATAGTACATTCAAGCTTTTTGCTTTTGAAAGTATAATGATTAAAGAAAAAAAATTATACATTTAATTTTTATTTGGAAAGAAGTTGAATGCTAAAGAATACTTATGTCATATATGATTTCATAAAATATATTTTCCTATGAGAACCACATAAACAATTTCTTTGACCCTTTATACTGGCATTGGTAATTCATATTAATGAAATTTAAATGAAAATCTAAATAAAAATTAAATGCCTATGCATCAACAAAGCAAACAATCCAATTAAAAATGTATAGATCTAAACAAAGAATTCTCAAGAGAGGAATCTGAAGTGGCTGAGAAATACTTAAAAGAATTGTTCGACGTCCTTAGCCATTAGGGAAATGGAAATCAAAACCACTCTGAGATTCCATCTTATACCTCTCAGAATGACTATGATCAATAACACAAAGGATAGAACATGCTGGGGAGGATGTAGAGCAAGGGGAACATTCCTTCATGGCTGGTGGGAGTGTGTAGTACTAAGCTGCTTCTGCATCTCACCAAGGAAGGCAAGGAAGAATTTTCATAGGTGGAAGCCCTGCCAGACCTCAGCAGAGGGAACCGCTGTTGTGTGATATTTTAATTATGGGTAATATTCCCGTATGCTGTAGCATGTAAAGGATCTACTTCCTACTTGTTTACACCTCTGTTCTAAGACTCTGACTCACTCCCAGCTTCGACCCCCCCGCCCCCCCAGGAGTTTCTGTTTATTTGTTTCATGTGGGTCTGTGTGGAAACAGGAAGAGAACCACCTGGGGGGAGTGGGGGCAGATCAAGGAGGGAGCAGGGAGGAGGAGGTGGAACAGGAGGATTAGGAGGGGAACCAAGAGGAGAGCACAGGGTTAGGAGGCCTTGGAGTGAGCTCTCTGCCTAAGCTGCCCAGGTATTGGATCCCTGAGATTTGTAGTGGCTCTTGATTAATATATAGACAATGTTTTAATCAATAGTTTTGTAAAAAAAATCAACCACGGACATTTATTAACAAACTACTGTCATGGCAAGCACCATCCTCAACAGTGGAACACTGAGCGTCTCTACTCAGGTGTTTTATTCTTTCAGAACTCCTCAGGTATTCTACTGATAGCACATGCAGATCATTAGCAAATAAACAACCTCCACAGAATACAAACAATACAAAATGCTCTAGACCTGATAGCCCCTCACACAACAATGCATAAAACAATTTCAAACATAACTAAAAATAAACTTCCCCAAAAGTGTACAGCCACTATGTAAATCAATATGGTGATTCCTTAGGAAATTGGAAATCTACCTACCTCAAGACCCAGTTATACCACTCCTAAGCATATACACAAAAAACACTCTATCCTACAAGAAGGACAGTTGTTTAACTTTGTTCATAGCTGCTTTATTCATAATAGCCAGAAGTTGGAAACAACTTAGATGTCCCTCAACTGAAGAATGGATAAAGAAACTGTGGCACATTTACTCAATGGAGTATTACTCAACTATTTAAAAAAAATGACGCTGTGAACTTTGCAGGCAAATGGATAGAACTAGAAAAAAATCATCCTGAGAGAGGGAACCGAGTCCCAGAAAGACAAATATGATATGTACTCACTTATATGTGGATATTAACTGCTAAGCAAAGGAGAAAGGTACTAGTATCCACAGACATAAAAGCAACCACACAACAAGAATGGACCCATTTGGAATACAGGGATCT
Source organism: Cricetomys ansorgei (assembly GCA_026225945.1). Taxonomy (NCBI): domain Eukaryota; kingdom Metazoa; phylum Chordata; class Mammalia; order Rodentia; family Nesomyidae; genus Cricetomys; species Cricetomys ansorgei. The sequence continues at coordinate 4,498,957 of JAMJFZ010000769.1, forward strand.
CCCTGGTAGGGTGGAAATTGAACAGAGGGTGCAGGTGGGTTGGGGGAGGACAGGAATGGGAGGGGTGAGACCACAGAGAGGAGAGGGATGGAGGGAGAAAATACATGGAGAGCTCACAAGAATTGGGAGACAGGTGATCAGGAGACCTAGTCTAGTGAAACTCACAAGAATATATGAAGGAGAGCCTAGCAAGGATCCCTAGTAATCTGGGATAAGGAGCCTGAACAGACCATCTCCTGTGCCCTGGCAAGGCTTCCAGTGATGAAACTGGGACACCATCCCAGCCACAAAACCTCCAACCAATGACCTATTCTCCCGCAAGATCCTCATTGACAATGGAAGGTCAGAAACCCATGCCAAAGGAGGACACTCCTGCCTGAAACTGTAGGACAGGCCAGAAACTAGAGACTGTATAACTTGGAGATGATTTTTAATGATGTCACGCTCTGCTCATAGATCAGTATCTAGCCCAGTCCTTACTAGAGAGGTCCCCTCCAGCATATAGAGAAACCCAGAGCCAAACATCATGCAGAGATCAGGAAACCCCACAGAAGGGAGAGGTGGGATGGCGAAGACCAGAGAGTTTAAGACACCAATAAATCAAGCTCTACATTGTCAACTGACTAGCAGTCTTAGGGGCTCACAGAGACTGAAGCCACAGGCACAGAACCTGTAGAATCCCCTAAATACATCAGATGACTGTCTGGATTGGTGTCCTTGAAAACTTCTACAGGGTGGAGTGGGGTGACTATTTTACCAGCCCTTGAGACCCCTTTTCTCCTGCCTGACTGCCTGGCCCATCCTTAATGGAGGGATTGATGACTGGCCTCATTCCATCTATGCAATGCCCCTATTTTGCTGTAACTCTGGAAAGACAGTTCTTTTCTGTGGAGAAAGGGGGGATGTTGGTGGTGATGGGAGGGTTAGATCTGGGGGAGATGGGACATGGAGGGAGGGGAGGATGGGGCTGGGATGTATTCTATAAGTTGTATGAAAGAAGACAAATTAAAATAAGAAAATCAAATCAAATCACCCCCCCAAAAAAAAACTTTCCATGATAATGAAATTATTTCAAAATTAATAGGTTTTTAATCACATACCATCAGAGGAATAATATCTCAAGATTCCTATGTAGAGCTTGTTTGCTCAGATGCTAATGTTAAATTTAATCATTTTGGATATTTTTGTTCCCTAGCAGGAAGAATAGTGAAGACAGAAATCTGTAATGTTTGGGGATAGTGCAGGGACTATTAGAGATAAAGTCATAATATGCTTGATATTTGATGGTCTAATAGAGGAATAGCATAAAAAGAATTTTTCCTCTGTTTGAAACCTGTACATGGGGAGATCAGCGTCAGTTCAGCTAATGAAAATTTACTTTTGCTTTGGAGGACATTTTCTCATTTCTTCTGCTCCCAGCTAAGTCTGGAACATTGGAAAACCCTGCACACTACAGGGATTATCCCTTTCAATTTTATTTTTTTTTACTCCTAGACTTCCATGTTTTACTTATGTGCATCTATTGAAAGTGTATAAGGAAAGTTGACAGATACTCTGACTCACATTCCTCAGAACCTTAACATATTACATCATTCTAACCACAGCCATTAAAAGTATGCTAAAATCTGCCTGATTTTTCTTTAATTCCATCTGTGAAGGATGATTTCTCCCACTATGGCTTTATTAGGGCAAAATCAAGCGTGTTCCTTTTTTTATGAGATCTCTATGAAATTTTCTGAAGATATTTGCATTCTCAGCTCTCAAATAAGTTAACAAATTATGCATATCTAATTTGTTTAATTGGTTCTTTTTTTCCATTGGAATAATTGTTTCTTGAGAAATCCTCGGTATTACCCACAAGTGGAATTGTCCAATGTCTCTACAAAATATATCTATAGAAGATAATTTCCTAGTCCTTTAAATTATAATGGCCTGTTCTAACAACTATCAGTTAGATAATTATCAACTTTGTCTATGTTTTAAAGTATGTCTTTGCACATAACCTTAAAATGAATTTCCATAGGAACATTTATAACTCATTGACTAAGAGAAATCAGAATCATCTCTTTTTAAAATAAGAACACATTTGTATTAGTTTTCTATTGCTATGGTGATAGATATAGCAAACTTGACTTTAAAATAAAAAATTATCTTATGATAGATGGTAAGTCTGACACAGCTATCAGTAGGCTGAAATAAGGTGTTACAAGTCGAAACAAGACTCTGAGGGTTGAAATTAAGGTATGAGGAGAGCTATGTTTCTTCTGAAAGCTCCAGAGAATGTCATATTTCTTTAATTTTTCTCTTAACTTTTAGAGGCAACCTATATCACATGGGATTCTCTATCCACAAAGCCATTAATGTTGTGTTCCCCCAATACTGACTTTCATTGGCACATTTCCCTTTTTATAACATCTCTTCTGCTTCCGTTTCATTTATAAGGATTTCTGTAATTATGCTGGGGCCACCTGAATAACACACTAGCAAAGCTACATTTAAGATTAATGATTGTTTACATGTCCAAATTCAGTTCTTCATTCATGCAACATAGTATTAACAAGTTATAAGGATTCAATCTTGGACATGTATATATTCTCTAACACAGCAATCTGTACCTCTGTCCTTCAAATTTCTGAGAAATTGGTGCGTTGTCTCTAACAAAGCATTCTAATCTTGAAGAATTATACATACTATGACTAACCTTCATTCTGTTCTTGACAAAACCATGATAGTATTTAAAAAAATCTACCAAAGATAACAATAGTCTGAAATACTAGTGTTTAAAATTATTTTGTCAATGTTAGTAAATTTTACCTGATACATGTGTGCTCTTATAGCACAAAACAGTGAGGATACCACAGAAACCAAATCTTACATTTATTTTCTTGAATAAATGAAAATTAAATTAAGCTTTGAATGTTTACAGTATCAAATATTTTATTATGATATCCTGTCTAGTTGAGACATTATCACATAACCCTCTAAAAAGGAAATAATATCTATGTCTTGTTATGGATACAACATATTGTGGGATAAATAATATGTTGACAGCTGGCTGGCAGAAAGCAAGTCATTTTTTATAATATTCCAAGCATTTTACTGGAGAGTTATTTATCAGGCTTTTTCTATTATCACTTGGTATTTGAGCCATAAAGGTAATTAACTAGGAATAAATGAACCAAGTAATATGCCTACACCTGTCCATCCTTTATCAGCATAATTTTATGAGGCACAGTGGTAGGAGAAGTGGTTTAGCCTGGAGGAAAAATAAAATATAAATGTTTTTTTAATATCACATGCCTTTATGCCATGGGAACAATGATTCAATAATATGACCTATGCCTTGGGATTTAAAGGTATTGGGATCATATCTGAATGGCATCATTGTTTCTTTGCCATCCCCAATCATCCTGTCTTAAACTTCTAAATCAGATTATCTTTAAAATATCTCATGTTGAAATGGTATCTATCATTATTTAATATTATTATGTCCACTGGATCAAGGAATCTATAAAACTTAATTTGGGATCCCTGTGTAATTGTAAGATATTGTAAAACATAATTAAATAAAATAACAAGATAGCAAATAAAACATTTCTCTATACTTCTCTGATTTTGAAATGACACAACATCCTAGATATTATTACCTTTTGAAATACAAAAAAAAAGAATCCCTTGAAAAGCAATGACTGAGAGAATTACATATAAGTATAAGTCATGGAAAACTGAAACCATAACCAAAGTAAATTAATCACATAAATTATGATCCCCAAAGTTATTTTTCTTACCTAGCAATATTTGACATAGAGCTAAAGACATCAATATTTGACAGAGGGCTTATATCTAAAGCTAAAGGTCAAATGGCAAGGGATATGCAGAGAAAGAAGGAAAAAGAAGAAAAAGTCTATAGCCACTTTTAAACCATAAAATGCAATACACTTGTGGAGTTGTTTTTTAACCATAACTACATTTCTTGACTTTTTTTTTTTTTACTTTTTGTATAAAAAGAATTGGTTCAGGTGGAAGCATTGCATGTTTTTCCATTTATTTCCCATCTTGAGAAATTTTATATTACTTTATAATTTGAAATTTTAGAATCTCAGTCACATCATGCTAAAAATGAGAGGTCATATATAATTTGATGAATATTAATAGAAGTCAAATATATAAGGGAGTAATTTAACTTCTTATATTTATCAGCATATTCCATTAATAATGGTCCACATAGGCCGGTCATTATCATGGGAGAATAGAGGTTCCGTCAGAATCAACAATGGTTCAGTCAGAAGTGTCAAAGTCAGTTCATCCAAATAGAAGGACCAGGTAGAAGAAAGATCTTAAGGAGTTAGTAAATAGATCATTATCAAAGTGATGATTTCTTGACATGAAGATTCAACATAGCAAAACAAATACGGAAACAACATCTGTAAATGTTCTGCCATTTAGAATCAAAGGAAAGAGGGTATTGTATATATTTAAAAGTAAGACCACTGCTTGTTTACTTATACCTCTATAAGAAATTATGCATAACTAATAGTAATATAATCATGATATAATGCTACAGCTTGTTCCCTTTCAAGAACACTTTTAAAAACTGTTTAATTCAGATTTGTGGTATGCTTTATTAAGGGATTAACACATCTGATATGCTTCATTAAGAGATTAGCACAAAGAAAAAAACAAAAGGCCTGTGTTGTTAAGTTACCTTATAGTTTGAAAAAGTCAGTTAGTAAAATGCAAAACCAGTTTTCGCTAATAGTCTAAAAAAGTGATAACCCTTTGACTAGGTATAAGTTGTTATTTAAAAAGACACCTGCTTATTTATGTAGAAAATTTAGTACACACACACACATACACACACACACAAACACACACACGCCAGTGGGTATCCAACCACTGATAACAGTAGCTAGTATCTACATTGTCCACTGTAAGGATACCCACTTGAGTATTGTCTGTAGTTACAGTGTCTTTTCTGAAAACTCCTTTAGTCTCTAGAAATGTTTCCTCTTTAAGCAAAATTCATGTGAATACTATAATAGCATAATAAAAAGAAAAGTTATTGAGGCTCTATTTAGCAAACATAATCATCCTTTGTTTCACTAATATTTCCTTTAAGTACACCAGTGGCACATATACCAGGACATATGTGAGAGAAGATGGAGCTCATATTTTCTCCTAAAGATCCAAGGCATTATATATACAGTAATTCAGCTAAGTGTCTTACTGGATAAATAGCACACTCTGGGTTTGTTTATTGTTTTGAGTGTGCTATTTGCTTTTCTTTCATAATCAGCAAATTTCTGCTGTGTGCCAAATAATAGAATTTTTCATCCTCTGCTGTGTTAAAGCTTTTGATGTTTTAATCCTGTTTAATTTAAAACCAGCCTTGCACACAATTTTTTTTTATCTTTGTTGATTTTTGTCATATCACTCACAGCAGTTGCTAGTGCTAGGGGGAAAACATTGCTTTGTCAATACAATCTGATTTGCTATTGAAACAAAAGAGGCTATTTGATTTTGATTCCTTTTACCTCCACTGCAACTACACAGTTGTAAATATTCTTTAACTCTTCCCTATCTTCCCTCCAGTAAAATATTAAATTATCTAACATATCTAGCATAATTGGCTCTGCTTCTCCTATTTTCTGTTTTGACATGGGAAACATGAACCAGACATATTTAGGGTATATTCCTGCCTGTGGCAATTAATAGTTGTGTGAACTATGACAAACTTAATTGAATTTTGAAATCGCCATAGCCTACGTTTTAAAATGGGGAGAAAATGCCTATTCTAAGACATCTTATGATGTTCAGTGGAGAGAATAAATACAATTAATTCTGTAATTGCAACCCTCTGTGCTAATGTAATGAATAGGTTCTAAAAATGCAATCTGCATTGAGTCTGCATGACTTGGGAACTGAAAGGAATACTACTAGTACTAACATGAGCACCTAGTATTAATAAGAGTTCCTTCTAATTTCATCTTCTTGGCACATAGTGTGGATTTTATTTGTTAGTTTAGATATCTATGTGACACCTTTATGTCTTACAACTAGGTTGACCAGCCCAAATGCAGGATGTCTAGTTAAATCACAATTTTAGATGGGTTGTTATCTTTTATTATATGCCCTATAAGTTCTGCATGAAAAGAAATGAAGTAATGAAAATGAAATGAAAAGCACTATGTTTGATGATGCTACTTTGTTTGAACACTAAATTGATAGGTCCTAAAAGGCTCAGGACTGTTGTCACCAGATATAGACTAGGAATGTGGCAAACCTTCCACAAAAATTCACATCCTCTGTGGTGATGCATTTGACATGGTACAGGAAGGATAATTGAGCATGCTTTCTGATTTATTTTATTTTACTTTTAATCATGATCTCCAGGATCTTAAAAAAAAAAAAAATCTCTTGGTGCTGGAGAGTTGGCTCGAAGATAAGAGTGTTCCTGCTCTTTTAGAGTTTAGTTCAGAGTTTAGCCAGAATTTAGTTCACAGCACTCATGGTGGGTAGCTCACAACTACCTGTAATTCCAGTTCTGAGGGATTAAGAACCCAGTTCTGTCATCTGTGCCCACCCCTACACACATTCATGAACACACACATATATGCAAATAAAAACAAAATGAACCTTTAAAAAAAAATCTGTGCTGCTGGTATACATATATACATAGTATAGGGACATCTGCACAGGAAGAAGTCTACCAGGGACTACTTTTGAAGAAAACTAACTTGGTAGGTTTTTGTTTGTTATTTTTGGTTTTTTGAGATTATAGTATAATTACATTGTTTCACCCTTTAATTTCCTCCTTCCTCCTTTTCAAACCTCCCATATATCTCCCTTCGTTCTTGCAAATTCATGGCATCTTTTCTCACTATTTGTTGTTACATGAATATATGTATATGTATATGTATATGTATATGTATATATATATATATATATATATATATGTGTGTGTGTGTGTGTGTTTTCTGGGCTAACCATTTGGCATTGGACAAACAATTAGTGTTCTTTTCTCTGGGGAAGACTTTCTTACACTCAGCATTCTTTAGTGGCCTGTAGTTCTTTCTGTAGGGTTCAGTTTCCTCATACACTTTGACATATCTGTTGGCATCTTCCCTGTTCATCTCACATTTAGTCACATGTTGGTGACACTTTATGGATCTAACTTCTGGCATTCCTAGGAGAGAGTGTCACAGCAAATTCCCTGATCCTCAGGCTCTTACTATCTTTCTGCCCCTTCTTCTGTAATGATCCTTGAGCCTTAGATGCAGGAGTGTTTTGTGTGTATCCATTGGGACTGGGCCCCATGACTCTGCATTTTGATTGGTTGTGGTTTTATGTAGTGGTCTCTGTCTGTAGAAAAGAGAATTTTCTTGATGATAGGTGAAGACTTTACTTATCTGTAGGTATAAGGGTACAGTATGACATGCATACCTTGGTGGTAACCAACAACTGCTAGTTGGACTTAAGGTCTGTTCAACAAGAGGGAAATCATACCTGCTACTGGAAATCTAGAACTAGCTATTTTAAAAGCATAGTATAAGGGTTGGAGAGATGGCTTACTGGATAAGAACATGTGCTGCTCTTGTAGATGACCTCAATTTGATCCCAAGTACCTATGTTGGACAACTCACAAATACCTATAATTTCAGCTTGAGGGGATCTGGTGCCCTTTTCTTGCCTTTGTTGGAACCCATACACACATAGAATGCACATACACAGACAAACATCAATAGAAATAAAAATAAATCTTTTTTAAGCACAGTATAAATGATGGCTATCTTGAGAAAGGATGTGATCATTTTTCTGCAGCTCACAGTATGGAATGAATCTTTTTTAAAGACGAGGTAATTGCAGCCAATTCAGAAAGGATAAAACATTACCATCTTAAGATGAGCAGATCAGTGTGACTCATTTTATGTGGCCAACTATGGTTGTGTAAGATTAATGTAATCAGTAGGTTCTGTACTAAATACATATCAGAAATACACTGTACTAAATTCACTGTTATTAGTATACTCAATCACTATCATCAAGTAAAACACACACACACACACACACACACACACACACACACACACGGGGTTGGGGGGTACTTTTGAAAAGCTTTGATATTTTTCTTTTATAGAGAAGTGAAACTCTGAGGATTAATGTGTTTCTGAGCTGTGGGCATTTTTGGTGTTAGTCTTTCATAGGCTACTCTTTCAGTGTACTCTGTGGCACATGTGTAATGATGAAATCATAAATCATTTGTCTGCAGTAATGAGGAACAACAAAATATCCCTCAATCTCAAAGCCACAAAAAGTGGAATGATTTCGTTCTTGATCAAGATATTCTTTCTTTTTTTGGTATTTTTGTGACAAGTTTTCTCTGTTGTAACTCTGGCTGTCCTGGAACTCAGTCTGGAGACCAGGCTGGCCTCGAACTCACAGAGATCTGTTGTGGTATGTTTAGTTGTGGATAATATTTTAGTTAAGATTAGTCTCTTACTTGTTTACACCTCTGTGCCATCCCCAGCTTCCACCCCCTACAGGAGGTTCCTGTTATTTGTTGATTGAGGGTCTGTGTGAAAACAGGAAGAAAACACCTGGGGATTGAGGGGTGGATGGAGGAGGGAGGAGGGAGTAGGAGGTGGAGGAGGAGTAGGGGAAGGAGAGGATGGGGAAGAAGCCTGGGAGTGAGCTCTCTGCCTAGCTGCCCGGGTATAGAATTCCCTGAGATTTGACATGGTTTGTGATTAATAAAAAGCATTGGAAAAGTCAACGCTGGACTCTCCATTAAGTGCCATAACTTTATTTTAACACTTATTTTAACAGAGATCCACCTGCTTCTACCTCCCAAGTGCTGGGAGTAAAGGTGTGCTCCACCGCTGCCTGGCTTCGAGGTTTTTTTTTTTTTTTCTTTTAACTTTAAAATGTATCCTTTAAATATCCCAAATCCAAACTGAAGAAACCCTGAGACATTTTAACACTACTATGATAACTTCAACCAAATATATAAATATGAAATATCATATTTATGCAAAATCAAATCAAAAGGATCAACATTAGTTATTTATTATATTAAGAGGTATTTGTTACTTTGTAGGTGAGCTGCAATAGGCATGACTCCTCATCTACACTATAAATAGATCAATTCCTTTTCTATCTTGTTTTTCCTAAAGATGGTAGAATTTTTCCTTATTTCTTATGTAATCATTGTTTCTGGTAACGATCCATATGCTCTTTCCTTAGCTGCAACCTCGTGCTTATTCCCTCTGATTCCAACGTGAAACAATCAAGCAAACAAACAAAAACAAGAGTATAGAAATAATTAAACTAAGAGTCTAGAGAAAAGAGTGGTAGTCTGTTAAGGATTTTGACTTCATGCATGGCATTGGTTTAAATTGCTCAGAAACTTTAGAACTATTTGCACATTTATAAGCCACACTCTGTTTAGATGAAAATAAGTCTTGCCTCAGCTAAGTATGTCTGTAAATGTTACTCGTTATTTATTTCTTGTGGATTTAATGTTAAAGTGAAATAACATTCTGGCTTATATCACTCAAGCACTGGATTATCTAAACTTGAATAGATTGAGAAAAGATATCTTATTAAGTGAAAGGTCACACAATCACTTAGGTTCACCAGCCATTACAAAAATAATGAGCAGTAGAATAAAAAGGAAGTTGAATTTAAGAGCATTCAAAATAAATACCAAAACCACTTTTCACTGCTACAACTTATAAACCAGTAAACTTCAGTGATCAATACGGGTAAATTTTCTCATGACAGTGTGGATCTGAGGTCATGACAAATGGCTTGGTTCTGCTCTCCTTCCTCCCATCTCTATCTCTATCTTCCCTCCCTCTCTCTCTCTGTGTATATGTGTGGATAAATCTGTATTCTTCATACAAACGGAAACAAATAATTATCTTAATGACTTATTTCTAGAAGTTTAGCAGGTGATCTTTAAAGCACTCACATATAAGCCAAATATCTCATTCTAATGCAGACTAATGAGACATTACTGTACTATGAAAATTGTACTCTCTTTGTTTGTGTGTGTGTGTGTGTGTATGGGTGTGTGTGTGTGTGTGTGTGTGTGTGAATACCTTTAATTGAAAACTTGTGCATGATACTGCAAAATATATTAAATATATTAAAGAATAAGTACTTTTATCTCAAAGACAAAGTTAAAATATGCAAGCAAATAAATGAGGCACCAGGTTAAGATAATGGCTTCCTTCAAATTAATTAGTTTTATTTCTGTCAGAGTCAATTTTATTACAATATATCTTTGATTTTCTAATTTCATTGACAGATTTCAAACTCATCCTATAATCATTATATATCTGTCCTTTGTTTATCAAAAATTAGAAGGTGGTGAATAGCTAGAGATTGTAAAGTCTAAGCATTTTGCATATTAGACAGTGGTGTTCTAGAATCTGACATAGGAAATTCCTAACCTGGTTGCTCCCCCTCTCCCAACTTTTGCTTGACTTCCTATATTGGAACTCCTTTTTCAGGAATCAAGACATTGCTATTTATTCCTCACATAATATCTTTAGTCTATTTCCAGTTTCATGCAATGTGATGGTCTCTGAAATACCAAAACAATACTAAAAAGCATTACTTCAAATATGTCAATAAAATACTCATGTTACATTAGTATTCGAAACATCTATTGTTTGGAATGTTCCCATTTTGAATGTTTTAATGTGACTCAAGACCCCTTCAACTTTGTTTTCCAGTAGAAATTCACTAGTTACCTTCAACATTATTTCAAGACTATTACTTGAGCAATATCTAGAAATTTCTGTTGCAGAAACTCTCACATTTTAGATGAACAGTGCTTAAGTAGACTTAATTCCTTAAACAGATTTAAAGGTCAAGATCTCTGTGCCTCTTTATTGCATGTGCTTCAGCCATAGAAATTTAGCTTCCTGTTTCCTGAGCAAAGGTCATGAATAAAAAATGTATTTATTTATTTTTGCTATATTCTAAAACTTATATTATTTTATGACTCTACTTTGAATGGGTAATAAAACTTATAAATAGTTTGAATAGATTAAAAATCACATATTATTTTATTTCTGCCAAGTTGCTAAATAGGCTTTTCTTAAGAACCAAATCACCTATTGAAGAATAAGATATATGGCATAATATTGTAAATGTCTTAAACATGGTGCTTTCTGACTAACTTGTGTTTTCTTTCCCAGTGGTAGGAAAGAATAAATTCTGTGTTTGAAATAGACCCATATATAATTAACATAATTATATAATTATGTTATATATATAATCATATAATTATGTTATATATATGTTATATATATATGTTATATATATAATCATATAATTAACAAAATTAGAAACAAAAAATAATACCATTAATTCTCTTAAGCTTTTTTTCTCTTTCTTGACATTAGTACATTTTACTATTTATTGAAGTCAGTGTGAAAGTCCCTCAAAAAGCTAAAAATATATTATCACAGGATCCAGCTATAGCATTCTTGGATATGACACCCAAATCCTACTATGGAGATACCAGCTCATATTATTGCTCTATTCAAATTAGCCAGGAAACAGAAACAACCTAGATGTTCATCAACTGATGACTGAATAACAAAAATATGGTATGTTTACACAATTGTATATTATTCAGCTGTAATAAAACTGAAATTGTGGTCTAAAATTTCTACAAATATACCATTTCCTTTTAATAAAAATAATTGTGGTCCTTTTACTAAAGACCAAGATCTCAGGTTTCTAAAGGCTTATTTTATGTGTCTCTTGATCAACATTCTAAGTGTGAAGAATCCATTTTTTTTCTATTGAAGTTGATTTTCTCTTGTCTTTCTTAAGTAATTAAACAACTAAATGAAAGTATCCCATTTGCTGTTATCCATATCCAAAACATTAGAATCTGTGGCAATTTTTCTTTTCTTCTCAGTTACTGTCAACAGTATTATAAATCTTCTAGTCCCAAGGGATTTTTATTTACAAAAATTCTCATTACAAAAATTCTCTACTGCTTTTCAGATGCAGTTTATATTAAATCAGTTTAGTAAACTAATTATCTTCTACTGTAGCTTTACTGATAACATATAAACGTTCAAGGATACAGGGAAGCAGAAACAAATGGGAAAAAATGGAAGATTATAAGATACTCGAATCAAATTTAGAGGTCTGGAAGTTATATAATTAAAAAATTGCACTGTCCTAGATAATAGGATATTATTACATAAGGAAAGATTAAGTGATTTTTCAAATGCATATAGTACAAAGATCATGTAAAAATGAAACAATCATAAGAATGATCTGTGAACAATATAACAACATACACACACACACATACACACACACACACATACACACACACACACACATACACACACACACATACACACACACACATACACACACACACACACACATACACACACACACATACACACACACACATAGAGAGAGGGGGGGACTCTTAAGCAAAAGACAAAGAAAAAATAACTAATGGAAATACTACCAAAACATTCCTAGATTTGGCACACTATCAACTGAAAATTTTAGTAACTTCATTGAATCCAAATTTGTCAGAAAGACAAACAAATGCCCACAAGCACACCATAATGTCAGAAAAGCCATATATGAATAAAATCTTAAAAGTAGCCCAAACTTTTTACCCTGGGCATTTCCCCAAACTAATATAGGCAGGGGGTAATTTTGCATTATTAAGTTTAAACATCATGACATTGAGCTGATGGAATTATACAATTGCTTGGCATTAGGGAGAATAAGAATATGTCATAGACTAGACAACTGCTAAATGGATCCTATTGTTGGGATAAAAAGGTAGATGAAATGACTCAATTCAAAAATCATGCAACAATCAAACCAAAAGCAAAATTGACTTTATTGTACATAACAGAATCCCCAAATCCTAACTTAAAATAAGAACAGAGAATTAATTATATCGCTTTAAGTTCATCCGTATTTCACTCATCTCACCAAGCATTTTCAAGTCTTCATTAAAAATTATTGGTAAAAGAAAATTGATTTGAGAAGTTGGGAGTCAGTGACAAATCTGGAAATATCCTTGAGAATAAGAAGATGATTGGGCCTTTTAGTTGCTATGTATTTTAATTTGTTCACTAATTAAAAACACATATTTCTATAGTGTATATTTATAAGTTAACCTGGCTGTAAGGTAGGCCAGCAGAGCAAAGTATGTGAAGCATTAGACAATAAACTCAGCTTTACTTTCCAAGGAACTGTCCTGGTGTGCTTTTCCAGAAATTAGTTGGTTGGGTAGAATCACTTCATAGAGGATCCTTTCCATCAAATTATTTCTTGTAGGAAGTTTTGCACCTGAATCAGAACTTCATACACGGATTGTGTGAAAGCAAGAGCAGTTTTTCTCTATACAGTTGCTTTTGTTAGAGATGGGAGCAAAAACACCTCTTTAAGAATCACTGGAAAGCAAGGAAATTCTTCCCTGTCACAAAACTATGATGAAAGTCTTACTAAATGAGCAAACAGAATAAGATGAGAATTTGAAAACTGGCCCATGGAAAGCATAGTATGTCTCAGAATTAAACAGTTCAGACAGCAGCTTAAAATAAAAATAATTTAATTTCAGAAATAATTTGTTTCTGAGGATAGGAAACTTGTCTATTTGGGACTGAATAATGACTGCATTTCCAGATGAAGTTCTAGAACCCCTTCAGAGGAGGGAAGAATATAAAGTTTGGACAGAATCAAAGACTATGTCCACAATCGCCAGGAAATTCTGTGTGTGTTGGAGGGGGGGAAGCGTCTATCATATACCTTGATATCTTCCTATAATTTCATCACAGTGATATGTTTTACATCAATAGTTGTTTAGGCAGTTCTAAACTGTGTTTTGGGTGTTTATTCAATGTGAAAGAATTCCTTACAACTTTATATAACCAGTCTCTTATATCCATCATTGAAATTATGGCATGTTTGATCTTTGGTTCTTATTGAATAAGTAATTCATTTTTTATAATTGCTTAAAATGATCCAAGTTATCCAACTTCATTTCAGAATCCCAATAAGTGGAGCATATTGTGCCACCTGATGACCAATAAGCAATGAATAGAATAGAATGCAATGAATAGCCTTTAACTCATTCTTTTGAAGTATAATGAGCTCAGAGGATTTCTGCATCTCTTCAGATATGTATGTGTATAATTACCATGGCATACTTTAAATTCTCTTCTATAAGAAATCCATACCACACTGATGTTTAACATAAGCTTATATAGTAAATATTAAAATCATTCAGCTTCTTTTTTTAACAGTTTCTTCTGGTGGATTTTAAATTGTTAACCATGCACAATTAATTCTATGCTATTATTTGGAAATGTTTTAAGTTTGATATCTTCATTTTTTTCTATTTTTGAAATTACATTTCTTTCTTTTTTACCATGATAAAATGAAGCAGAAATCTGAGTATTTCTTTTTAGTGGTAACTTAGGAAAGAAAATTATAGGTCAAACCCAGAAATAGCTGTTGTTTAAATTACAAAGCCAGTGTTTTCCATGAGGATAAATTTATATACTTTTAAATTTCATACAATTTGGTAGCAGCTACATTTTTTCATTGTGCAGGAAAATCCCAGTGATAAGATTTAATCATCTTGAAGTCTTATGGAACATGTAAGTGTTTTCAATTTTTGTGGGGATATTAAAGTGATTTAATACTTTCTTAAGCTATATATTATTCCACCCCAGATGTATCTAACATTTCAGACTGATTGTTGAGCTCAGTTCTCATCAGCTATTTCCTTTTAAAATCTAGAACCCAATGTAATTACATAACCTAGTGTTTAATGTTCTGAACATTTATTTTCATAAGTTGAAATTTGAAAATTGCATTCTTGAATCTTTTAATTATATATGCAAATAAAATAATGACCTCTTTATTGTGTACTTTTAAAATATAATGACAATCTCAGTTATAGCGGTAACAAAAATATGACTAGTGATAGTAACTGTGGTAATAATTATAATTAGAACTCATACTTACAAATATTGCCCTGCAGTGTCACAGCACATTGCATGAATTTTGATAATTCATGTAATAAGCACATGAATAGATACTGCCATGACAACTGAATTTTTTTAAAGGAAAACAGTACATTAAATATTTTTTTCAGTAAATTTATTTAGTAAATAGCTATTTTAGAATTCTATCCAGACTTTCAGGTTATGAAACTGTGCTTACAAAACACCCTTTTATCTTATACTATAAAGTTAAGGTGAGCTCTAAGATATGATTATTTGTTTACATTATGAGGTACAGTGAGAAGTTTTGATTTATTTATACACTGGATGGGGATCAACTGAAGATAATTTGTATTTCATCAAAAAATTTGTGTGTGTGTGTGTGTGTGTGTGTGTGTGTGTGTATGTAGGCAGGTATGCATGCTCATGAGCTTCAAAGACAACTTCCAGTGTCATTCCTTGTGTTCCATTTGTGATGGTATGGATGAGAAATTACTCCAATATGCTCAGGCATTTGAATACTTAGTTTTCAGTTGGTGAAACTATTTGGAGATGTTTAGGAGGCACAGCCTTGCTAGAGGAAGTGTATCTGTGGGGGCAGGCTTTCAGATTATATGGTCAATTCCTACTTCCAGTTTGCTCTTTCTACTTCCTGATTGCAGTGGAGATGCAATCTTTCAGCTTCCTAATACTACCAACATGCCTGCTACTTGTTGCCATGCCTCCCCTCCATGATTGACTCTTATGCCATTGGAACTGTAGCCAAAACAAACTTTCTTTGGAAGTCACCTTTATACCTAGTGTTTTATTACAGCAACAGAAAAGTAACTAATATACCATACAATTTGCTTTATTTTTGAAACGAGGTTTCTGACTGGCCTGGAGATTGACAAGTAGGTTAGACAGCCTGGTCAGTGAGCCCCAGGTATCCAACACTGGGTTACAAATATGCAGAACCACAGTACACTATTTTACATGGTCTTTCAGGACCTAACTCAGACCCTCATGTTTACACGGCAATTACTTTACCAACTTAGCCATCTCCCTAGTCTACTCACATAATTCTTACCATTTCTTTATGGTGAATACATTTAGGTTTTTCTCTAACTCTTTTGAGATATATAGTACATTATTATTTACTATACTCAACTTTATATGCCATAAAATATCAGAACATCTATCAGGCAGTAGCACTATATGTTTTATGTGTGTTTGTTTGTGTGTATAAATTGACCTGTCTAATTGTCTGTGCTCTTCCTATATGATTCTACTTATGAATGAGATCACATTGTCTTGCTGTGTCTGACATATTTAATTTAACATAATGTCCTCGAGGTTCACCTATGTTGTCGCTAATTACAGCATCATATTTTTTGTTGAATCTTTTGTTTATTTATACATTTGCTTTATCCTTTGTCCATACTAGATATAATGATTCCATTAACCTATTTTAATTTTTTAAGATCCTTCCTAAAGTTTCTATAACAGCTATCTAATGTTACGGTCTACCAATAGTATGCAAGGGTTCTAGTCTCAGTTTCTCCACATAGTTGGCAAACTATGTATTCTGGGCACCTTTGTTGCAAATCATTTATGTAAATATTCATTGGTTAATGTTTTGTGCTCTGCACTCTATTCATTGGTCTTTATACCTGATCATATTGATGTAATTGCTGTAGCTGTGTGAAAAATAGCAAAACAAATAAGTGTTACATATCTAGATTGTTCTTCCTTAATGATGTTTTCGCCAGCTGAGTTCCTTTCTTATTTATGATATATTCTTTTCTTAGAAGTTTGTAGAATGTGAACCATAAACTAGATTATGATATTATTTTTAACTTTTAATTTAATTCAGTTATGTTAGTTGTAATAGACAGTTTTATCAGCTACTCAGTAAAGCATTGTCCTCAAAGGAATTCCTTCTTTAAAAAATGATCATTGTTTCTTCTGTCCACATTTTCTTCAGCAGTGCTGTGGATTGATCTTGGGAATCACATATCCTAGTAAATAATTCTACTACTAAGCTACATCCACAGTTTCAAATATTCATTTTCAGTTACACAGAACAATAAATATTTTTTAATATAGTATTAGTTCAGTGGTATTTAAACTATAATAACAATTGTATTGTTGTTAGTAGAATACTCTGACTTGCTTACTAAAGTAGAAATGAAGAAAAAGAATATTTCCTTTCATGTCCAACTTAGTTTCAACAATGAAAGAATTGTGTGAAATAGTAAATACAAGGGTTGACACCTAGTCTAATATCTACATTCAGTCCTTCCTCATCCATAAAAGTTAGCCTTTTTGTTCTCTTTAAAACATGTTATATTGTATCCACATGTATATTCATTGACATATACATGCATACATATGTGTACATATGTGTATGCATACACATATATGTGTATGTATGTATGGATGCATGCATGTATATGGATTCTACATATGAGGAAGAACTTGTGGGTTTTTTCTTTATTTTTAGGATTGTGTGATCTCACTTAATATTAATTGTGATTATAAGAAAGCATAGTTGAGAATTGTGGAAGTTGTAACTATAAGTTAATTCTAAACCACAAAACTACCTGATGGAATTTTAGAATTGCTAAGATTAAAGGTAGATAAATCTTAGCACATTTAAATGTACTTAAACTTCAGAAACACCTTAAAATTGTACGAGAAATACTAGAAATACTATACATTCCAATGGAATGAAAGTTTAAATAAATTAGAGTTATAAATAGCATTAAGAAAGAAGATGTTAAAAAATAACCATAGAAGTTTCATATGGAAACTGAGAAGTATGCATAAACCTAGAAAGAACACAAATACATGATTTTTCAAAACTAATACAGACCAAAATTACTTTTTGTAAGTTTGCATATTGGTGAGTTATATTAGTAACAGATACATAGTAAGAATTCAGTGCTTCAATACATCATGGAGGAATCTAGTCAATCATTAAAAATAACAGAATGAAATAAAACCATGTACCGTAGGCTTGTGGATGGCTCAGTTAGTAGTAAAGTACTAGCCTTTCCAGCGCAAGAAATTTAACTCAATCACAGGACCCACATAAAAATTCTGGGTGTTTGGAATAGGGGTATCCTTGGGGCTGACTGGCCAACTGTTGAAGCCTAATTTGTGAGCTCTGTGCCTGTGAGATACCATTACTTAAAGGAGGTGGATAGCACTCCTGAGGATGACACCCAAGTTTGTCCTTAGCCCTCCATGCACATGCATGATCAAGTCTTGCAGCAACTTTCCAAGTAAGGATCCATGATTGCTTTAATTGAGAAAAATGAGAAGTTACGTAGTTCCAGAAGCAGAATTAAACCTATTCCATTAAATTCATGTATAATGGAAGGAATATTATACAGTCAATTTTAGTAAAAAAATAAATTGTTAGATAAATAATATCTAATTAAAGATAAATTATACAAAATAAATTATTAAAAACTTGAATAAAGTTTTTATTCAGTATTAACATGATGAACATTACGTTATATTTGAATGAATCAGCTGTTAATAAACTAAATAGTAAAGTTATATACAGTATGACAGAAAAAGTAAATTTGGAAATTTTGCTTAATTTGTGATTGAGAACCTGAGTAGATTGCATAAGGAGAGGAATAGGTGAATGCTACCTCTCATCTTAATTTCTTATTTTTATTCCAGGATCCCAGGATACCCTGCTTTCATGGTAGATCTTTCCTGCTTTGTTAAACTTTTCTGCAATCACCTTTAATGGTACATGCAGAGGTATATTTCTATAGCAATTCTAAATCTAGTCAAGATGACAATTGTCAATTATCCCAAGTCCACAGCTTATCAGCTTGACACACAAACATGCCAATTTAAAACATAATATTTGAAGCAATCCCTGGCACCTAATTTCATTTTCATCTCATACAAATTAAATTTAGTCCATCTCTAAAGGTTGTTACAGTTGTAAACATCCATACTAGTGTCCAAAAATCCAAAAGAGTAAACTTTCCCATCTAAAAAGTAAGGACTGGAACAAGGCCATAGTGAAGAAACATCTAACCTAGGTGAGACCAAAACTCAGAAGGGTAAACACCAAATCCTGCAACTCTACATCTGGCATCTGAGGACCATGATGAAATCATCTGAGCTCTAACAGTGACATATGGCCTATATAGCCTCTCTCTTGGGCAAGCTTCACTTCATGTCTGCAAATTTATTTGGCAGATATTTCATGGTCCTGGCACCTGCAACATGATGGGGGTCTTCATTGCACCTTAACCTTCACAATTACAGCTTTACACAATGGACTCTCAGAGCCTTCTTGTAGAGAATCCTATCCTATACACATTTTGTGCCACCAGCAGCCTTTACGATCTTTGACAAACACTTCTACAATCCATTACTCTTCACCTTTCATGTTTGTGAAACTATTACTATGTAAACCATGAATATGATGCTGACAACAGAAGTTGTCAGCTAAAAATGCGGTCTAACTTCCATGGACTATAATTGCATTATCCTCTGTATATCTAGACATTTGTTTTCTAGCAAATAGGGAACTCCTTCTGCAGCATTCTTAATTAAGCTCTCTCCTTTCAATGATTTTGTATTTGCAGAAGTTAGAGCCTTCTGTGACTGTGGTCTTGCTCTTAGAAAACCTTTCCTATACAAAGCACTAGGATTCTGTTTAATAGAACTAATCTATTTAAGAGGGAAAGTTCCTTTTACATGCTCCTTGTCAGCAACTTTGAACGTGCTTGGACTTCTTTCCTTGGAAAAATGAACACATCACTCTTCATCTTTATGCTCCATTTATTTATATTCTCTTTCTACCTCTCTCTCTCCCTCTGTCCTTCCCTCCATCCCTCCCTCTCTCCATCCCTTTCTTTGTCCTTCTCACATTCTTTCTCATTGCATTTACAATCAGGAAATACAGAGAGATGAATGCTGGTGCTAAGCTTACTTTCTCTTTTGTGTTAAGTCTGTGAACCAATTCCACGGCTTGGGGCCACCCACTTTCAAAGTAAGCCTTCCCTCTTAAGTAAACCTTTCTGAAAATACCTTCACAGACTCACTCAGAGATAACCTTCTTTGGTGGTTCAAATCAAATCAAATTGAGAATTAAGATTAGCAATTACAGTAGCTAAATAAAGTTGTTGCAAGCATGGGCAGATTATAGGAATGCCACATGGAAGCTAAATATGGTTTGTTCCCTTTAGATTCAAAGGGGAGCCAAGATATGGGAATATACAAGTGCATAGTAAGAAAAAAATTCAGTTCCTAAAACTGGGAAAATATTTTGTTTATGCAAGATGAGTTTAAGCATATGTTGAGTATGAATATTATGAAGTAAATATAACCATAACTCGTATCTTCTTTGAAGCTCAAAATGATCTAAAATAAAGGTTTTAAAAATTTAGACAGAAGAAATTCCCTTTCTGCAGTAACTTAAAAATATTAAATGCTAAAGCTAAGCTACTTCATTCTTAGTGCTGTCTCAATTCACCTGTACAACTATTCACATAAGTAAAAACTATGGTATAGATTAATATATCCTCCCTAGAAGCAATGTAGTAAGAAATCACTTGGTTAGCAGCACAGCTGCACAGTTTTTAGCCCCAAAGGGAATGTTATCATTCATCTCAGTGAACTCAGAAAGGGAAAAGTTTGCTTTAGGACAGATAACAGAGCCAGAAGAAAATGTGGCAAACTTGACCTTCTTCAGTTCTCAGTATCTCGTTGTTTTACTAGTATATTATTATGTTAATTCCTTGCTTTCTAATGACAGTCCTCTTGACTCCTTAAGCTTTATGGTGCAAGTAAATGGTATTGAGAACATTCATTTCTAATGCTAGTGGAAGTGCTGTGATTGAGAACAAGGTACCCTATAACTCAGCTGAGGTAGGACACAGATTGGATTTTGAATTAAGGCATGTTTTAAGGGATTGTGAAGGAATGAAGTAGTGAAATCATCTAATGCTCTTACTTGCCTGTGCCTCTGAATATGTGACTTTCCATTATTCCCATCTGATATATTCTCAAGATTGTATAGCAGAAAACAGAGAAGGGGGGAAAAAACCAGAAAACTAAAAAGTGCAAAAACATGCTGGTAAGAGCCTCAAGATTCTGTAGTTCACTGAAAAGTAATTTCCTTCTTCTATAGGTTATACAAATCTTTTTACCAGCTTCATCGATTAGATACAACAGGGCTGACACATATGTGATTTTTTAAAAGATAGAAAGAACTTAAAGCTGGGTGGGTAGAGGGGAAAGAGGAGTTGGGGAAGAGGAAAGAATATGATCAAAATGTATTAAATGGAAAAAATTAATTAAAAATATAAAAATAAAATATTATGAACTCTTACATGTTGTTCTCTAGATTTAATGTGAACTCAGAGCAATGAAATAGCTAACAACAAAATGTCTTTCCATAGATAAACTCATTGGTGGTCTCTAACATTGTACATACCTAGTAAGCTCCTGGGAAAACAGAAAAAATAGAAGAGAAGAGGGCAAAAAGTTTAGGAACTTACTTTGCTTCTTGTCTAAAGTCAGCGGATCTTTAGTATTAGCAAACATTTTAAGGTTGAATAGTTTATAAAATTTGTTTGATTTCCTAAATTGAGATGGTAGTGGTGGATTTTAGTGTCATTTGATAATTGTTTTTAGTTGTTTCCTGAGTTCAATGCCTAGTCTCATAAAATAATTTTGACATGCTTTTATAACCATGATTAACATTTTACTTAGGATGCAAAATACAGATGTAATGATAGAATGTTACACCTAAAATGTAAACCTTCATGCTCAAGTATTTGGAAGGAGTCAAGTAAATCATTTATCCAATCTTCTCTCCTCTTCTAATATTCACTGACCACTGTTTTGTTTTGTTTTTTTCTGTTTCCATGAAATTGATCTTTTGGCTTCCACATGAGAGTGAGAATATGTGTACTTTTTCATTCATTAATTATCTGGCTTATTTCCCTTAAGATATTATTTTTACATTCTACAATAAGATAAGTAAATATAAAATTAGTTTCATTTTAACAATAATATTTATGAAATTTTTACTATATTAATCCTACCAAACCAGGAGCATGGGATATCTTTCCATCTTCTGAGATCTTCTTCAATTTCCCTCTTTAAGGTCTTAAAAAGTTTTTGCCATTCAAACCTTTCATTTGCTTGGTTAGAGTCACCCCAAGATACATTATGTTAGTTGTGGCTAGTGTGAAGGGTGTTATTTCCCGATTTCTTTCTCTGTCCTTTTTCATCTGTATATAGGAGGGTTACAGATTTTTTTGAGTTGATCTTGTAGCCAGCCACTTCACTGAAGTTGTTTATCAGCTGTAGGAGTTCCCTGGTTGAGTTTTTGGGGTCGATTATATATACTATCATATCATCTACAAATAAGGAAACTTTGACTACTTCCTTTCCAATTTGTATCCCCTTGATCTCCATCTCTTGTCTTATTGCTCTAGCTAGAACATCAAATACTATGTATATATATATATATATACACACCTGACCAGTTATTCTGCTTTCCACATAGATTAGTGCCTAGCCTAATACTCATCAGAGAAGCTTTCTACAGCAGTGGAAGGGAGCAGATGCAGAGGCTCAAGGCTAAACAAATGATGATGTAGAGCCGGGGAATCCCACATAAGTGAAGGAGGGATTGCTGGGACCAGAGGGGTGGAGGAGTGAGACACCAGGAGAACAAACCCCATGGAGTCAACTGATCAGCACTCTTAGGGGCTCACAGAGGCTGGAGTGGCATACATGGAACCTGCTGGGTCCCCCAAATATTTCTTGAGGTTTCCTGGCCTGGTGCTCTTTCAGAACTCATACAGACTGGAATAGGGGTTGTGTGTCCTTCAACCTCTTGCCTGCCCTTGAGTACCTTGTCCCCCTACTGGGCTGTCTAGTCCAATACTGAAGTAGGGAATAGTGCCTGACCCTGTTCCATCTTGTAGCATGTTTGAGCAGTAACCCTGGGAAAACTTCTCTTTTTTGGGGAGAGGCAGAGTGGGAGTGGGAGAGTGGAGGGTAAATCTAGAGGATAGGGAGATAAGAAGAAGTTGGAGCACTGAAGGGAGGGGTGAAAGGGTGCTGGAATATATTATATGAGAGAAGAAAACATAAAATTCTAATAAAAATGTATTTATGAAATTTTACACAGTCAAAATTTGAAAGCAAGAATACAATTGAAAGTGAAAATAATTGATATAACACCTGAATTATCACGAACTTCTAAACTCTTGTTTTTCCATAAATAGTGAGTAGCTAAAACAGGATGAAAAACGTGAAATGTTTCTTTATAAGTACCATAAAAGAATGAATTAGTAATCAAACAAGAGTTTAATTAAATTAAAATAATACTGTTTAAATTTTTAAATAATATATACAATTTATATTAAAGGAGATACATCATGCATGTGTATTTCCTTTCTTGAGAATAATTTTATTATGTATTTTGTGTGTGTGTGTGTGTAAGTGTGCATGTGTACATGTGTGGAGGTATCAGCAGAGTCCTGAAGAGATTCTCAGATCCCCTAAAGTTGGAGTTTTAGTTGGTTGTGGGCTACCTAACATGGGTGCTTGGAACAAAAGTCAGGTCCTTTGCAAGAGCAGCAAATGCCTTTAGCCATTTTTCTAAAGCCTCTGCATGTGTATATTTTCCAGGAAAATATATGTCCATCATTGATTTGAAAAACAGAATGCTATCAGTTAATTCAAAACACTCTGAATTCCTTTATTCAATGAAACATCCATCCAAACAAGGACATTATTTTTTATTTCTTGACTTATTTGTCACTATCACAGATCTGAAGGAAAAAAAATCAATTATTCAAACGTTCAGAAGGTAAAGCCATGGTAAGATATGAAGTACTATATGATAAGAAATGTGTTTTTCATGGAAGAAAAGTGCAGCTAATTTTGGATGACCTTGAGTGGAGCTAAAGAGTTTTCCACTCTACCCTTAAACGATTTCTAAGACCTAGAGGTCTCTCCTGTTATCAGAAAAATTAAGAACAATTGAAAGTCAAAGGAGCTGACTAATGAAATCTAGACATCCAAACTAATTCACCTTTCCAAAGGCACTGAGAGAAATGGAGAAAGACAGAGAGAAGATATGACAGTAAAATAAGTTATTAGCTGTGTGTGCATGTGCGTGCGCACGTGCGTGCGCACGTGTGTGTGTGTGTGTGTGTGTGTGTGTGTGTGTGTGTGTGTGTGTGTTTAGAAGATAGATGTTTATTTCTGTTCTGTGAACTTTCTGCATCAAAAGAGCAAGAATTTCTACATTTGGCATATAATAACAAGGGATTAAATTGCTGTGTCATCACTGTCTGCACTATCAAAATTGCTTCATAGTGTCATATGTTTGTGTGACTGAGTACTCCAATCATCAGTTTGTGGCACTTTCTTTTATCATCCTTAACCTTTTGTCATTCTTAACAACACTTGGATTCTCACACTTCCCCTTATTTCTAGTAAGTTTGAATCAAGTATTTATCTCAATATTTGTTAAACTTCCTTCCTTGGGGAACCATTGTTCTTCATTGTTCCTAGTTCTTTTTGTTTATTTTGATGTTTTTATTAATCATTGCAAGCACATCTTCATATAGATATAGGGATAGATAATTCTTTTTCAGATATGAAAATTGGGATTAATTCCTTCATGTTTAATCCTTGTATTTATTTCTCCTTTCACTCTCTATTCTCCCTCTCTCTCTCTCTCTCTCTCTTTATGTTCTTTCTCCCTCTCTCCCCCTCTTTCATGTTCTCTCTCCTTCCCCTCTGTTTGTCTCTCTGCCTCTTTCTTTCTCACTTCTCAGTGCTGGAAATGGAACCCAAATTTTTCATTTCTTTCTACAGGATCACTTCTTAATCAGATATACTTCATTTTTTGGATAATTTTTATGGCTGTGAATTTTTAATCTTATATTCAGAGTTTTAAAATAGTTTTCTGTAATGCTACCATTTTTTTAAATCTCGACACCTAATTCAACACAATTTTTAAAATAGGACATGAATAAATCTAATTTGCTTTTCCATGTAGATTACCAAGTATCCTATGACTTAGCCCTCTGCAATTTTTATATTTAACATTCTTTTAATCAGAATGTATTGTAATAGTAATTCTTTGTCTTAATTACAATGGCTTTAATGTGCTGAGATTTTTGTCAGGTGAAACCTCCATTTTGTATTTCTTCTGAATATTGTCCTTTTTTCTTACACGTTCTGCAATCAGTTTGTGCTTTGCCTTAAAATTTTCTGGTGGATTTTTATTAGTATAATTGTAATTTAAAGATTAATTTAGATTTTTATTTAAATCCAATTAAACTTCCCATGCCATGAACAGTATAATTTTGTGAGTATTTTGACAACTCTTTGTTTTGTAAAAGTGTTTTCCTCCATAAAGACTAATATATCTCTTTTGTTATAAATAGCCATGAGAATTTCATAATTCTGAATCAATCTTCATTATTTTGAATTGGGCTTTCCAAAATACAGAGTTCTTATACTGGAGTCCTTTATTTGAAACTTAGCTTTTCAGAAAATGGGAGTATACAAAGCTATATAACTATTCCAATAGGAAAGTAATATTTAATCAGTTAATAAATTAATTTTCAGACACTCTGCTGATACTTATGCCTATATAATTTCTACTTTGTTATTTATTTCCTTCTAATATTTGCTACTAATTATGATATTTCTTACCTTGTTATGTGGTGTAAGTAGAATACTAATGATTACCTTGTTGTTTTCCCCTAGCATTCATTTAAAGCTCTGCATTCGTTAAAGAAATTTAAGAGAACCTATGAAATTTGAAGTGTAATGGCATATGAAATTTTGTTTCTGAATATTTCTTAATAGCCTTTTCGATTTTTGTTTGATACATGTGCTATTTCAAAATACATTTGTTTGCTTTTTAGTTCAAACATACAAACACTTTTATTAATTCAAAGTGCAAATTTATTGTAGTTAAAGAATACATTCTGTATCATTCCCTTGCAGTCTGTTGAAATTTCCTATGTCATCATAGTTTCCACATGTGCATCATAATCAATTCCCTTATATATCTCATAAATTCTAAAAGACAAATGGGTATACATTTTTTTGTTTTAGAATTTCATCTATGCATAGTAGTTCAAGCTTTTCTTCTAATTATGATAAGAAAACAGAAGTTAAGTGAGGTTCAGTATTTCTACAAATGTCCTATAGATACTTATGAAAGTTAAATTCACTTTCACCTTTTTGTTGTAACATTTCAGCTTGATTTGTAGATGGAATACTTTTATTATTATCTCAGGAATGTACTCAGATGCTTTTATTTATCCTTCTCATGTTTATTTCTTTTCTTCTTTATCTATTCAGAATTGTGCAGTATTTCAATCGATCATATAACCAGAAAGTTACATAGATTTGAAATGTTTAATTTTCTTTTCCAAATATAATTTTTCATTAGGTCTCTAACTCTTTTATATTTCAACTGTGAAATACTAACATTTACGAATTAAAATTACTTCCAAGATCTACTGTAAAATAATTTCTCTGACATTAACTAGGGCTGAACATCATGAATTTGTAAATCCTTCAGAAACCACAATATTCTTTTCATCTCATCCTTGACTGTGAAGGTGCTTTCTCATTCCAGAGAGAGTGAGAAAAACATGAAGTGTATCTATGACAGTTAGAACAAAAAAAGTCAAAGTTAAAGGTGTAAGAAATAACAACACTGCATGAATTTTTAAAATAGACCACAAGGTAGCCATCTTTAACAAATCTCAAATTCAACCATGCCTTCTAGATTAACATTTGCTTTGAATTTAGGAAGCTTTTCTGGACATGTCCAATTTTTTTTGTGATTAAAACCAAAGTATTGCTGATTCTCTACTCCTGGGGATGCAAAAATGATTAGGGTAATCTTTGTATTAAAATAATAGTAGGACATTTTGTTCTTGGTAGTAGTAGGTAATTCAAAATATATTCCATCACTACCCGCTATTAATGAGAATGTCTCTTTCATCTTACTGAATTTGAAGTTCAATACCTGTGTTCCTAGAGAAATGTCCTCTGTGCTGCAGAAAATTTTGGAGCCAAGACCTACTCAAGTTCTTGTAATCAATTCTAAGGGAAAGGTAGTTGGTCCTGAAGTCTAGGTGCTCTATGATTAATATAACTGATTGGCCACAGAAAAGAAAAGTGCTAGCATTTTCTATACCCCATAAAAACTGCTCATTAAATCAAACTTCATATAAAATTAATTTTGACAAAAGAGTGTTCTTTGCAAATACTCTGGCATTTTGTAATAAGAGAATATCCCAGCTGTGAAAACGCACACATCTCTAGCTTCCTTGCCTGTCAAAAGTAGACAGACTTAAATGGAAGGCTAATTTTTCTGAGAATAGTTCAGTTCCATTACACTATGATGTGAAAAGCCCAAATTGGGCCTTCTGATTTAATTTGCAACACAGAATATGCAGAAGTCTTTCAAATACGTCACAAAAATATAAAGAATGTAAAGAAAAGGTAGAAATTTTACTATTAGTTGTGTAAGGAAAAAATTAAATAGTTAAATGATACGTGGTACAAAAGAACTTTTTCATAAATTGGAATATTAAGATTTACTAAGTAGTCACACTTGCAATTTGCTAAATAAATTATTTCAGAATATATATGATTAGATCAATTTAATAAACAGCATGTAAAGTAGTCAAATCACCATGTTTTCCCTTTAGATCTCAGTTATTATTTGTTTAACACTGAGATGTTTTCAAATTATTCTATGATCTTCTTGTATCTTGAAAATTTCTTGAATATGTAAATTCAGGTACTTTCTCCTGTGCAGACTCCCTATTAGATAATTTAGTGATTACATGAGCTTTTATTGTTTACAATACAGGAACACCCAGGCAAACCTTGCCTTTCTCAAGAGACCAAGGCTCAGATTAATTCACTTTGGATGAACTAATCCTTTAGGCAAAAACAGATAAATTACCAAAAGAAGGCAGTTCATATCAGGACTTTTTCTTTGTTCGTAATTTTGTTTTCCCTAAAACTGGAAAGTATTTTAGCAAACCTTTCATAACTATATTTCCTTATCAAGAAGTAAAGTTTTGAAGCATGCTTCTTAGGTGAATATAGTAGTGTAATTAAACAGCCTTTTATTAATTTCACTAAGTTTAGAAAGAAAAACCGCCAGTAAAATCAAATAAGAATTATATTAAAGAGATGAAAGTCAGTAGAGAAAGAGATTTTTTTATATAGCCTATGAGGATGTTGCAAGAGGGAACCAATAAAAATGAATGAAAAAAAAACACAATTACTTGTGAATTTGATACTTCAAGTTCAGAACCAATTTTTATTTCCTAGTATCTATCACTGTTCATGCACATGTTGTTTGTGGGGTGGGAGTCAGCATATAGATAAACATGTAGGTATAGATACATAATCTAATGTTGATATATCACACTGGCTGAAATATAATCAAATGGCTTCTCAGGTTCTACATGCTTCCCTAAATATATTTTAATTGTTCTCTAAATTTTCTTTTTTTCTTAATGACAGAAAAGCTCATACCTAACAGGGAAACATGTCCAGAAAAATTACAGCTTCAATGTTACATCCTTTATGGAACCTATTTTCATGCTTAGATGATAAAATATTTTATTTTATCACATAATCACACAAGACAATTAATTTTCTGTGTATAGTATGATGTATTTCTTGGTTTAGAAAGGTTGCTAATTAGTGTCATTTATAAAACTAGAAATTAGGCTCTATTCTTCTTTGCTTTGCTGGAGGAGTGACAGCTGACAGAAGACTGGTAACTGAGAGGAAAGATCTAGTACTGCTTCTCTTTCCTTACTGGTTGCTTCATGAATAAAAGTTTTCACTTGCCTTTCCTACTATGCTGTGAATTCCCTTCAGTCATGTGAGTTCCTCAGTGACAATCCACTAAATAAACTCATTTCACATTAGTACAATATCTAATAATAACTATAATTTGCACAGGTTGATGAAGCCACACACACACACACACAAGCTGAAAGGATATTAAAAAAAAGTATTTCTGTATGATGGCATAGATTTTGCTGTGGCTCAATTAGGCTGAGCAATTTCATACATTTGACTATAAATATATTCATAAAATGCATGTATAATTTTCCCTAAAAAGACCATATTGTAAAAGAAATTCATCTTCTATTATTTTTCTTTTTTTTGTTCCAAGCAATTCTTCCACTAAATTATTCTTTTTGTTTTAATTAATTAGTGGTTTGAAAGTACAACAAAATATAAGGAGAATAGGATAATTTTCTCTAATCTTTGAGGGAAAATTACCAAAAAAGCACTTTCTTCTCCCTTATTTTGTCTGATTATCTGAAATGGAAGTCCAGCGAGGAAACGTGCATTGTACAAATATGATCTATGTGGGGGGAAACATTTATGGTGTTCATAAATCTCACAGACTCTGAAAAACAGTCCAGAGCAGGCATGTGATGCCATCCAACTGACATATATAAATGATGTATTCTCTGCTCTAGCCACAGCTCATCTCCATAATCCACACAACTGCTGAGAAGACAGAGTGAGAAATGCAGTCTATCCGATGCCATAGCTAAAGGAAAATAAGCTTCGGTTAATCATTTATCGACCTGGTCAAATAATAAGTCCAGAAGGTAAATACCAACAGTAGACTTACAATGAGGGAGACAATGTTGAGGGATATTTTGCATTTATAAAAGCAACCGTGAACAGCAGTCAATATTGGCATCTTATATGAAAGCATCAGCATTGTGTGTGCACTTTTATTTTACTAGAATTCAGTCTTTGAGACTCACCATTTGTGTTCTATGTGAAACTATTATAGTAAGAAAAGTTTTATTTAAGCCTTTAGAAGCCACCTTCTCTTAAAAGAACCCCTGAATATCCTTCTTTTCTCAGATTCAACCACAGAAAAGAGAATCTCTGTAGTATTTCAGTTTGCTTGTTCTATAATATTGAAATTTTATGGTAAACAGATCACAGGTATTACAAGATCAAATTTGAACTACAAAAGATGTAACAAGCATGTGAGAATAAGGATAAAATTTCAGATAATCTTCCAACATCATGTCCTTCTAATATTTAAATCTCTTCTTAGGATCTTGAAGGAAATCTCTGGATAATCATAATATTAGTGTTTTTTTCTTATGGAAAACAGCTTTTGTTAGTAAATTCTTCCCTAAACCCTCCTTTTCATTTCTGTTATGAAGTTTCTAAATATAACTAGCTGTCCTCTTCTTTCACAATGTTGAGGAAATAAATGAAGGCTACTAATATAAGAAAAGTTGATTTCATTTTAGTCATTCATCAGATATATATTTAAATGGAATAAACTATGAATTACTTTCTGAATTACTACTCAGCAAAAATTCTATAAACTTCTCTACATTAGAACACATTTGAGGTTTGGCATTGGTTAGTGGTTTTGAAAGGGAGGTGGGAAGCTGTTCATGGTAGACAGAGATGTAATCATTGATTTAATTAATTATTCTCATGGATTCAAGGCAAAGGGCAGTTTATTCTTTGCTAATTCAATCCCCCGTTCTTAGAGGATTTCAGCCTCTGTACAATATAATCTTAACTAGAACTGACAAGCTCCTTCTGAACTCAGAGGTGTACTGAACTCAACTGATTTTTCTGGTTGGCTGATTCAAATCACTTCCTGTTCTAGCTCAAACTCTTCTCCAAGCTGACTTGTTCAAACTGACCTTCCCAGCCATCTGACTGTTTCTGACTAAACTCTTTTGACTCTGGCTGACTCTGATTCTTGCAACTTCTCAGAATGAACTGCTGTGCTCTGCTTCAAAATGACTCTTTCTCCCAAACTCACTCTTTCTGTCTGACATTGATTTCTTCTGTTGAACTGCCTTTGTGTCTTATCTGACTGATTCTCTGATTGTCTGCCTCTCTGAGCTGAGAGCCCTCTTTTATATCACAAGAGCTGAGTGTATCCGCACTCTGACTCACTCTGATAACTCTTCATCTGGTTGGTCACTTTGCTTGCTTTTCACTCTGATTCATTTTGGATCTGCCAAGCCTTCACTCTGATTCTCTCCCAAATTTGGGATTAAAGGCCTGTACTCACTCTGTACTTGACTCTGCCTCTGACTTTCCATTTCTCAGTTGGCTAGCATGCTCTGACTCAATCACCTTCCATTTTCTAAATCTTCAATGTTTCTCTCTTAACCCTGAATTATGAACTCTCAACTGAGAACCATGAAGTGACAGCCATGAACTGAGAACTGTGACCTACTTTGGAACTGACTGCTGCCTTTTACATCCCAAGAGCTGTGATTAAAGGTTTGTGCTGTCATTGCCTTCTGGGTTCCTTACTTAAAGGCATGTGCTACATTCCAGCAGGATCACACAGGACTTGAATGTGATCCTTTCCCAGAGCAGCCATGTTGCTGGATTAAAATATTAAATATTCCTCTACAGGTCTTTGTGCCTGTCTTGTTCCACAGCCTTGCCTCTGGCTGTCATTCCTCTTGAGGTGAGAATGTGTAAGTTCCAGACATCAGAGAAGTTAATGTTGCCCAAAAGCTGTACTTTCCTACCACTATAAAAGTATATGTGGCTCTAGAATGTAGGCATAGTTGATGGGATTTGCATGTCGATAGAACAAATTATTTATTTCAGTTAGTTTATTGAGGAGACCAAACTCAAGATGTAAAGATTAAGAAATCATGGCCCCAACTAATGTGACTTATGGCGGCTAAGGATTCATTACTGTGGAAACAGAATTAAATAAAGATAGTTTGTCATGAAATAGCTTCTGAATGTAAGAAAGTGTTGGAAAGAAAATACTTCCTGTAAGTAAGTGAGCTGTTCAAAAGCTGAGAGAGAACTGTTTTGCATTCTTTTTAATGCTTGCTTTAGGGAGCTAGGAATGTAAAAGCTTTCAGTTAGAAAGAATTTATTTTTGGAAATAAAATAAATATAATACCTTAGAAATTTTTTGCAGATTATTTGATGTTGGGCAAATATATAGATTTTTCTCTAGTAAAGTCATATCAGTAATTTGGAGATAAAATGTCAAGAAACCTTTAATTAGTTCACTTGTTTAAGAAGAAATACAACTATTTTGTTGGATCATTATACTTTTTGGGACATACGATTTGTGTTATTGGTAACCAATAAATATATTGTAGCTAGAATTAACTGTGTGCTGAAGTGTGCCTGGTTATGTATAATCATGTAGTCTGTATTGTGAATAGCAGGTATATTTTACATTTCCCTTTGTATTATCCAGAGAGCATTTTAAGAGTACTGAAGGAATAATAAACCATGATATTTTCTTTTTATAAAAATATCTTTCACTCACTTAGTATTATCTGTATATGACATCTATTAACATGTCAAAGTAAATCTTGCTGACAGCCAATCTAGTCCCCAAAGTACACTTTAAAGTCATTATTATAACAACTGTTCAGTTA
The DNA here is from genome assembly GCA_026225945.1 of Cricetomys ansorgei. Lineage (NCBI taxonomy): Eukaryota > Metazoa > Chordata > Mammalia > Rodentia > Nesomyidae > Cricetomys > Cricetomys ansorgei. Next base: position 4,531,451 of record JAMJFZ010000769.1, read on the forward strand.
TATTAATGATTTATGTAGCCACATGAGAATTAAACATAAATACAAATATATCACTCTGTTTATTAACAGGATTAACTTGATTGATCTTTATGTTATAAAGGTTTCCCTCCTTTACTGGTCAATATATTAAAAAACTGTGATCTGAGAGAAAGAAAAAAAAGATGCTTATTATTTGGCTAAGGCACTATATTTAGCTGGATTTCCCTACAAATACTTCTCAAAACAGAATGGGTTATGGAAAGGACTGCTTATCAAGTGATTTTGATAAATTTACTAGTAAAGATCAAAAGAAGACTTGGCAATCTACCAAACTAAAAGCACAGTTTTCCTTTTGTTTCCATTCCCATAGATAATACATGTTTATAGTTAATTTCATTAATTATTACCATATTTCTCTCCAGAAAGCTTTTGCCAATTTAAAATCCCAACAGGGGGTGATTTCTTCTTATGTTGATATATACTTTATAATTTCACTAATCCAGTAATAGTGTCTTCTTTTTAATTTTCATTTTTATTTATTGACAAAGATTATGATGAATTTTTTTACATTTTAATTACCTGCTCTGGGCCCATTTTCCTGTTGAAATTCAAGAGTTTCTTAAATATTTTGGACCCTACTTATGCTGAGCTCACAATATTTGCAATGAGCCTCATATTGTTGATATATAGTATATTTTTCTTAGAAAAGAGTTTACATAATTAAATCATAACTAACACAAACATACATATTTTATTGTTGTATTAAGAATTCATTCTGAAGCCATTGATACGGATATTTGGATTGCTTGAGTAATTTTATTTAATAGTTTCTATTTATATATTTTTTCCTTTGAATTTAATTTTATAATTTTGCAAAATCATTTCTGTGCCTTTTTAAATCTTGTTTTCTTTGACTCATCATCTTTTTTTTTTATTCAGTAGCAAATCCTAAACAGGTCTATGAGAAAAAAAGCAGATGTTATTTTGCTATTTTCTCAAGAAAAAGATGCAGTTGGTCTCCCTACCCCAATTTGTGTACAGTATATTTATTCACTCTATGACTGGAACTTCCTGCTTGTTAACAGTTCATGTTAGAGCTCTTCCATCCCTGGGACCTATCAGAGACTAGGTTCTGAGGCCAAAGCAATGTCCCAATCTAGGAAAGTCTAGAAACATTTTTTAAGTACCACACATGAAATTAATATATTAAGCCCATTACTGCTTATTTTTTATGTTTGCTGTAAACAACTCACAGCTAGTATCTGAATTTTACTTTAATACATTTAAATATTTTTGAAATAATAAAAAGATTAAATGTCTCCATGTATTTTTATATTAAATGATACTAATGAATAACAGATACGCATCCCCATATGTGAACATATTTGGAAAATAAATTGATTAAAAACATTTGCTGCAATCTAAAAGTTTTTCACCAAAGGCATATGAAAAAGAAAACAGCTCCACTACTGAATAAGCATTAACCAGAGTGCAGTATTTATCACAGATAATCTGCTAAAAAGATAATCTGCTACAAAGAAAGAAATCTCACCCCTTTATATAATCAGATACATACTATTCACTTCATATATATGTCCTCACAAGAAATAGTCTTCAACTAAGAGGACTTGGCGGAAACATATGTCACACACAGTTCATCTTAAATTCTCTTGGTAGTTGACTTGTTAGTTAATAAGCAATTTTTTTATGTAAAGGAAAATCAACTTCTCATCTGAGGATGCTACTATCCAACAACAGCAACAACAAAATGATAGACAGAGACAGGGACATTATCTTCCTTAATGAGCATAGAACTGGATTCCAGGACTTTGAAAAGATATTTTTGAATTATAAAAGTAAAAGTATCATTTAGATTTTCAAAACACTGTTATACACTTAAATGTAGAGAATTGATTTACAATTCCAAGTTTTCTATATAAGAAGTTATTTTCCTTTTTGCATCAGGCAAACTTAATATTTATTTTTTATTTGTACTACCATCACAAAATATGACCAATTACTTAAAGCTAGGCATTTGACACTTGTGTCTACATGGACACACAGAATAATAACAATTAGTAACCTTACTACCATAGAACAGGAGAAAGAAGAGTCTCTGGGGATCTCGGGAAAGCCAGTCTATCCAATCTGCCTGATCAAGATTCAGGGAAAGACTGGCTCAAAAAATAAGATTGGGACGATTGTGGATAACCCCAGATACTGACCTGAGGTCTCCAGGTGCATATAAACACAAATGCATTTGCCCTAGCATACACACATTGACACATAAATATCACTCATCAATAGATGCATCATGAAATTAAGGAAGTAACAGACTGAATTTTGTGTTTAAAAATCACTAATATTTTTGTTTTTAATCTTATTTTTTAAAATTAGTGTACAGACATTAGGTTTTATTATGGAATATTTTTAGTCACAATTTATTCTTGCTTATCATAGCCTCCCAACATTCCCTGGTAGTCCTCATAACTTTCCATCCAGTAGCCTCTTTTTAACTTCATGTCACGTGTGTTTGATTACATCTCCTTCGTGTACCTCTTTTTTCTTTCTCATTGTTCCTTTTCTAGTTTCATGACCTATATCTATAATTATATACGCATCTATAAAACATTAAATATTAGAATCCTTATATGAGTGAGAACAAGCAATGTTATTAATTACTGCTCAAATTTTAAAGCTATGAATCTTGCTTTATAATTCTTTAATAGTATGATTAAGCCATATTTATATAGTCTATACAGCCAGAAGACATTTTTGATATATATTTCATATTGGGGTGGTGTCACAAAATGCATGTTTATGTCTCTTAAACATTAAGATTTATTCAGGCTTTCCTATTGTTAATTTATTTCTATGAACATTCCATCTGATGTCTCCTATTAACATAAGGAAAAAAAACTTTCCCAAGTCTGTCTGTATACCTACAACTAACATTTCTGTCATGGTAATACAAATGTTTGACTTTATGAGATAAATTGGCATGGATATACATAATATGTGATGTGTATCAGCAATATGTTATAAAAATACCATGTTATGTCCTACCCAACAGTTAATATGGCCAGGTGTCTTGATTTTGCTGTTATAGTAGGTATAAAATAACAAGTGACTTTATGAAATATTTCTATTGAACCATTTTAGAACCTTTCAATTTGATCACTATTTCTTGTCTTAATTGCTGCACAGTAAAGATTGCTAGATTTTTTTCAAACATGCGTAAACTAGCACTTTGTCTTATGACCTTGCTATCTAGCCTGAGCATTCAAGTTAATGCCAAGATGTGCAATGTTATGGAACCCTGATTCTATGAACAGGTATGGAATGAACCTTAACTAAAGGATACAAACAACCTCTACTACTTATTCCTAAAATTAGACTGACCTGAGATTCAATTAAATACCCTTATTGAAGACAAACCTACAAAATGAAGTAGTCAGTCAACTTAGCTGCAGTTGAAGGCAAGAACATATTCACTCTCCTTCCTCCCATGCTGTGTCACAATTCAACCTGTCTTACTTGGGATTGTATTTTCAAATTAGAGGGGTTTTTAGAAATCGAGATTAAGCTGTGGTCTTAATTTTCATTATTTTGGTTACATAGTATGTACCACTTATAACTGTGATGTTTTATTTTTGTTGAAGGAAAGTGGGATATTTGTTATTTTCTTGTGGAATAGTAGACTTCTATACATTCTAATGACTGTTCTTTGTAATTTTTATGGTTTATGCTTTCTGTTTGCTGTTTGTATTTTCTTTTCTTTTTCTTTCTTTTTTGGGCACTGCTTCTAGTCATTAACATATACTTTTAAATTTGGCTTAGGTGAATTGAATAAACTTATTTGTGTTTATCTTAGTAAATTTATTTCTAGTCTAAGGTCACAAATATATATTTCTGCATTTAAAAATATTTAAAGATTAGTTTTCACATGTATATCTTAATAGATGCTTAATTTTTTGAAATTAAAATATAATTATATCATTCCCCCTTTCCTTTCTCCTCTCTAACACTTCCCTATACTGACTGCCCTCCAATCTTGATCTGTCTCAAAATGACAACTTCTGGCCTCTTTGTCTTGTTGGTACACCACACAGAGACATACACACAGCCACATTGCTCATTCTGTTTAGTGTTGTTTGTATGCATATGATTTCAGGGATGACTACTTGGTATTAGATAACTAATCAGTATGCTCTTCCTTAGGAAGACTATTTTCTCCCCCTCTCAATATTACTTAGTTACTTGTAGTTCTTTGTCTAGGTTTGGAGCCTCATGAGAGTTAGCATGCCTGTTCCGGGTTGTTCTTGTTCAAGTCTTATTTATGCAGACATGTTCTTTAGACTTCATGGGTGTAGCTTCCCTGATATTACTTTGAGAAGTAACATCACATCAGATATCCTATTGCTTTTTCTTAAGACTTTTGCTTGTGAACCTTACAATTATGTGACAATGTGTGTTATTTTAAATGAACAAGATATTAGAAATAGAGTACACTACGTACTAATATTTCTCATTAGTACATATGTAAAAACTAAAATACAATGTATATAAAATAATGATGTACACCATAAGCAAGGGAAATTTACTCTGAACATATAAGGTGTGTGGTATATTGAATCTCAAATGTGATGAAACAATCTAGATTGTATTACAAAAATATGAAATAAAATCACTTACATGGGAAAATGGGAAAAGGTGGTGCCCTAAGTAATGTTGAAATGACCCCAAGAGGCAATACTAAAAGCAGGGGAAACTATTCACACACATGATATTCTCGTTCATAATGTTATTTCCTTGACATCCTTTAGGTTACCCAGTCTGATATGGCTATATGCATATATTGGGACTGAACAACTAAGACTCAGTCAGAGAAGACAACAAGCAGATTTCTCATTTGGGGAGTAAGAAGTTACAGATGAAGAAAGAACAAAGCTAGGTAGGTCTAGTTGATAATATCAGACATCAGACTGAACTAATTAATCTCTGCTTTAACATACACAGATGTTTAAACATATAAATATATACATATTTATTTCATACATATATACATGAATTAGTATACACACATACACTTTTACTCTGTTAGCTGAGAGAACTTAAGCAATGATAATACAAAGGCAGTAAATTAACTCAAGTGTTCAAAACTTAGTTTCTAATACCTTAGTCCAAAAATAATTAGGGGACTTGGGTTAAGAAACACTTCTAATATTGGGGCAAGAACTAAACAAAATAATGTTAAAGTACTTTCCAATATGAAGGGATGTTCAATAAAAATAATTGACCATACATTGATAATGGTAGTGAAATGATTTCCTTACAGCCCAAACCTGAACAGTATGAAAAACAATGAAATAATTGTCAGGCTATAATCCAAAATATTACATAAACATTCTTGGGTGTCTATTTTTATTTGTAAATGAGTAAAAAGGGAGCAACAGACAATTCTATGTAGAAAAATTTCAAGTAACATCTGTTCATATTTTGTCAAGTAAATGGAACAAAATTACCATAATTTATACATAGGTTGAGTTAGTGTGTATCCTCCTAAAATATCATATGGAAATTGGTATTGGTTGAGAAACCTGAAAAATGCCTCAAATCAGGTGGTCAAGTTTGCATTTACAATGATGATTACATGAAAGATATGATAAAAAGAACATTTTTTAACTTGGTCTTTTTTCCTCAAATACATAACCTCAGTATAGTCACAAAAATCATTCCAGAAAAAGAGACATTCTCTAAAATCCCTGGTAAATAACCTTTAAACTATGAAAGTCATTTAAAATATGAGTATCTGAGAAACTATCACAGACAAGAACATTTTAAGACTATATTATGACTAAATGAAATATGACACCCTGGAGTGTAAACATCATGTTGGACAACAAGTATGAAATCTGACAGAGTGGGATCATCAGTGAATCATAATGATGTATCTGTCTTGCTTAACTAATTGTAAAACCTCTATGCTAAAATTAGATGATAGTAACATTGGACACTAAGTGTTAGGTATATAGAGACATCTTTGCATTTCATAGTAAATCTAAAGAATTCTGTAACAAAATGTTATCTTTTGAAATGTATTGGAAACAGTGTTTCAGTGTTCAGGTAAATCCTTACTATCTTTTGGAAGTAATGAAACCTTAAGCTGCCTACTTCCATATAAAATCTGCACTCAACTTTTATAGGGAGTTAAACAGAAAGTATATAAGGCTCTATGACTAAAGAAGATTATAACCGTCTCCTTCAAGGATCTGGAGTGGATCCTGCTGTAATGCAGGCCCTATCAGCCAAAGATTTATTCTAATCTCTCCACCCTACCACATACCACTTCTCAAAGAATAACTCAATATGTATTTACTTGTTAGCATGGTAATTTTTATACAAAGGAAACTACTACAGATAGTATTTCACCTACGACAGTTACAAATAAGATTTAAATGCATGGGTAGTGGTTGCTCATGCCTTTAATTCCAGCACTAGGGAGGCAGAGGCAGGTGGCTCTCTGTGAGTTCAATGCCAGCCTGGTCTACAGAGTGAGTTCTAGGACAGGCAGAGTTACAACAGAGAAACTGTTTCTAGCCGTGTATGGTGGCTTACATCTATAATCTCTGTACTAATGATGACTTCTTCTACAGCCTGGGGTACATAATGAGTTCCAAGCCATCTAGGGCTACTGAGTGAGATACTGTCTAGGAAGAAAGGAAATCAGACATGGGTTAATTCTGTATCCTATAGTTTCCTGTAAGTTGAGCTATTCTGCCCCTTCACAGCTGGGTGAGATGAGTCATCAAGGAAACAGGATGTTTATGGCTTCTGCAGAGATACTGAAAGTTTGAACAGCAAAGGTGTTGGGCTGCTTTTGTATTATATCTTTTTATTGTCTTTTGCAAATATACCCATCTTACTTATTTCAGGTCTGCATATTTTCCCTAATGGAATTTTAGGCTCCAGGGAAAGGAAGCATAAAGTTCTGCTGAGGCAGAGGAGAGAAAGGAATTCTATTTCCTTCTCAGGATATTGTAGTCATCAGTTTGAGCTGTGTGTTCAATATTTTTATCATCATCCAGTTATTTCTGACAGCCTGAAGCACTTTGCATGCCTTCTTTATTTCCTCTAAAACATAACCTTCTTAATATGAATATTGTACTACAGAGAAATTTGCCTGCACATAGAGAATTAAATCTGCCCATTTCTCCATTAATAACATTCTCCTATATGTAATTTCAACACTAATATTTATTGTAAAAACACTAGCATAGGCCTTATGTCATTATTCATTCCTTTATAGGTAAAGAAGTCCTGCATTTGCTTGATTATTTAATTATGACTGAATTTTTCTATAAAATACAGCAAGTTGAACTAATGATTTTAGAAAATATTCCATAGATGGTTTGTTCTGTTTTGTTTTGTTTTGTTTGTTTGTTTCATACTCTACAGTGAGTATTCTGGTCTCTTCTCCAAAGAATGAGGGAGATATACTTATGTTGGGAGGGGGAGAGGGAATATTTAGGAACAGTACAATGGAAATATTCTGTAATCCGTGCTTGATAACATAGTAGCCATTAGCTACATAGAAACACTGATTCCCTGCATGTGGCTCAAGCAATTGAGCAATTCAAGTTTTAACTAATTCATTTAAGTTTGAGCCATATATGACTTATAGATTGAATAAGACTTCTGTGTTTATTGAATCATTATATTTTGTCACATTTTTTTGTTCCTCTGTCCAGAAATTGAAAACTGTGATAAATTGTGTGGATTAAAGACTTTAATATTTGATTGAAGTATCTAAGAGTCAGGATATTCATTGAGACAAAGTAACTTTCTTCAAAACTGTATTGTCTGTCATAAATGATAGTGCTATTTCCTATTTGAATTAGTTTACTATTATTACTATAAATATTACCAAAGTTTTAGTGACCTAAAATAATACAGATTTATTCTCCAATCATTTTTGAAAGTCAGAATTCTGAAATCTGATTCACTAAATTAAATTAAAGTCAAGATGTCAAAAAGTCTTTTTCCTTTTGGAGCCCATGGAAGAAAATTCATTTCTTTGTTTTTTATAGCTACTGGGCAGGGGTCATTATAATTGCCAATTCTTTTCTCCATTTTCAAAATGAGCACTGTGGCATCTTACTTCTGACCTTTGCTTCCACCTTCATATTTCCTCCAATGCTGAGCCTCCTGACTTTCTCTTATAGGTGTACTTTTGGTTGGATCCTAGGATTACCCATTGTCATCTCCTTATCTCAGGTTCTTCTTCAAAATCTTTTATTGATATTTAAGTTAGGAAATTTATGGATGTTTGGTGTTAGGTACAAGGTATCAAGCCATCTTTGGGGATTTATTATTAATTCTGCTATGCTGACTAAAAAATGATCCAAGTCAGAACTGATAATAATGGATATTGAGGCATGAATTTGAAAGATAATATTTCTAGAGTTGTCTGTGACTGAAACTGATCATAAAATGGGCTTGATCCTAATTAATATCCTGGTGTATTACTGTATAAAATCTAGAAATTTAGAAATCCTCCCTAGGTCCCTAATCTGGCGTTTAGGACTTCCTCTAGACCAAGAAAGCCCAGGTCCTGAAATTAGTATTTGGGAACAGACTTCATGGATGAAAAAAAAAATATGTCCACCAATGTGCAACAGTGACTCCAAGAATGGACTATAAATGCCTTGCTATTTTGCATTAATAGTATACTGAAAGCTGCTACTTCCTGTGACTTAATAACTTTAAGAGTTGTTTTTTTTTTTTTTTTACCGTATTTGAGAAGTACTTCAACTTTAAATCTTTTACTTATAAAATCTGTACTAAAGAGAAAAGCAGAAGGAAAGATGGATATTCAGAGTAGATATTATTGCATTCTTGAGATTAAATGCCATTTAGAGATTTTGGGTGTGAATGGAGCCTTTGACTTTTAATACTAAATGATAATAGATTGTTGAAAACTGAGTTAAATGCTAAGAAAAGATGACCTACTTGCTTAAAATATGCAGTTCAGATATGTATAGAAACAGGGGCATACTGGACCCCCTCTAAATTATTCATATCTAATACTAGAAAACTCTTTTGTGCCAGAATTGAATATAGACCCTCTTCCTCTTGAAAGCAAAGCAAGTACACTATCAGTAGGCTATATGCTCAGTTCTTCTGTTTTCAATGATTATGTATTGGGCTGAGTTATGTGGCAAACGTATCTCCAATGTCTCAATACTTACCCGATTTTAGTGCATTTTGCTCCACATTATAATAGATTATTTATTTATACTCATTAAGTATACCCCTAAAGCAGTTTATTCTCCTGTGGCTTGGTTGCCTATTGATATATACAATGTTTAGCTGTTCAATCACTTAAGTTAGAAACTTGGAAGGTTCAAAGTTCTTGCTTCTTTTGCCACCTCTTGTTATGCATCATTAAAGGTAAGCACTCCTGAAATTATTTACATAACCTTTCATGAATCTCATCTTCCATCACTTATGTGATATTCCCATAGTATCTCATTCTCTCTACCTGAGAAAAATGTGTTTAAATTATTGCTCTTTTACTTTCATGGTAAAAAAAAAATCATTAAAAGATTTACAAGGCCCTGTCTGGGTAATTCTTCCATTCCAGAACATTGCTTTATTTTCCCTTGTCAGCAAGAATGGTATAATGACTAAAGAATTCAAAGGTCTAGAATTGTGTTTTATTTCATAAAAATTATGTTTATAAGTTATTTTTATTATTCAGCTATACATGCTGTTGAAGTAGAATGACAAAATATATGTCAATTTACACACAACAATGCATATAAAGGCTTTATTATCTTGTTAAACAAGAAGAAACAAGGAGTTCCCTAAGATGGTGATACTCCAGAAGCCTATTATAAGGAGACACTATGGCTCTAGAGAGAATAATTTAAAGGGGATGAAAGAAAAAGGAAGAGTAGGAAATGAAATTGGAATATCTTAGTAATACAAGAAAGAATATAACTAAGACTAATCTGATCACAGTGAGGGAAAAAAAACATGGAAAGCATGAAGAGATAGTTAAACATGGAGATATGTCAGCCTTTTAAAGTAATTTGGGTTTTGTACTATGCCTAATGCAAAACACTGGGGAATTTAAAGCAGAGAACTAGTAAGAACTGATTTAGCTCATTAGAAAACTCACTCTGGCAAATGAGACTGGAGTAAAACATGGGAGAAGTAAAGAGACTAGCTAGGAAGATAATGAGTGCAAAGATGGTGATTTTCACCGCAGCAGTCCTCCAGCTCTACTCTACTCATGAATTATATTGAAGTTCAGATTCCAATTTTACAGGTTTTAGAGAGGCACTGGGATTTCCATTTTAACAGAACTTCAGGTGAAAGGGATATTATGGTTTTATAAACCCTACTCTTTAAAATGTACTTATATTTTATTTGTACACTCTTGTATAATAATAATGCCAGTACGTGTGTATGTATGTATGTATATGTAAATGTATATGTGTATACATATATATGTATATGTATGTATATGTGTATTCAGTACCTGTAGAGGCCAGAAGAGGGTGCCAGATCCTCAGGAACTGGAGTTAACATGCCACTGTGAACCAGCTGTCAGGAGCAGTGCACAATTTCCTGGGCAGTGTGGACCTGGCCCAAGATCCTTAACAGGCACTAGGAAGGGTGCCCACATGCTGTTGTGGAGTGTTCTGTGGAGTGTAGACTTGGGTAAAGTTGGCTTAATAGCCTGCAGTCTGATGCTCTCTGTCATATAGTTGCTGGGAAGCATCTGTGCCATATCTTCAGCCCCCATAAACCTTAGTCTTTGTGTATCAATGCTCTAGTGTAAGAGTTAATTTTAATTTAAAGCAAAAATTTTAATTAAAATAAAATAAATTAAGTAAAAAAGAATAAAGTACTATACTTTGTATTACAAAATAAAACTGTTATCTAATTATGTATATATTACCAACAATAGAAAGAACATGATAGAAATATTTAAAGTCACACTTTAAATTATATTTACATGTGAAAATATTCACAATATTATCCCAATGTTAAAACAGATATATACATAAGCATACATCAGAATAAGAACTTTCAGTTTTCCCAAAATTTTAACAATCATTACCAATGACTGTTACAAACAGAAACATTTATTATTCTTAAAGATTTAAAGTCTATACGGCAACATAGTATCATCTATTTAAACTATAATACTGGTTGCATAGATTTGTTCATATTTTCTTATGTTATCAGTATGTCTGAAATGTTTTTATAATTTAAAAATTATACACAAAATGAACTCAATGGTTTTTTTGAAGGATTTTTTTTTTTTGTCTCATAATAGTTTGAAAGGAATTTTTTTGGCCTTACAGGTCTTCTGCTCATATATTTTGGTTTCCAATTTTGTGGATTTTATGGTATTTCTATGTATGCAAATGTGTGTGGCTATGTATCTGTATGTTTTGTGCTTTTTCTTTGACCCTTTTTTCCATTTTCCCTATTATTTTCTTTAATCTTATTTTATTATTTAGATGCTTGTTTTCTAATGAAAGAGAGAAAGAAAGGGCATGGATTTGGTTGGTTGTGGAGGATCTGGGAAGAGTTGGGAGATATGACACTAATCATCTTATTTCACTATATGAAAAAAATATGTTTTCAATAAAAATAATATATATAATTAAATATTAAACTTATCCTTAAAGTATCTCTACTATCACATAAATCAGAATGTACCCTTACCTATACAAGCATATCTTTTGAGTGTGTGAGCTATGTAGAGTAGTCTTTCACCTCATCCTATATCATTACTGTGTGATTTACATGCTTGAAGAACTTATATTTTTTCATCAAGATGTAGTTGTTTCTCCATAGAAAATTCATACTTTTATTAAGATTTCACTTTTGTTTTTCTTTTTTTAAACTTTAATTTATTTTTTAAATTTAAAATAGATTCTCATCTTATACACTACATCCTGATCCCATCCTACCTTCCCACCACTCCTCCCAGCTCCTTCTAGCTCCCCCCAGGTGCCCTCTCCCCCAGATCTCCCCCCCACCTTCCCCTCAGAAAAGAAGAGGCCTTCCAAGGTTACTAATCAAACAAGGCATAACAAGATAGAACAAGGACTGCTATGAGCTCCTACATCAAGGCTGGATGACAAAGCAAGACTTCATTTTTCAGCAAGCATATCTTTTAAATAAAGTGCATGTACAACTTCCCAAATTAGATGTCTACATTTGTAACCCATAATGCCAGCAGTCTAAGATATCTTGGTTGAGAAGTGGTGTTTAGCTGAACACAGCTGAAGGTTTGGAGACATGTAAGATGTTGGATATGATGGCAGATGCCTGCAGTAGGTGTGAGAATATGTGCTAGTATCTTAGCCTGGTGGAATGGGGGGAGCGTGTCTTTGTGCCACTGCAGAGCCAGAAGAATTGAGGAAGCACAATCGTGTTAATAAGTGGAAGCATGATTCCATTGCTGTCAGGAAGTGACAAATTAAGAATGGGTTTAGGTTTATATCTATACTTAGCAAGCAATTTATGAATCCACAAGCATTAATGAAGAATAAGTAGCTCATAGTAAGTTCCACGGAAGGTAAAAATATACATCTCTTGTGCCCTAGAAAGGTTTAAAACTTGATAGATAGATAGATAGATAGATAGATAGATAGATAGATAGATAGAGATAGATAGATATTATCTGTTCACAAGTACTAATTGGAGGACACCTTTTAAAAATTCTAAGTGAGCATGGCTTTCTTTGATGAACACTGATTTTTGGATCTTCTGTTAATGATTTTGCTTATACATAAATTTCATAAATATATTTCACATAGGGTAATTTAGTTAGGTATTCATTTTTCCTTCCTGTATAAAATGTTACTATATGGAAATTATGTATAATAGAAAAAAGTCTCACTTACTGTACAGTAATTTTGCTTTGCAATAATGAAAAAATTAAAAATGCAAAATATAAATAAAATAAATGAAAAATAATTTTCCTTGCAATAATTTATTCACCTGGCTTAATTTTCAAGAAAAATAAAGAAGTATGAAGATGCCTAGTAGTCCATTTGTGTCAAGAAAGGGGTGAATACTGTGCTTATAGCCAAAAACATTTATTTGAGCTAGCCAACAGGTGAGTTTTTAATGCCTGTGCTATGATTCTGAGATGTTACAGTATACTGTCATAGTAACCAATGATATGAGCAATCCCCCACATATGTATTTCTATATATTGTACATCACACATATGTGTAGTTATTACACATTTTCCCTTATATCATATCTACATTCATGTGGATGTACAAGAGGATAAGACCAGAACTATTTCTCTAGTACAATAATACTTTTTTATGTTACAATTTGGCGTTTTATTATGAATAAGGGATTTAACTGGCTCAATAATTTTATCATCAACTAATTATTTTAATAATTACGTTATTGACAGACACAAATAAAGCCATGTTTTAATTTAAGTATTTCAGTTTACACTCACATAATCACAATAAACACTCATTAATGTGTGAAAAATTGTTTGCTAAGTACTAATAACAGGCATAGCTCAGAAGAAAAGGTAGACATTTTCTATAAATATTGCTCAGTAAACTTGTGAAAAAACTTATCTATTACCCTTTCAATAGTAATCATAAATTTAATCCTAGTAGCAATAGTTTGTTAAACTTTGTTCCATGCAGTATTAAACTCAACTGAATTATGCTATTTCATCCTCGTAATTCTTCAAGAATGATGGTGTCACTATTATCTCAGTACACATGGAAGAAAACAAAATCATAGAGAACCTATGAGCAATCAGAAAATAGCAGAGTCAAGATTAGAACTTGAGCTTTTACATAATACAGGGTCTTATGTAGTGCAGGCTGGGCTCAAACTTACTGTACTGCCATGGATAACCTTAAACTCCCAATTCTCCTGCCCTCACCTTCCAAGTGCAGACATTACAAGCAAGCACACCATGTCTACTATGTGGAACCTATGTTTTTAAACACATTCCTATAACCCACAGTTCAGTCCAAATACCGCTTCTTCCTTCCCAGGTTATCTCTATACAGTCGTAGTAAAAAGTTGAAGACACATATGAGAAGAAAAAAAAAAAAAAACCATGTTACTCTTTCTTCACAAATCTTGGGAGTGTGGGGAGCCAAAGAAATCTTGAGTGGATGTGTAAACAATTATGAAGTCCTTAGTAAATGCATATTGTTAATATATGCATAGCTAGGTCCAGGACCAAGACTTCAGACTCCTGAGAAATTGGCAAAATTGGAAAAATCCAAATGGAGCTGAGTCTCATCCACTAAATAACTTCGTATTTTTGTGTTTTGTGGGTTTTTTAAAAAAATTTTTCCTATTTTGCTAATCTCATGTCAAAGATGACTCAGTTAAAAAATTATCCTATCACCTTGCAAAACATTTTTAAATTTATAATAGAATTTTAGCAGAAAAACATGTATTTTCATTACAAATTGTTATATGAACAACTGTTTATGGTAATATTTCAAATTATATATTCAATAAGTAATTTTATTTCAGTTGGCAAAGTACTTTGGGATATGTAATGTTAGTAAATTTGATTTTCTAAATTTCCAGTTTACTCATGAGAAACACAGTGTCATTTATGAACTGCAACACTGAATTATAGAATGTGCACATCTCTACATGAACATGATTTAAATTGAGTGAATGTTTCCTGAGCAGTAGATCAGTGAAGACTCAAGATAATTTTTATATTGAAGTTCTATTTCCCATAGAACATCAGAGGAACCTGACGTTCTTCCAGAAGAATGATTTTCCTTTTCAGTAGGACAATTGTTAAAGAACAGGCTTCTATGGCAATACTTTACTTTCCATTCAGTAGACTTGACAGCAATAAAATATGTCTATAATATTAACTATAATTCTAATACAACTGAATCTAGTAGATGGTTCCCCAAAAATGTACTTCTGCCTTCATCACCTGATAATTTATTAGGTTACATGGCATAGGGAGTTCAAGTTAATAATGACCTGACTTTACAATATATTTGTTTAAGCTGACACTCTAATAAAATCAATTCAAACTTGTTAATTTTAGCGTATTTACAGGTGTCAAATTTCAAGTATAATAATAGAGTAATTATTGGTTTTCTATTTTCATTTTTTATCAAATCCCCTCAATAACTATATTAAAGCTCATCTTTATCTATTCTTTTATTTCTTATGCCAATAACCATTTTTAACTGATCTATGGAGAATACTTTATTACTGTCAATTCTACCAGATGGTCCTTAGTCGAAATCTTGAAGAGTTAGTCCAATTAGTTTGCTTACATCATGAAATGATTTAATATTTGTGTCCAAACCTCGATCCCCCAAACCACTTGTATCAAAGTCATGGACATTAGTAGTCAGGTGTCATTTGGAGAGGTAATTAGCATCTCCTAGCTCAAGGTAGTCTACTGGGGAGTTTGGTGTGGAATTTAGTAGAAGGGAGGAGAGGAATGCCTATCTCTTTTTGTCCTCTGACGTGTAACTGATCAGTCTTTGCTTCCAGTAATGAGAAAAGTTTTCAAGTCATAGTTTGATTAATATTCTCAAAGCCATATGTTCAAGAAAGAGCAGATACTATAGGTGATATCTATTTATTAAGAAGTTGATTAAGGAGATATATTTATTTCTGGTGGTATAACTATAGGCTTGTTGCTTTTTACATCTTTTAAAATATTTTTAATTTAATTTTAATCTTGCTTTTGTTTGTTCTATATTTAGCAAAATATAAATACCTGAAATCGGCTCCATTGAGAAACACTTCTTTCCTATATGATTCTGAAGGAAAACTGCAACTTCAAATGATAAGAACAACATTTCTCTACTGCTTCATCTTAAATGCCCATTGTGTTAATAATACTGCAGCAGTAACTTATCAGGATATATTTTAAGCAAATGAGATGGAGGAGAAAATGAATTCCTGACCTATATGAATACTAATCAAAATGTCAAGGCTGCCGTGCCTCAGAAGGAGATACTCTGTTAATAGGGGAGATCATTTTATAATTTAGAGAACTTTGTTGATTAGAACATGGAAAAGTAAGTTACAAAGAGATACTCTAGGAAACAAAAATCAAACTAATTGAATAATTATTGACAACTTTAAGAACTGGATTCATATGAACACAGGGTGAAAGTTAAAACTCAAGGCAATATTCTTTTTGTCTGTACTGAATTAAGACATGTTACACCTGTTGAACATATGCATTTTTATTTGATAAGAACATATGTTTATAACTTGTGCAGTAAGCCATGATCACATTTCTACTTATCTGCCATCTTGGAACCAATATAATTTTTTTAAAAAATTGTGTTTGTAAATCCATATATTGTACCTGCATAGATGGAAATGAGGTTTGGTTTCCTAACTCAAACACCAATTAATTATTGTCATTTGATTAACTTAGCATTATTCAACTATTAAGTCAATTGTGATCAAGAGATAGACAATTTGAATCCAGACTCCAAGTTCAAGGCTACTAACAATGGCATTTAGTGACAGAAATTCTAAAACATTATCATGATAATTACTTTTAAAAACTAAAGGACATTCCTTCCTCATTTAAAAAAATAGAAAAGGGGGGCTAAGTGCATAAAGCACTTATTATTGAAGAGGACCTGAGTTTGGCTCCCAGCACAATATGGTACCTCACAACTATCTGTAAATCCAATTCTAGAGGATCCCAACACCCTCTCGTGACTCTGTGGGAACTAGGCACTCACACAGTTTAGAAACATATATGCATGCAAAACAATCATACACATAAAATAAATGAAATCTTAAATTCTTTTAGAGAAAATAAGAGATCTGAGAAAATATTCAAAATGTAAATGTTAAAAGTTAGAATTTGTTCCATCTTGAAAAGCAATTCTTTAATATGTGTAAATTAGATTTCTCCAATCTATAACCATATATATATATATATATATATATATATATATATATATATATATATATATATATATATATAACTAAACATAAATGGCAAAAATGTGGGATTTTATGATTACAGGGGAAAGGGTGTCACGATTTTGTGAGTTACCTCCTTTTTTACATCCTTCACTCATTCTCTTGCTATTTAAAATGAAGCAAGAAAGAAATGAATAACACCATAGAGTGAGTTTTGTCAGTCTGTTGCCCTTCTTGGTATTTGCTGAGATGTAATGCTTCATAGTTGAAAGTATACCCTGGCCTCATATTTATAAGGGTAGACATTTAAATACTAGCTTTACAACTTAATTAGCTGTTGGAACATGAGAAACTTTAGATTACTGAACTTATTTGCTAGTTTTCTGGAAAAGTAAATGAGGTTTGCTTTATAGCAGACTTGTCAGAATTCAATGCAAAATTTAATTCAGAATCCATACATGAGAATGCAATATATGTTAACAATAAGCATACTTCTTTTACTATTTTTGTTAATCTTTTTTCTTATTATATTTTTACAATCTCTGACGACTTATTCTCTTATTGACTATGCTTCCCAAATACACAAATTGAGGATAATAACAGTATTTGTGCAGTAAGTAATGTGGGGATGAACTAAGTTAATATATGTAAATTGTGTAGTAGAATCCCTCATGCTTTTAGCATGGTATAAATGATAACCATTGTTATGGGTGTTAAAGAAATTACATTTTATGAGTATCAGTGAGCTGAGTAGGGAAGTCTGTATGGAATATCAATTTATAAATCACAAACCCTCGTCTTTTCTGTTTCATCGAAAGATTGATTTCAGTGGTTAATTTTGTAGGTTTTCAAAAACTAAATTTATTTTTTGACAATTTCATACATGCATACAGTGCATTCTAATTACTCTCATCTGAACTCTTTCTAATCTTCCTGACACTTGTTAACCTACCACCCCCACCCCCAATTTCTTTGCCATGTTCATGTTTTTTGTGTTGTGGACTTTGGATTTAACCAGGGATATCTGTGTAAACATGAATTTGGAACTCACTGGAGGAAGCCTGATGGACTCACCAATGGGTACACACTGAAAACAGTGATTCCTCCACTCCCATAGTTTATCAGTAGCCAAAACTTCATCACGGATTTGCAAAATACCAGGAGACTCTTCCCTATCTGTGACTGACCATCGACAGAGCCACTCTTTTACAAGCCCTATGTAGGTAACCACACTGCTGTCTGCTCATAAATTGCAATGGCTGTGACATACAAACAAGATAGCACTTTGTAGCTGTGGTTATCTGCCCATCTGCCTATCTTCCAGCTCTTAAATTATTTTGCAATATTCCCTAAGCCTTAGAGCAGATGACATAAACTGTCTTATTAAGGATTAATATTTAACTGCCACTTATTCTCAGAGCCATGAGCAACCATGAGTCCCTGCATTGACTTGACTGCTGTTCACTGCAAAGACAGGTTTTTCTGATTGAGACATTCAATAATTGAAAAACTCCAGCACCTACTCTGTGTCATGTGTTTGTTTGTAAAGCAGATGCTGACACTATTCCATTCACATCCCTTTGGCATACGACATTTCTGTATTACAAAACTTCTAGTTGCCAGTAATTTTGAGAGCTTTCTCTCACTGCTGGATGCTACTCTGCCTGCACATTGGCCATGATGGAGGTTCCAAGAGCATTGATGCCAACCCCCACGCCACCCTATCAGCATCATTTAGCATAACTCCCAGGAACTGGTGGATAAAGACTCCATTTCCCTTGCTTGTGGGTATGGAATAGCTCTGGGGGCATTGTCTTTCACAGTCCTAGAGTTTTACAACCAGATCAAACTGCATTTACCTACTTTAGTAACTAGTTTAAAATCTACCTGTTTTGCTTCTTTTAAGTCCTTTATCTATCTCTCACTTTTACATTTTGCTAGTGGTTGTTGTCTATGCTCACCTCCCAAATGAGCTACTTTTTACCCACATCCTTATCTGGATCATCTCAAAATGAGATATAATCTGAAAATTATTAAGACAAATTATCCCATTAAGTGATACAGAAACAATAGTCAAAGATTAGGAGAAGACAAGTATTCTGAAACAGAAGGACAATAAGGTTTTACCAGAAGTTGAAATAACTTAAATACTATGTTTAATTCCTCATTTTAGCACATTGTTATTCCATAGAAATTCTTATAAAAGCATGTGGCAGCTATGAATGCTAACTGCCCAGATCTCTTTTTCACATGAGATGCTGCTGAGATGAATAGTTGCCCGACACCGCTATTTGCCATCCCTTTGGAATTTTCCACTGCATTCATATTAATGCAGTGGACCTCCCTGGGCTCGTCCCCTGGCAATGACTGATCAGGACAGGTGTTCCACTAGAGAAAGACTCAGTAGGAACTGGCTGTAGAAAATGTAGGAAATGACATATTTTCACATTATCACACTAGAATTGTATTCGAAGAACATCTGGAACCTACCCAACTTGGCTAATGAAACTAACCATATGAGCTGAGGTACTAAAATCAACCATTCTGGCCATTGTAGACTGCTCCAGTGAGAAGACTTTACTCTAAGGCTCTCTACCATAACTGAGCTTAAGCTTTCTCAGAGCTACAATAAAGTCTCTACTGCTTCCATCCATCCTTTCTTCTCTCTTTTTACAGAATCCAGACCTGGAGCATTGTGTGAAGTTCTCCCTGCCTTCTCTGCTCCCGTTCCCCTCATCTTTCAAAATGAATCCCTCTAATAACTGTTGTGTAATTATATTTTAGGGCACTTACAAGATAATTCATTTGATACTTTTTTTTCCTACCAGAAATAGGTATGGGAAATAGGATAAGTAAACTTTAAGGTCTGAATAATGCATTGCCCAAATGGCATTGACACAACGCCTAATGCTTCATGAGGCATGTTTAGTCCTCGGCGGAAAGTAACAGCACAAATGTTAAAACATTAACCTGCTGTGGTGAGGTGGAAGAATGCCCCAATGAAGGCAGCAGCCTTGCTGGAACAATCACTGAAGCACTTAAAAAGCATGAGAGGAAAAATCCGTGTGAAAAAAGTAGAGTTGGCTAATTATTGCTGAATTATATTGACAAATAACTATGCAAATTTCTCAATCATGAGAAATTTAGAGTGGTTAAGAAATGAGAAACAAAGGGACTGCTCAGTAGCTTATGGAAACTTCCTGTCTGCCTCCCTGATTCTATGAAAAATTCATGTTCACCAGGGGCTCAGAGTATTAGGAATAGGGCTTTTAGGCATACCTCCAGAATTACAATAATCTACATTGTTGCCACACAGATCAGCTTCTGAACATACATTTTGGGGTAGCTAGCTATTCCATAATTCTCCTGGATTCTCTTCTGAGTGAAAAATTCAAGGGAGAGGTATGGCTAATGTGATTATATACAGCCATCCACCCTTTATTTGAGGCCCTATAATACCAGACACCCGAATCATTTTTGTTTAGTGTAAGACTTGATGTTTGTTTTTATCTGTGTGAATGTCAAAATAATCTAGTATAATTTTTTATAATTTTCAGAGAAAATAATAAGGAAAGTAGACTATAACTACTGTCACTGCTGCTATTAAAATAATAGCATTATTTGGTACATGATTGTAGCCAAAACATCCTGGCAAGTTCTTTATATATTTTTTGTAATTTTTAAAATTTGAAATCAGTATGTGTATAAATCAGTTTGACTTAAATAACATAGCTTTTTACTGCTGAGAGCAGAATTTAGGTTTAGTGAGTCTTCATTATTTTTCTGCCATACTAAGAGGGACTTTGTAATTCATTCTTTAAAAAGTATCAGGTAATAACTTAAGATATTTCTAATAAGGAAAATAACAAATTGTTCTGAAAGTAATTTTCATATTTCTGTTTAAAATGCTATCAAAAGTTAAAATATTAGATAATTTCCCCCTTTCACTAATAATCTGTATTATAATTTCAAATCTATCAATACATTAAGAATCAATAATTTAAAACTAATTATCAGAGGATGAGCTATCAAGACCTTACTATAAATGCAAATCTCACAAATCCAAATAATTTCACATGTTTATAAAAGAGTTGTGGTTACTTTTGGCTATACTTTTGTCAACTACAGCAATAAATAGATAGCATTTTAATAACTATACAACTGAAATCTAGAGATAATTTCTTACACTTATAAACAAAATTGTCTAAGTAATATTGCTAGACATGAATTGTACATGTTTTAGACATTTGCAAATAAGACACTAAAAATAAGGTTAACATTTTAATCCATTATCTGTTCATCTTATTGGCAATTAAGTTCAAATACTACCCCTATTATGATGTTCTCTATGAAGAAAACTAAATCTCATGCATCAATTGTACTTTAAAAGAATAGCCTCACTGAACAAATAGGGCACCAATTCAAATGATTGGTCAAATCTTATTATAGCTAAAAATTATTTAATGTTTTCAAATTTTGATAATGTGGTTTTATATTCACTAAACCAAAGTTAGTTCATTAAGATACTTAGCATTGGGGAAGAGAATTTTAAAAGATGCTTAGCATTGAATTTGCAGTAAACTACTCATGTATTACATTTTTATAGAGAATTGACATAATTGAGGGAATATATTATGACTCTAATAAGAATCAAATGGCCTAGTTAGCTATGCTTAAGAGGTCAATGGCAGGCTTATGCAGAGAAGTAATACATAGCTGACTACAGCTGAAAGTTTTCAAGTAGTACTTTAAAGCTCAGAGTAATATTGTCAGTTTTCATGGTGAGATCCTGGATTTACCGAGACACTTCCATTGTTATGAAAATAAACATTGTTTAAGTAACAAAAGCAAGGACATTCTTTAAAACTGTGTTGATTCACTGAAGTGTCTAACAGCCACATTATCTACTTAGCTTTAAATTAATTAAATATAATATAAAGATCAGTTATTCAGCTGCAGTGATCACATTTCAACATTTTATTATTTATAGAGCAGGGCTAACATATTAGAATGTGCAGACATTTATATCGCAACAAGAATTTCTGTTATATAACACTGCTCTATAAATTTTGTAAACTCTCTAGCTAAAAACCTTACTATAAATATAAATCCAAATAGTTTTATATGTTATATAAAAGAGTAGGGACTACTTTTGCTTACACTTTTGTTAACTACAATTATAAATAGAGAGTATAATAACTATACAACTGAAATCAACAGATAATTTCTTATACTTGTAAGCACAAATGTCTAAATTATATTACTAGACATGAATAGTACAATTAACTTGTTTTGGAAACATGCAGAAAACACTAAAAAAATAGGTTAAGTTACATTTTAAAATTTTAATCCATATAATGTGCGGGACTCCTGGCTGGAGGGTTGCAGAAGTGAGACCAAAACAGTGCCCCCACTTCCTGGCGAGGTGGGCCGAGACACGGAGGTATTCTTCTCCTCTCTAGCCCACGGAGGTCTCTGGCCACAAATATTAATTATAACTTGCTTGCTTCACAAGAAGCTAAAGGAACATGTTTATCTGCATTAGGGCGGGTCCCTTGCTTAGGTGCTCCCCGCCCTGCCATGCTAATTAAGGGTTCCTCGCAGAGGGAGAAAAAAGCTTTTGAATAAATGAGTTCCGGTCCACCAGGCGTCGTTCTCCCGGGACTTCCTCTCGTGTCTCGGAGGCAAGCTGAGATCACAGTCCACGCCCGGTCCAAGGAACCCACGTCCCCGAGGCCTCCCAGCGCTTTCCCAAGCCTCTTTAGTTCCTCGCCCCTGGCCAGGGCGGAAAACTGGACAGCTTCCCAGCTAACTGCAGGCTGGGGTAGAGCTGTGGCGAAGGGGCGGGAGGACCGAGAAGACAATAATGGCTAACATTTTAATCCATATAATCCATATAACTCAAGTTTGATGACAAATTTATGCATTGAGCATTATGTTTGCTATACATGTGTACTGATTTTATTTTTGTGAATGTCATAATAGCACTCATTCCTTGGATATGACAAAACAAGTGGTATATATGATACAGGAGTAAATGATCAGCTGATTCATTCTTTTTCTACCATAACATACATCCTCAAAAGTGAAATACACTACACAAAAATCCTCAAGAACTCATAAAGCATAAATGCTCCTGGGAGCACAATTTGGAAGCGTTTCTTCTCTTAAAATGAGGGCATTAACATAGTTCCCTGGAATAATCACATAGGGAATGTACTTAAAAGCAATCTGTACCAGGGGAGCCCTATCCAGACTTCAATATTTTGCCTTTTCATTGATCATACTTAATCTAGCCTAATATTCTATCTTGAAGTAGAAAATAAAGTATTTAGACATTGCATATGAAATACATATTAATTGCAACTGGAGTATGTTTCAGTGGTTAAGTGTTCCTGTTGCTCTTACAGGAGCTGGCTTCCATTCCTAGCACCTCACATGGTGGTTCATAACCACCTATAACTCTACTTATAAGAGAAGATGCCCTATTCTGACCTTTGTAGGCACTAGACATGCATGTGGTACTCTTAAATTCAGGTGAAACACTCATATATAAAATAAAAGTAAATCTTACAAAAGAAAATATATACACATGTACACACACACACACAATCATACTGTGAGGAAAAAAACTACAAAAGTTTAAATGAAATCAGAAAAGACAAATGAAGAGGCTTTCTGCGGTCTTGTGTGATCTTTCCAACTTGATCTGTATACTCAATGTGTATTAACTTTTCTTATTGCTGTGACAAATGGCTGACATAAGCAACTTAAAGAAGTACATTTTTGACTCATGGACTGAGGAATATAGTCCATCATAGTAGGAAAATTGTGGTGGCGGGAGTAGAAGGTAGCTGGTTATGTTGCATGTGTAGTCAGGAAGCAGAGAGGGATGAAAGCTGCTGATCATACTTTCTCCTTTTATACATCTAATTTCATTTTGTCTGAGATGTCAGGATACGATACAATGCTACCCATATTTGGGTTAGTTTTTAATCCCCTCACATAATCCTCTGTAGGAACAGCTTCAGATATATCAGAGTTGTTTCCTACATGATTATAAATCCAGTCAACTTGACAATTGAAGATAACCATCACAAACTTGTCCCTTGTCAACTTGACACTAGAATGTGTCACATCAATCTGTAATATTTCACATTGTTCTCCAAAAGGCTCTTACTCATCTTATAATGAAAAATACATTTAGTTCGTCTCCAAGCCTTAACAGTTCTAACACTACTCAAAAGCCCAAAGGTCAAAGTCTCTCCTGAGACTTAAGATGACTCTTTTAATAGTAAGGTATCAAATATAATTCATTTCCTTCTTTAGTTATTTAGCTCATTTAGATAAAATTTTGTCAATTTTCCTTTTATGTTCATAGCACCAAATTTTGTGACATTAATTCTTTGCATTGATATTTTAATTGTATTTTCTTTATATTTTGAATCTAAAATGAATTATTTTCTTGATCTCAAACAAAACAGTTTCATACTTTAAATATGTAATGTCACAGAGTAAACATTTCCATTCTGAAAGGTAGAAATGGTGGCAAAATAAGAAAAGATCAGGCTAAACGAGATCTAAATCCACCAGGGCAAAGATGATGTCATATGGTTCTATGCCTGGCATCTGGAGCTTTTGAGGGTATCATTTGATCCAAACAGCATTGGGAAGTATTGCCCTTCCAGTTATGCCACTTGCAGAACATAGAATCTTTCACTAGGGCTGGCCCCACTCCATACCTTCAGCATTACTCTGTGAATGCCCTATATTCCTGGCTTCTCAAGCTTCACCATTACAACTTACATTATATTTTGATAGCTTCACACAGTAGCCTCTGGGCACCTGTCCTATCCGGCAGTGCTTTCTGGAACATAAAGCCTCCAAGACCCCATGATACTTGAATTTTTCATGCTGGCAAAATCATCATATAGACAATGCTGCCAGGTTCTGATGTCAATTTCAGATATAGTCTGCTCTCCCTTCTACTGTATTTGCACATCTTCAATATCTCTTCCTTTAAATTTTTATTACAAACCTCGAAAACCAGTAAGCAATATTTGTAGCACAGCCTATTTATTACTTGATCTTGAAATGTCCTCTGCCAAATAATCTACTCCATTCCTTTGAATGTAATCTCACTAAAATTTCAACAACATAAGGAGAATGCAGCCAGATTTGTTGCTATAAGGTAAAATGAATATCATCCAGAGTTTCCAGTGGAGTGTTGATCTCCCCTGTAGAAACCTTATGAGCCAGGCCTCCATGTCTACATTTTTTTTCATTCTGATCCTCTAAACATCCACTACAATAGTCTATTAAGCTCTTCTTACTGCATTCTAGAGCTTCCAGAGCCTCACAGCTTCAAATTATTCTAAATTGTTCCTATAATCTAGTTTTTAAGTTCTTTTGAAACATCTGGTCAGTTTTCTCACACAGGAAACCCCACTCCTCCATATCAAGTTTCTAGATTCATTTATATTCTTGCTGCTGTGACAAAATATCAGAGGTAAAAAAGGAGGTTTAAGGAAGGAATAGCTTATTTTGGCTGAGGGTATAGCTAGTCCACCGTGGCATGGGAAGTATTTTAGTGAAAGCAGTTCTAGCTGTAAAAACAGTAGCATAACAGCTCTTTATATTGCATCCACAATGAAGAAGAAGCAGAGAGAGATCAATGTTCATACTTACATGGCTTCCTTTTTCCCTTTTTTATTTGGTTTGGAGCCCTTGCCTGTTGGACTAGTATCACCTACATTCAGGGTCAATCCTCTTTCCTCATTCAATCTTCTCTGCAAACATCATTGCAGATACACACATGGTTTTGTCTCCTGGGTGATTCCAAATCCAGTCAGGTTGACAATGAAGATTAACCACCATATGGTGCAACCCCCAAAATACCATTTTCTTTTATGAAACTAACTTTAATTATGTCTGTGATAAATACAAGCTAAGGATATAGTACTAGGGAGGATATAGAGACTTTAAATAACAACTACCAAAATATAGTTGCCCGAAGAATAAGTTCTAATCTTCTATATCATGGTAAGATGAAAAATTATAATAATTTAGTACATGTTTTATGAAAATGAGAGAACAAATCAAAGTTTATAAAACAAATAAATGATAAATATGAGGAGAAAAGCCCTTGGCACATACACAAAGGAAGTTCCATCCTACCAGAAAGATACTTGCTCAATTATGTTTATAGCAGCTTTGTTCATAATAGCCAGAAATTCGAAACCACCTAGATGCCACTCACCTGAAGAGTGGATCAAGAAATTGTGGCACATTTACACAATGGAGTATTACTCAGCTATTTAAAAAATGACTACATGAACTCTGCAGGCAAGTGGATGGAACTAGAAAAAATCATCTTTAGGGGGGTAACCCAGACACAGAAAGACAAACATGACATGTACTCACTTACATGTGGATGTTATCTGTTGAACAAAGGACATAGGTGCTGTAATCCATAGACCCAGAGCGATTATAAAACAAGGAGAGTCCCAGTGCAGGCAGAGGGATCTCCCTGATAAAGGGGAAATGGGTGCAAATGGGAGATGGTGCAAATGGGCTCAGGAGGATAAGAATGGGAAGAGCAGAGATCAAGCTCAGGCAGAGGGATGGGGGAGAGATTATATGGAGAGATGACCAGAATTGGAGGAGACTTAGGGGGAAATCGAGGGACCTAGAGCAGTGGAAACTCACTGGAGTCAATGAAGGAGACCCTAGCGAAGACCTTCAGTAATGGGGGATAGGAGATTAAACAGGCCACTTCCTGTAACCAGGCAAGGCTTCCAGTGGTAGGACAGGGACACCATTCCTCCCACAAAAACTTCAACCTATGGCCTATCCTCCCTGCAGGAGCCTCTAGGATAATGGAAGGGCAAAACACCATGCTAAAGGAGGGAACTCATAACCAATACTTCAGGGCAGACCAGGAACTAGAGACTGGATAGCCAGGAGAGGACTTCTAAAGCTATCTTGCTCTCCTCATAGATCAGTGCCTAGCCCAATCTTCATCAAAGAGGCTTCCTCCAGAGCTGATGGGAGCAGATGCAGAGGCCCATGGCCAAACAAGTAATAGAGCTTGGGGAGCCCCACAGAAGTGGAGGAGGGATTGCTGGGCCAGATGGGTTGAGGACACCAGGAGGACAAACCTTACCGAATCAACTGACCAGCACTCTTAGGGGCTTACAGACCCTGAAGTGGCAGATATGGAATCTGCTGCAATGTCTTGAGGTTGCCTGGTCTGGTGTTCTTGCAGAACTAATACAGACTGTAATAGGGGTGTCTGTCCCTGAACCTCTTGCTGTCCTTGAGTACCTTGTCCCCTTACTGGGTTGCCTCATTCAACATTGAAGTCCCTGATTCTGTTCCATCTTGTTGCACCATTTTTGTGCCTGGGAAGACTGTTTTTTCTTGGGGAGAGGCAGGGGTGGGTGTGAAAGGATGGGGGGGTAGATCTGGGGCAGAGAGGAGACTGCGGAGTGAGCTGGGAGGAATGCAGGGTGGGGAGGAAGGGTGTTGGGTTGTACTACATGAGAGAAGGGAAATTTTTAAAAATGTGAAACTTAATAAAAAAAATAAGAGGATAAAAGCTAACTGCTTTGATAACATCATTGTGAATTGTATTCATGCAATAGATTATCATGTTATGCTCCATAAGTATGTAGAATCATTATGGTTTAAGTAAAAAATAAAGTATAGATTTTAAAAGTCCAAGCCAGTGACTTTGTAGATAGACATTAAAAAATAAAAACTGATAACCAATATATTGGCTAAGCAAAAGATCCAAAATATCCAACCAAATATTTTTAATGAACAAATTGGAAGACTGACACTAAATTTCACAAGTTACTATGAAATTATGGTGATCTGGAAAGTAATATTGGTGAAAGAATAAATAGTATAGGTCAGTGAGACAGAAGAGGTCCTGAAGTGGGTCAACATAAATATGGTCAGAGTCTTTGATGAAAGAATAAAACCAACACAACGAAACTATGATAGTCTATTCAAGAATGGTACTGGAAAAAATAGATATCCACATGCAAAAATGGTACACATATTATAATTTTCACAAATATTACCTTTCCTCATAATTAATTATAAATTTGTGGTATGGTGTTTTGAATGAGAATGGGCTCTATAAGCTCATATATTTGAATGCTTAATCCCCAAGTAGTAGAATTCTTTGGAAAGGATTAGGAGGTGTAACCTTATCAAACATAGTATGTCACTGGGGGTGGACTTTCAGGTTCAAAAGACCATCATGCCAAGCCCAGTTCCTGCTTACCCCAGGCCTTCTCATCTGCTGCCTGTTGATCAGGATGTAAGGCTCTCAGTTACTGCTCTAACACCATGCCTGTCTGCTTCCCACCATAATTATCATGGATTAACCCTCTAAAACTGTGAGCAAGTCCCCAATTAAATTCTTTTATAAGCGTTTCCTTGATTATGGTACACAGCAATAAAATAGTAACTAAGGGGTAAAATCGTAAAAACTATGAAATTCATAGATGATAATATAATAGAAACCCTAGATTGTGGTATTATGGTGATTTTTTGATATGATACAAAAGTCATGATTCGTGAAAAAAAATTAATGATTTTCTGGACTTTATTAATAATTTAATTGCTGTTATATCAAAGCAGGATAATAGGATAAGCCATGAACTTGGAGAAAGTATTTACAAAATTATGTAAAGTATAAAAAGAATTCTTAACAATAAGAAAGCAAAAAGTAAATTAAAACGGGCCAAAGTACTTGGCAACCATTTTACCATATATATAATGACAAGCGTATAAAAGGTCATCCACATCATATGTTATCAAGTAAATGCAAATTGAAAAAAACTGAGGTACTACTATATACCTCTAAGAGCAGCCCAAAACTGAAATGCCACCAAGGATGTGGAACAATGAGAATTCCCATGTGCTATTACTGGAGATGAAAAATGGTACAACTGCTTGGTGATTTCTTATAAAACTAAACATAATCTTAATAAATGGTCCAGTTAATATTTGATAGCTACCCAAAGGAGCTAAAAATGCTTTGTACACATGAAAACTGCACACAGATATTTACAGCAGCTTTATTTATAATGCTCCAAGTTACAACCAAGCAACTGTTTAGTGGGTAAATAGATGGACGTATAGACTACCCAGACAATTGAATATTCTTAAGAGTAAAGTAGTAAGCTACCAAGCCATGGAAAGACATTAAGGACAATTAAATATGTGCTACTAAGCAAAAGAATCTGCCCTATCTAGCTTAAACTGTCAACTTGAAACAACCTAGACTCACCTAAAAAGAGAGTTTCAATGGAAGGTTAGTGCAGATCAGAGTGGCCTGTGATCATGTCTGTGGGGGATTTTCTTAATTTTTAGTTGATATAGGAGGTCTAGCCTATTGTTGAAGGCACCATTGCCTAAGTAGATGATTCTGGGATATATAAGAAGGCTAGCTAAGCATGAGCCTGTGAGCAAGCCAGCATGCAACATTTCTCCATGGTTTCTGCTTCAAGCTCCTTACGTGACTTCACTCAAAGATAGACTGCAACCTTTAAGTTGAAACAAACTTTTTTCTTCCCTAAGTTACTTTGGGTCAGAGTGTTTTTATTATAGAAACAGAAGGAAACATTAAGACAATCCAAACTGAAACAGTTACATATAATATGATCCCCATGATCAATATTGAGGAAAAACAAAACTATAGAGACAATTAAAATATGTAACAGTTGTCAGAGGTTGGGATGGGGATGGATGAAACAGCAGATTTTAAACTTCTGGGAGAAGAGAAAATACTCCCTGTGATATTTAATGAGAGATATATATCATTATACTTTGTTCTAATCCATAAAATGGATAACACCAATAATGAATTGTAATATTAACCATAGACTTTAAGTGATTACTATATTATCATAGGTTCACTAACCGTTTAAAAATGCATTTGCTTGGCAGATGTTAATACAGGGAAAAACAGTAAATGTATGGTGATAGGGTGTATGGTGATAGGTATGGTGATAGATATGGTGATAGAAAACTCTTTGTTCCTCCCTCATTTTCCTGTTAACTTCAAAGTACTGTGGGAAAAAAGTATCTTTAAAAGTGTAGCTTTTGGGCCAATAGGTTGCCTCAAAGGTTTTTATGTTTGTTTGTTTGTTTTTTCAGTAGTTTTATTTTTCTTTACACAATGACGTGCTGCTGGGGCCTAATGTTCTCACTGAGCAGTAGAAAACAAAAGTTTGTCATTTCTTAAAGAATTGAGTACAAAATAAACTTGGATAGATTAAAAGAATGAATACATTTACAGGCATTAATGCAAACATTCTCAACTTAAGACAAGTAACAACCCACAGCTGTCAGAAAGGAAAACACCAGAACAGAAACTGAGTCCTAAGGCTCAGACTTTCCCACCTGGTTAGACTGGCAAGACAAAAGTGGTAACTGGTTCAGGAAACCTTGCCAGCTTCAAGAAATCCTGGAAGTCAGCTGTCAGTTAATACACTGCATAGATCACTACATGGTACTCATATAGATCCACCTAGCAGGGGTTACTATTCCACAGTGTGCTCTCTCCACCTACCAAGTAACCGAGCCACATTGACTAAGGAATAAATTAAGATATACACAGGGTATTAAACATATACCAAGAGAACAATTAACATGAATACAAGGTCAAAATCAGCAACAAGTTATATGATCTAGTGTTAATATTGGATATAAGCTTCAAGGACAAATTTCTTTTTAAAGGTTTATTTCAGTTTTGTGAGGCTAGCATTAGGTGTGACCATCAGCAGCGAGTAATTCCATTGTCCAGAGGTACTGTTCCAGCCCTCCTTCCTGGGCATAGAGTCTTGTGGCATGCATGAAACTACCTTTAACTTCATCATGAAGTGTGATATGAATGTTCCCAAAGACCTATATGCCAAAACAGGTCTAGTGGTACCATCGTGGATACAGGCATTGTTGGCAGGATTCAGAAGAAGATTGTAGCCCTAGCACCTAGCACAATGAAGATTAAGATCATTGTACCCCTGAGCAGAAGTACTCAGTCTAGATTGGGGGTTCCATACTGGCCTCAATGTCCACTTTCCAAAGCAGCTGTGAATCAGCAAGCAGGAGTATGACAAGTTGGACACTTTCATCATCTACCGCAAATGCTTCTAGACAGACTGAGCAGGTGCCAGGCATTTGCTGCATGAGCTGATTCTGAAATATCAGTTTGCACTGGCAAATGTAAACAATCCATTTTAGCCTCACAAAACTAGAGATGGCTGATTTAAGATGCTTGTTTCCAAGCCTGACAACCTGAGTCAATCCCCAAAACACACATGGTGGAAGAAAAAAACTGATTGACACAAGTTGTCCTCTAACCTCCATGTATGCAAACACATAGTAGACAGACAGACAGACAGGAAGACAGACAGATGTTAAAAAGTGAGTCCTATCATTTTGGATATTCTCTCAAAGGAATATCTTTGCTCTCACAAAGAGTTAAATGTATGTGATATTCAGATATTTTCAGAAGTGTTACATCTATAACAAATTAATACTAGAAATTATAATCAGGTCCAGAAAGTATTGTATTAGGGAGATTTAAGAAGTAGTGTAAGAATTACAGAACGCTATCATGCATATGCTCACCAGAAAAACATTTTAGTATATAAATTGTGTCTTACCTACATTTTCCCATTCACTTGGAAGTTTTACCATAATGTGGACACATTCAGGGACCTTAAATGTATTGCAATTTAGATTTGTTTTTACAAGTCAAAAAATGAGTATTGCAGCATCAACTTCACTGGGATATATTCTTTACGTGTTGAAAGATCTTAACATTTAAATTGGTAGACTGAATAAAGTATATTGTCCTCCATATTATTGTGGGGCCTTATCTAATCAATTTATTGCCTTAATAGACTGAAAAAGCAGACTTTTCCCCAAAAAAGTATAAACTTGTCTTTTTCTAAAGACTCTTTAGTGAGATGAGGGGATTTTTCTGTCACTATTACTGAAATTGGAAAATTGGCTCTTTCTGGGCCTTGACTCTAGCAAAATTCAGACAAGAACCACATTATTAGCTCTTCAGATTCTGAGGCCTCCCAATACAAATTGGAAACTTCTGACTCACTGCAGATTTTGAGACTTAAAAGCCTCTATAACTGAATGAGCCAATTTCTTATCTAAATCATATACATAAATGTTGGATATGTACCTCACTAAACTTACATTATGAATCAATATATTTAGTCCTAAGATTATTTTGTAACATATCAGTTGTTCATAGGAAATGGAAAACTAAAGTATCATGCACCATTATTTGTAAGCACAGAGGTGATGTTCTGAATCTATTGCCTTGAATATTAAAGAAGGCAGTATAAGTGCTAGGAAGAAAAAGCAGATATGAACTCATAAACTGAGTTTTATTTGATAAAGGTGTGAGATATTAATTGCTAAGAGAGGAGGCTCTTTAAAAATACTGAAGAAGTCTTTCTTCCAAATATTCAGAAATTTTTAGGGAAAAAAAGACTATTTCTTGAACATATGCCATACTTATTTTTATCTGAATCTATCCCAGACCTCTTGCCAAAAGATTGTGTCTGAAACACATTTTTGAGTATTCACAGTTAGAGTACCCATACAATTCTATGCATGGCTTTATCCATCATTTATTATACTGCACTAAAGGCACCTCTTTTTGTAATCTGTCTCTCAAATAAGACTTTGATATAAGGGTGAAATATATCCCTATTATGGTTGTATCTTAATGTCTATCCACAACTCTGTGCACTAAACAAACAGTAGTTAGATTATTAGAATATATGTTTATGCTCATATTGCCCAAGATACATTTGTTTAATAACATTGATGTGATGCTCATGTTGTGCTCTTGTGGCACAGCAATTATTCTTAGAAAGTATACACTTTAGATGTAGAGAAAGTCAAATAAATAAGTCAGTAAAAGCACCAATGTTATATGGCAGCACAAGTAGGTTTGATCAATATTGGGGGCAGGGGTTAAGATGGAAAAGAGACGTGATGGTCAAATAGAGTGAAAAATGATAGCACTATTACTGTAGGATGTTAATTTCTTGAAAATCACACTTTAATATGTTTACAAGCATGACACTTGTAGGACAGTGTGTCTGAAGTTAGTCCACTATACATGGCCAAATAATCCTGGAGGTTTCTATATAACTGTCATGTTGATTCACTTGTATTATATTGATATAAAAAGGAATTTGGTTTTCATTGTTACCTTAGCATAAAGGAACAGGCCTGTGTGAAAGCTAGGAAGGATCTATATTCCAGGGGTCTACCTTCAGAGACCTATGTGGTCTGGATACAATGTTGACACGCCTTTAATCCCAGTATTGAGAAGGCAATGGTGGTTCACGCCTTTAATCCCTAAGAAAACCAGAATCTGCCAGAAGCAGACATAGGAAGCAGAGCTCAGGAGTCAGTGTCACACAAGAAGTGACATCTTAGGTGAGTCAGAGTGAATGGCAGACAAAGTGACTAATCAGAGGAAGAATTAGCAGAGTGAGATAGAATGAGGTGAGGATACGTGCCACTCTCAAGATACATAAGACAGGTTCTCAGCTCAGAGTTACAGTCGGAAAGTTACAAAGTCAGTTACAGCAGAGTCAGTTTCAGCAAAGTCAGCTTCAGAGGCAGGATGGAATAGTGAGAGCTCACAGAGAGAGACACAGAGAACAGCAGAGTTCAACAAAGGAACTCAGTATCAGATGGGAACAGTGAATTGAACCAGAGTAGTCAGAATTCAGAAGGAGCTCAGTCAGCAGTAAGTCTTGGAGGCTAAGGCTGAAGCCTTCTAGGTCAGGCCTAGCATTTTAAATGTTTTACATTCTATGAAGACTGAAGTCTTCCAATTAAGGCTTAAGACTAGATTGTATGGAGACTGAAATGCTCCAGGTCTCTAGGCTAATAATGGGGATTCATTTAGCCAAGGAATAAACTGTCTTTTGAATCTGAATCAATGTCAATGGCTACACCTCAGTTTTTTCTACTCTCCTAAAAACATAGTTTTACAAAATATAAAGTCTGGTTTCATCAGTTGTTAAGGGTATTTCCACATTTATTTGCACAAATATCTTTGGAGATAATTTTTATAGCATAGAAAACAGTACCTAGCTGTATACCTATTTCTTGAAACTTTTCTTAACTATACCATTTATGAATAACCACTGCAAGGCATTTCTCTTAGTTAGGAGAGGATGAGTAAATTGAACTGTGGTAATCGAAAAGAGTTCACTTTATGACAGTGCTAAGTAAATGGAAAAAAAAGTAACTCAAAGTCCAAAGGTAAACCCACAGAAAATTAAACTATTTTGTATCTATGTTTGTATATAGTACATGTCTCTATGCATCTGCATATATGTATGCATGCACGTGGAGTTCAGAGATCAATATCAAGTGTCTTCCACAGGCATATTCCATCTGCTTTTTTGTATAGGATATATCACTAAACATGGAATTCACTGATTTTGCTATACTGGCTGGACAATGAGCTCCAGGCATCTAACTGTATTTCCCCATCTCTAGTGACAGGGTTATAATTACATGCCCACTGTTCCCACCTTTTACATAGGCACGAGGGATCCAAACTTGGATCCCCATGCTTGTAGAGGATACATTTTACAAAGTGAGCCATCTCTCTAATGCTTTAAACAAGACATTTTAAAATATTTGCATGTATAAGTGTTTTGCCTGCATGTGTGTCTGCATACCACCTGTGTGCAGTGCCTGCAGAGGCCAGAAGAGGTTGTAGGATCCCCTGAAACTGTAGCTACAAATGATTGTGAGCCACAATGTGGGTGCTGGGAATTTAACCTGGGTTCTCTGAAAGACCAACAAGTGCTCTAAACCACTAAGCACCTTTCCAACCTCTGAGTAAGATTTTTTAACAAATGAAATCCAATTCCATAAATTTACACATAAAATAGAAAAACTTAAATATTTACACCAATATAATACAAAACATTCAGATTGAAGGTAACATTTCACTCTAAGGAAATTGAGTTGGCTTTTTTTTTCAAGACAGTGTTCCTCTGTTGTAATTTTAGCTGTCCTGGAACTCACTCTGTAGACCAGGCTGGCCTTGAACTCACAGAGATCCACCTGCATCTGCTTCCCAAGTGCTGAGACTAATGGCATGCACTACCATTGCCCAGCAAGTTGGCTCTTTTTTATTGTTTATTTGAGGGGCTAGAGAGATGGGTCTGGTTAAAAGCACTGATTGTCTTCTAGAGAACACAGATTCAGTTCTCAGCATCCACATGGTGACTCACAAACATCTGTTACTCTAGATCCAGGGGATTGGATGCCCTCTTCTGGTTCTCTATGGGCACCAGGCATTCAAGTAGTATACAGACATACATGCTGGCAAAACATCAATACACAAAAAATAAAATAACTTAAAAGGGTTTTCCTGAAAATGTTCATGAAGGTTCATAATGGAGTCTCTTCTAGGAATATAATATAACCACCTACATCAGTATCATAGAGTACATGTATTAATTTCTTCTAGTAATGTTATCATTATAATTTCACATCATATATTTCAGTTTTTTACATATATTTGGATATAAATTTTATATATAGTTGCCAATAAGTATCCGATTTTATTCTTCTGCATGTGTATATGTCTTAGTTATGGTGTCTATTATTGCAATGAAACATCATGATCAAGAGGATGTTGGGGAGGAAAGGGTTTATTTGGCTTACATTTTCAATTGCTGTTCATCATCAAAGGAAGTCAAGACAGGAACTCAAACAAGGCAGGAACCTGGAGGCAGGAACTGATGCAGAGGCCATGGAGGAGTGCTGCTTACTGATTTGCTTCCGTGGTTTGCCCACCCTGCTTTCTTATAGAACCCAGCAACTCAGCCTACTAATGGCACCACTCACAATGGGCTGGGCCTTCCCCCATTGATCACTAATTTTAAAAATGTCTTACAGCTGGGTCTTATAGAGTTATTTACAAATTTGATGCCGCTTCCTCTCTGATGACTCTAGCTTGTGTCAAGTTGACATAAAAGCACCCAGTATATGTATATATGTTATTTTCATTGTACAATGAAACTTCTCTCTTAAAGCTGCTTTTGCTGCACCTAATAAATTTTCTCAAGCTATAAGCTGAATTTCTTCTATAGTTTCCTGTTGTGCATTCAAGAATGTATTTAATATTATTGTATTTGGAATTTAAAAAATCTTCTAGGGATTGTTGCTAGTTTCATACCATTTCAGTTAAAAAAAAAAAATAGAAAATCTTGAAATTGTTTCAACCTTCCTTAACTTGTTACAAGTATTTAGCCTCTTGTATATATCCTGGAGAAGGGTCCTAGTACCATTTATAAAATAGTATATTCTGCTTTTGATTGATGTGTTCTGTATACAACTATTCAGCCCTGTGTTGGTGTTTTGTTGCTATAACACATGCTTGAAATAAATAACTTAAAGGAGAAAAGATTAATCATAGCCATTCATTTCAGAGATTTCAGTCTGTGGTTGGCTGAATCCATTGTTTCGGACCTAAAGTGAGGCAGAATATTATCACAGCATGAGTGTGTAACATAGTATAGTTATTTATTTTATTATAGACAGGAAGCAAACAGGATTGGAAAGGTGAGGAAGGGGCCAAGGTCAAGATACCCTTTGAAGATACACAAACCCCCCATGACATACTTCATTTATTTAAGCCTATTTTCCCAAAGATTCCAACAACTCTCAAAATAATCTATTCACTTGTTGATGGGCAACTAGACTGATCTTTAGAAATAAATAGTATTCCAGTACACACACACACACACACACCACATTTTCATTTTCTATTCACTTGTTGATGGACAACTAGGTTGATCCTAATCCTTTATTATAGCAAATAAATCAGCAATAATCATAGAAGTTCAAATATCTCTATGATAGGATATAAATTTTTCTGGGTATATGCTCAGGAGTGAGACAGCTACTATAAAGCTACATATACAGTCAGCAGAGTAAACAAAATCTACAGGTTGGAGAAAATCTTTAAGCTACACTTCAGACAAGGGGCTAATATCTAGAATTTACAAAGAATTGCAGAAATTAAACACCACAGAGATAAAACTGCCACTCAAAAATGGGCAGATGGGACGAATAGTTTTCAAAAAGAGAAATACAAATGGCCAGTAGTTGTTTTTAAAAGTGTTCAGTATCCCTAATCATCAGGGAAATGAAAATTAAAACTACCCTGAGATACCACCTCAACCCAGTTAGAATGTCTACAATCATCTACAATTTCAACAAATATTCGAGAGGATATTGAGAGAAAGGAACCCTTATTTACTGTTGGTATGTGTGTGTGTCGGGGGGGGGCATGCAAATTAATACAGCCATTTTGAAAATCTGTTTGGAAATTTCTCAAAAATTTAAAAATACAAGTACTATATGACTCAGCTAGTAATACTTCTAGCACAGTATATGACATTCAGCCCAAGTCTGAAATATTCCTTTTTCATCTCATCAGCAAGAAATGATGGTGAAACATTACTAAAGCAAACATATCTAAAGTTACAAGAGGCAGGGAAAGCCTAAACACAATATTGAAAAAGGTTTCATGACCACTTTAAAGTTGAATTCTGACAATCTCTAATAATGCTAAAGTAATATATTAAGATATTTTCCCTTGTGTCTTAGCGTCCTAAAGGCTGACATTACAGGCTTAGCTTTGTCAGTATTCTTTTGTGAATAGAACTAATATATTTTTTAATTTTTACTTATATAAACATTACCTATACCACTTAAAGTTTTAATGTGCTGTGGTGTTATGCTCAGCAATTATTCAACCACTTTGTATAGATACTTTTCTAATATAGAATTTAATTCATTCAGCCCTTCTCAGAAGCAAAACATTTCAATAATGATGTGAATGATGATTAATCTAGATCCGTGTAGCTGATCACTGAGCAAGGATATGAGATGCTTATTGTGTCTCAGTAACTATTCTTCGTACTGACACAGGACTCAGGAATACCTCATCATCACAGAGTTTTCTGGGGGCAGATGACATTTTATATTATACTTTGTTTGTGGACATGGTGTTTACACATTTATTATTGGTGTATTTAAATGAAAAATAATCTTTACTAGCCTTTGGAAACATCCCTTTACCTTAAAACATTCAGGAGACTAAGAAAAAGGGGGCACGTTTTGAAATTTGCTTTCCTATTGTATTTTTCTAAAAAAATTAATATTTGAAAAAAGTTGAACTTAAAATTACATTTAAATGTAAAGGAAGGCAGCACATGATTAGCATAAACATTTGGAGAAAATGCCTATAGTCAGTTTTTCTATCGTTTTAGCCTACTCCCTCAGGCTAAACCATCAAGCATGACCTGACCATTTTAGAGAGTGACATTAGATGTACAGAATGAGAGTTTACTTGCGTGTCTAAAAATATACCTCTCATAAAAGCCTGAACTGTATTTCTAGGATACAGACTTAGAAACCACATTTCTTTGTTTCTCCTTTCCCTATTTTCCATGTCTTACTAGTGATTTGGTTAATTAACAATTCACACAAGGATTACATCTCTTACAGGTTCAGGAGAGTGTGAAATTGCCCTACTGGCAATGACAGGGATGAAGGAGTATCTTGGTCTCACAGCTATTATACCACATCTGGATTTAAATTTTAACATTTTAGAGAATACTTTGCCGGCTGACAGAAACTATGACTCTGTGACAGTGTTTCTCAAGGTTTGATTCCCCAGACCAGCAGCATCATCATTATTCAGGAAGTTGTTAAAAAACACACATTATCAAATCTTGTTCCAGAACTACTAGATCAGAAGATCTAATCATCTAAATCATCTGCTTTTTAAGGAACCTTTTGGGTTTTTTTTTTCTTCTTCTCTCTCTTGTCTTTAATATTTTTATTTTTATTTTACATAGAGGTAATCTGTGTTCCCCAGGCTAGCTTCAGTTTCTCCATGTAGACCAGGCTAACCTCAGCTCAAGATCCTCCTGAGTGTTAGGATTACAGGCACAAACCAGCAAGCCCAGCAGTAATCACTTTTTGAAAAGATCCCTAGGGGGTTGGGATGCCGAACAAGTGTTCTGAGAACCATTGACCTGCACAGCTCTCTCACTGTGCTTCATGGCACTACCTTATGAGGTAATACAAGGAGGCTTGCGTTAAGTTACTAGCAACTAACTTAAATTTAAATCTTTGCTTTCTAATTTAAAACAGATTAATTCTAATCCACAGGATTCCATCACTGTTTTATTTCCTTACACAGCATGTAGATCTATTAGCATGGAGATGATTCTTAGTAAATCCTCTAAGGAGGAAATACAGCTATAGAGGGATAATTTCTTGAACAAAGGTTTTCAACTAAAACTGTACTCAGTGTTAGATAAAAACATAAATGTACACCTACGTATTAACTTTTTACTGTTTAGCAGGAGTTATGGTAGATACAGATCTTCTGATGACTCCTTTGATGGGGTCACATTTCAGAGCCTACATAAAGTAGTTGAGAACATCACAGCGTTATCTGAGGAAAACAGTGTTTCCGTATAGTAACTGCAGTATCCCCAGTAAAAGAAAGGAGGTTGGCATGGCTGGAAATTGTTAAGGATAAGGTTGAAAAGAGTTTGTGGGTAATCATGGGACTTTTACGTCAAGAATTATGTACCATATTAGGGGAAGTTGATTTTGTTTTAAACTAACATAAGAAGTTCTTCTGCTTGTGAGGAAAGAAGTGATATACTATGATTGTTTTTATTTTGTTTTGAAAGATAAAATATTGTGTATCTATTATACATAGTAAGGTATATTCTAGTATATCCACATTGTAGTGTGATTTACTTCACATAATTATCATTTTGTATAAGAATTCATAAAATCCTCTTTTTTCATTTTTCAATACATGATAATTTGATACAGTCAACTTGACATAACAATATTTGAAACCTATTCTTCCTGGCTTATCATAATTGTATATCCCTTGGCCACTATTTTCCCATCTTTCTGTCATCCATTTTATCTTATGATAATCGTTCTTTTCTCAACTTTTAGAAAATCAACTTATTTAGATTGCATGCATGAGGGATGCCATGCAGTACTTCCTTTTCTAATACATTTTGCTTAATGTTATTTTCTCCATGTTATTGAAAATTAGGAGACTTCATTTTTTTATAGCTGAATGATATTTCATTACACACACACGCGCACACACACTCACATATATACACATGCATGTTTTCTTTATCACCTTTCAGTTTATGGGTACTTAGATTGTTTATTTACCTTAGCAGTTATGAATCATATTTTAGTGAACATATGGAGCATAGGTATCTCTGTGATATATTGATTTCATTTTCCTTGAATATATAACAAGTACTGGATTTGCTAGATCATATGGTAGTTCTGTTGTTGCTATCTTAAGGCCTGTTCTGTATTCCAATATTAGCTACACTAATTTACATTTATATCAACAGATTTGCCTTTTCTCTATTTCCTCACCAACATTCTTTTTCTTGTCTGTTTGATGACAGCCGTCTGGGGTGAGGTGATAATTCACTGTGCTTCTGATTTATATTTCCCTGGTAATTAGTGACTCTGAAAATGTTTCTATAGCTATTTGTCTATTTTCATGCCTTGTTCGGAAACAGCCTATTCAGTTCCTATGTGCGCTTTAAGCAGATTATTTCCTTTTACATTTCTTTTGCTATTGAATTGTTTTAGTTCATTAATATTCTGTCAAATGTATAGTTTCTGATTTTTCTCCCATTCCCTAGAGTATTTTCTCTCTGTAGTTTTAAAGGAGCACATACTTATTAAGGATTTTAGTAATGAAAAATTAAATGCATACCCTTTTAATGCTTAAATCACTTATTTATTCATCTCAATGTTACTTTACATACTGATTTTGGAAACAGTAAACAATTAGATAATATTTGACAATGATAAAGTGTGATGTTCATGAGTCTGAGTGCAAACATTTACTACTACCTTTGATCTATACTGGGATCTAGTCAATGGCCTTGAGAAAAACTGGGAAAAAATGTGTATCCAGCAGTATGTCACTGCTTCTGAAATAATTATCCAAAATAGATATGATTATTTCAAGAATAAAATGTAAAATTATTTCATATGCCATTAGCAATGAATAAATTCAAGACATTATTATTCACAAGATACAGCTAGCTAA
Source organism: Cricetomys ansorgei (assembly GCA_026225945.1). Taxonomy (NCBI): domain Eukaryota; kingdom Metazoa; phylum Chordata; class Mammalia; order Rodentia; family Nesomyidae; genus Cricetomys; species Cricetomys ansorgei. Next base: position 4,572,621 of record JAMJFZ010000769.1, read on the forward strand.
TAAGCACATCACCAAAAATGGACTGTTCTTTCAACTTTCAGTCTGTTTTTGTTTGTTTCCATAGATATTGTATTTTAGCTACTGCTTCATAAATGAAAACAAATATCTGGATTGTACTGCAAGGAAAAGAGAAAACAATAATTTCCTCTGAAAACATTTAGTCTTTTGTCAAAACGGCAAATGCAATTATGTTATGAAGTATGAATCCATTTCTTTTACTAATTCCTCACATAACATTTCTCAGCATATATTGATAAGCAAGTCTATCTTAAGTGTTAAGTATATACAAAGTATGATGGAGATTCTTAGGATAAGCAGAGAATGCCCTGGCAAAAGGAGTTTACTCTATGGTTTTGGCAAATACCTTAGACCTGTAGGCATATCATATTTGTGTCTTTATATGCATTTTAGATCACTTAGCATCATACATTTGTAGGATAAATGTACGAATGCAGCTAACTAAGCCTACATGTCGACTTGAATACAGCAGTACCATAGAAGCTCAAATATCTCTGAGCTAGCAGAATAAGTTGGAAAATTGTATAGAAGTTGAATGACAGATTTGACTTTGGAATGGGATTGCATATGACAGTAATTCCTAATACATATTCCCCTCTATGTTTTTATGAGGAAATTCATGCTATTAAAAAAACATCTAATAACTCTCACAAGTTGTAATTAATAGCTTTCCTCTTTCAACCATTTTCTTAGCTTAGGTTTAACCCAAAGGAAGCAACTATTGAATGAGAGCAAGCAAACCCATTTCTTTGGTTTTCTTGGCTACAATTGCAGTAAAAGCAGTTCCTTTTCGACTAAAAATGTTGAACTTGATTATATAAGCAATAGAAAGACATACACAGTGTTTCAATACTCTGCGACACCTGAAAAGTAATGATTTAGGAAATCTTGTTATCTGTGCTATTTGTACAAGCCAAGAAAATGTAAAAATTTTAAGGCAAAAAAAATTAAGCTACTATAATGTATCACTTCTGAATTGGTGAAGGCCTGAATTATTGTATACAAAATTCCTCACTCCTCTCATTTCTATATTCTCCCCACAAGTCAAATATTCTAGTTTAATATTAACTTTGCTGAAGGATACAAGCGATCATTTTATAAAATACATAAAATAAAGTTTTCCACTGTTATTAATATCATAATGTGGTTAATTTATTAAAATTGATGAGCAAATATTATCTTAAAACTAAAGTTTCAGTCCACAGTTTGCACAAGAGCTCTCAGTCTTTGCATTATGTATTTTATGGGTTTTTACAAATGTAAATTTCACATATCCACCATTACAATGTTATGTAGAATAGCTTCACTGTCCTAAATTTCCTCACTCCTTTAACTGTTCATCCCCACCTTGTTCCCTCAATGGGAACTTCTGGTAACCACTAGTCTTATTAGTGTATCTATAATTTAATCTTTTTTTCATATGGTTTAAATTTATAAGCATTCCATACTTCTCTATTTTTTAGCTAGTGATAACTACACAAGATTCTCCTGTGTTATTTCATGGTCTCATAGCTTATTTCCTTTTTATCAGTAAATAATGCTCCTGGGTTAAATGTGCCAATTTGTTTTTCCATTCACTTCTTAAAAGAGTCTTGATTGCTTTAAAGTTTGTGTATTTTGTTATAATAAAGTTGCTATGAAGGTTCATGTATAGATTTTTGTATAAATACTTTTCAAATCACCTGGTCAAATACTAAGGTGCATAATCACTGGCTTGTATAATAAGATAATGTTAACTTTTGGATAGACTTCCTACTTCCCCTCCAAAGTGGTTATAGTGTTTGTAATTCTAGTATTCATATATATGAAATTGAGATTATTTTCAAAGTTTTTCATGTTTAGATTTTATGATATATATTTATTGCCTGATGAGTTTTTCTTTTGACCAGATTTAGATTTTAAATAATGGTATTAATTGCTCATCTCTTATGTTATTCTTTTTTTTTCCACATCAACGATACTTCAGAAACTACTGATTCAGTCTCTATTTGGAATGTAGAGCAAATTATCAGAAGATGATAAATCACTATATAGCTTATGTTTTAAAAGGATAACCACTTGGTTGGTTAAAAACCACTTCTTTGAGGACAAGGATAGAAGAAGAGAAAAATATAATAATAAAACAGTTGGTGTGATCCAGTGTATTAGCTCTGGATGTGACATGAAATTCTCATCTTCCAAATAGAATAAGAATGTGGATAGGATAGAATGATGAAGTGAACACAGAAACTAAAATAAAGGGAAAATATAATTCTGGTGGTGATGTTGGTCCTGGCAATTAGAATACTTCAGAGTTAGGTAGAAGATGGAAGTCTTGAAAAGTCAATAATTTAACGTCCATATTTAATGTATGACCTCTATAAAATATCCAAGCAGAGGTACGAATAAACATTTTCATTTAGTAGTCACAAGTTCACTGGAGTTCATGAGAAGAATCTACATTTAAGAAACATTGCATATATATTGAAAACCATAATCTGGGGCAGAATCAGATATATGAAAGAAATATAAACCCCTCATTCCATTTTAATCTTTGAATGTCTTAAATACATTATGGGAAAGGGGATCATATTCAATAATTAGTGTTGCAAAAGCTACATACCTTCATGCAAACTAAGGATATTAATTCCCTTTATTATACAGTATGCAAGATCTAACCCATAATCTATTGAAAATTCAAATGTAAGATTTTGAATCCATAAACATTCTAGAAGTAAACAGAAAGGAAACGCCTAGACTATTTTGATATTTTCTTCTTTTACCTTTTAGCTTCTCTTTCAGTTTGGCAAAATTCACTTTGTCTTTCTCCCTTTAAAAAATAATATTGATTTATTTATTTTTAAATTTTATTTACAATGTCTGTGTGTCTATGCTGAGTGGAGTGAGTATTAACAGAGGCCAGAAGACATTGTTACAGTTGGTTATGAACACCTGATGTGGGTGATAGGAATCAAACTTAGGTCCTCTGATAGAGCAGCAAGTGCTCTTAACAACTGAGGCATCCCTCCAAGCACATCATTTCTGTTATTTAAGATGAAAAAATCTTAATATTTCATAATATGTATGCATAAGTCTGTGTAGGAGTATGTGCATGTGACCTCAGGTGCAAGAAGAGGTACTGGATGCTCTGGGGATGGAGTTACAAGTGATAGTGAGCCACAATAAATGACATTTGCAACATAATGGGAGTCCTCTGAAAGAGCAGAAATCACTCTTCACTGTTATTCCATATCTCTATCCCCTCCTATTGTCATTTTATGAATGAACTAGTCTGATAATTATGTATTCGCTCAGCTTCTAGTTCTCTATGAATGTGTTTTTTTTCCTTTTCATAGCTAAGGGATAGCTTTTTCTGGATATAGTATTCTTAATTGGCTTTTATTAACATTAGAACAGAGGAAATCTCATCTGGCTAGCTTTTAACCTAAAAAGTTTTGTGAAAATGTGGCTGAAAAGTGAACAGGGACACCCTTATGTGTAATTCCTTTTGCTATTTGAATATATTTTCCTTATCATTATGCTTTGACAGAGCTACAATTATGTCTTCTCACAGACTTCCTTGGTTCTAAATGCTGACCTTTAAACTTTTCCTAGACCTGAGACATTCTCTGTTATTATTTCCTTTAGTAAGTTTTTTTTAATCCCTTTGCCACTCTAAAGTCCCCCCTCATCTCAGGTAACATGCAACTTGTACATTTAATGGTGTTCCAATGTTTCCATAAGCTTTCTTCATTCTAGTGCATTCATTTTGCTTGTCTGGCTGTATTTTCCCACAGACCATAATTGAATTAATTGATTCTTTCTGTATTTTTATCTCTTCTGTTTGAAATGCCATGTGTTGTATATAATTTTTTTTGTATTCTTTTCATCTCAATGATTTTTTTCATGACTTCCATTTATCTGTTCATTTTCTTGGAGTATTTATGTTGCTGTGTGTTCTTAAACTTACTTGACTTTCATGATGACAGCCATTTTACATCTGAGAGTTCACAGATACCAATTTCTCTATGGTCAGTTTATGCTGCACTAGTTGTTATAGGTTAGGTACTAGCTACTTTTTAGGCCAGCTTGACACAAGCTGGATTCATTTTGGTAGAGCGAACCTCAGTTGAAAATATGTGCTGCCCAAATTGGCCTGTGAGCAAGCCTGCGCTTCATTTTCTTGATTAATGTGGGAAATTCTAGTTCACTGTGGACGGTGCTACCTCCCTGAGCTGGTAGTCCTCAGTACTATGAGAAGGTAGGGTGAGAAAGCCATGAGGAATGATCCATCTAGTAAATAGCATTCCACTATGGCAGTGTATGATGTGTATGATGCAGACATCAGCTCCTGCCTCCAGATCCCTGCCCTGATTCCCCTTATTGGACTGTGACCTGAGAGTTTTAAGATGAGATAAACCCTTTCCTCCACAGGTTCCTTTTGGTCATTGCATTTTTTCATAGCAACTAATATCTAATACAGGTCAGGTCATGGTTCCCTGAAAATTTTTGATGCCTGCTTACATGTATCATTATTTCTGTAATGAAGGGTTAAGCATTTATTTTATTTTTAGTAATCTGATTCAATTTGTTCCTATCCTTCCAGAGATTCTAATCAGTGTACTTATTTTCTCTGAGTCTTTGTACATTTAACAATATTTTAGCATTAGAAAATAACCTATGTCCAGATTTGTAGCAAGTCCACAGTTGTTATATTGACACTGCTTCAGCTCTAAATGGCACTCAAACTCCAATTTGACACAAATCTATAGTTAATATGTTGTACAGAATGAAGTTGGAGAATACCTACCTACAAGTCCATATACAGGAGACTCTACCTAGGGATGGGGTAGATCTAGATGCCTTATCTGTACTTACTGGCTTATGGACAAGTACTGTGGGATTCCATCTGGCTCTAGATTAGTTGGTTCACAAGAAGGACCAAGGGCCATAATAGTATAATCTGCCTGCAGCTGAGCTAGGATCTTTGCCTAAAACTGCTAAAACTGATCAAGACGATGCTCTTTACAATAGAAACTTATTCTCTTAGAGTCAGAATCTCTACATGGTACCAAAACTGGTCCAGAAGCTCTCCCTGAAGGAACTGGCATGATAACAGATGTCATTATGATCTGCTCATTGTTAGGGCTCACCAGACTGACCCAGAATCCCAAGATTCAGTCTTGTTCTTACTGTTCTTCTGTTTTCGAGTCTTATTACTTGCTATGATTCTTGAAGATATAGTAGGGGTAATAGAGACAGTGTCTTGGATTTCCAGGGTGATTTTAAGTTGTATTTTAATTTCACATCCCTAAGTACCTGTATAGCTTCAGGTTATACACATTCAATGACTGGCAGTGATGTGATTTGAAACTACAAACCATTCCACTGAGTTGCCATTTGCTTCCTTATGTAGTTAGTCTAAAGGCTCCAACTGGAGGGTTGGATCTGAACGGCAGGGATGTGAGTACAGGACTCCCCTTGGAGCTTAGTACAGGACTCCCCTTGGAGCTGGTAGGTACTCTACTATTTTAAATAGAGGACTTCCAGGTCATAACTCTAAAATTGACCCAGAGACTCAAATTGGTGCTACTTGAATGGGTCAAGGGGCTCTGCCTGGCACTAAGATTCACCACCACAGGCTTAATACTAAGTTTCAAGTCAAAATTCTGAACTAACATCCCTCAGCCTCCTTCTAGTGAAAGGTATTTATCTCCAAACCACACTTCTTACATTTCTCAATGCATCTTTTAGTTTTTTGTTTTGTTTTGTTTTGTTGCAAAAACCAGAAACTATGGCCTCTCACCTAACGTCTTAGCTTTGCTGAATGTAGATTAGGGAATGAATAGTTGTTGCACTTGGTATCTTTGTGCTGAGGTGATTGCTGGAGCAAATTAGACCTCCCAATCCTCTTACAAAGTATTAAATACATTTCTAATAGTGTGCCATTGATGTTTTCCAACATTTTAGACCCGTATAAGTTGTTAATAGTTTCAAACATTACATTTCTGTAGACTTTAATCATTTAATTGATAATAACACTCTGTGCAGGTACTATAGTGCTTGGTAAGCTCCAGATATTGTGACAAACAGAAAATATACACAGGCTTACTCATTTTTATTTTAAAAATGTAAATACTTAATTCAAGTATTTCATTTTATATGCATGGTAATTTTGTTCAAAATAGTTTTCCAAGGCAAAACTCATCAACTAAGTAGCTTCTCTTTATTCTCATTTTTGAGTATTTGACTAGACTTCATCAAGTTAAGATACTACTGAGAGACTCTATAATATTATAAATGATGAGTGATTTTAATCCATGATATGAGTAAACTATGTATACATACATACACAGAAAAAACCCCAGTGAAAATAAGATGGACAAAAGATTAAGAATCTCAACAAAGAATGGATATCAGACATGCACCAACTGTGCTCATCAGTAGTCATTCGCAAATGAAAATTAAAACCACAAGAAATAATAAGAATACACATATTACAATTTATAAAATTAAATTCTTAGGTAAAGATATAGTTTAGTGGTAGGACCTGAGACCCTTAGTGGTTATGATGGGACAGAGAGAGAATTGATAGTTCTTGCTGGCTGCTAGTCTAGCTAGCTCCAGGTTCAGTGAGAGACTTGGTATATCAATGGAAAATGGTGGAGAGAAATAGATCAGGACATCAAGTGTTTTTCTGTGGCCTTTCTATGTGCACACATATTCATACACCCGCTCACATAAACACATACACATATCACACAGATTAAATCATCAAGTGCTAAGCTCCAGATTGCAAAGGTACATACAACAGCAAGTTAGAAATTTTGTTAGCATATTTAATGCTCTAAAATAATTAAATGACAGCAAGCAATATGTCCTCAGCAGTAGACACTAATATAGCACTGAATAAAATACAGCAAACATTTGTGAATTTTAGAAAAGTAACTTCACAAGTTTATCTATCACATACACACACACACACACACACACACACACACATTACAGTATGAAATCTTAACACTTAAGAATAATTTATCTTTAAGGTAGAAATTAAATGATATTTATTTTTATTATAAAATCTTAATAAATGCCCTAGATATTACAATAAAATAAGAGAAAAATAAGATAGGTATAGAAAGTAGAAAAAATGAAATGTTCATTATATGCAGATACCATGATCATCAAATAAATGATGAATTATTTTATAGTGTTGGTTTGTTAGCTGTTGGTGGTTATGAAGTAATAGTCCAAAGATATTATAGGAAAATGTTTTCTTTGTTTTTAAATAGGGTCTCGCTATGTAGCCCTGTCTGTCCTGGAATTTGCTATGTAGACCAAGCTTGCCTCAAACTCAGATCTACCTGTCTCTGCCTCCTGAGTGCTGGAATCAAAGGCATGCGCAATGCCCTGCCTTATGGTAACTTTTAATAGTAGTTTTGATCATTACAAAAGGTGTCTATATGGGATTAAATAAGCACACCAACAAGTTGAAAACATAGGATAAAGCAAGATAAATATTGCATATGATGATTCTTATATAGTTCCATACTGTAATGGGAACTGTAGTGGAGGATAGAACTTCATGTTAAAATGAAGCATTTTAATTTATTATGTATATAACATTCTAGAAAATAAATATTATACAGGTAGATTTAGTTATAAATAAACAGAATAGAATGGAGTTCAAAGTAAATGACTTGAGGACAAGGGATTACAAATGCACGGTCCTGGGTATATCATTTTCTTAGCAAGATTTCTGCTCAGTGGAAACACATAAGCTAGCACTAGGGTTTACAATTGTATTGTATTGGGCTGTCTAACCAGGGAGAATGGTACAACAGATTTAGAGAGAACAACATTCAGTCAAATGCCTTACTCTCCATATCCCATCTGGCTATTTAGTACCAATGAATCTATAATAGTATTTAAATGAGTGATTTCCATGTATTCAGGATTAATTTTGCTTTGAGCCCAAATCATAATGATTATCTACGCATGGGTTTTCTTTAGTCTACAAGCTATAATTTGGTATAAGAAAAAAAAAATAAAAGAACAATTCCCCCAATATTCCTGCATTTACTGAAGTCTCATCATTTCTGATCACAAATGACCTTTGCTATATCATCAGATTTCAAGCTTCTAAGTGTCTCCCTGTATTTACTTTCCTAAAAGCAATGAAAGAAACTGATATTTGAAGCTTAATATCTTTGATGTTTTCTCTAAGGGATGGGCGGGGGTGGGGGAAGCATCATAAGCACATATTTGAGCCCCTTCAGAGAAAAAGCACATTTTATACAAAAGCCTGTAATGCAGCTTAAAGATTAGCAAAATATCCAGAAGATACTCTAACAGGCACTAGTAATGGAAGGTTGCACTAATATTACTCATGAAGTGGCAATTCCTTTGTTAAAAGGTGTTCCCACTGAATGAATATGTCCTTTGCTTACCATAGGAGGCCTCTCTTTACTAGAAACTCATATTCATTTCCTAATGCATTCCTGGAGACAGACCTAACTTTGATTTTGGTGGAGTGGGGTTGGATCTCATTTTTTATTTGAAAAATTTGAATATACTATATCAAGTTATTCAGTCTTTTGTTGTTCTTAGGTTTTACTGTCAGGATTAGGAATATCCTTTGCTATTCAAAACTCCTACTGTTAAAAGAAACATGTGGTTTGGGACAGAACATCCCAAATCTAATTTCAAATTTTCCATGGTTGCTGTAAATTACTCTGGGCAGAATGGTGGTAGCAAAGTTCCTAGAAAAGTATCATTTTAAATGTCACAAAGAGAATCAGTAAGTAAGGTTTGTAACAAAAATTTCTTTTTCCTGATACAAACAAGTAGAGAGGCTCTAAAAATTCTCTGTCTCCTGCCTGATGCCTTCACAAGCAATTAATTATAAATGAATAGACTGAGGGAATTGAAAAGATTAGCATAATCCCTCCATTATTTGAAAAATAAAAACTAATGAGAATTTGTAACAATATGTTAGAGTCATTAAGCATGTCTTTTGGAAATCATAAAAAAATTAGGTGATAGGAAGTCTTCACAGTGAGAATCTAGTTATATTTATGTTTAAACGTTTTACAAAGATGTTACATGTGTGCAGAAAATATATGCCTTAAGGGAATACCTTGGTGCATTTTTATGAAACACATCTTATTACTATTGCAAAGGTCAAGATGTAAAATGTTACTGGTTATTTTGACACTGCCCTCATGCTCACTTCCAGAAGCTAAATCCAAAAGTAACTACCATCTTGACTTTTAACATCTTTGTCTAGTGTGTTATTACCTGGAACTTCACATGCATGGAGGTATACAATGTCTAGTCTCAGTATGGCTTCTTTCCTTAAATAAAATGTTGACATTTTTCTGTATTCCCTTGTACTGCTTTTGATTTCAAATCTATTGTAAACTGATACTGATATGGTTACACCTGCTCTCATTTGTATGTCCTTTGGGGAAGACCTGATAAGAATACTCAGTTAAATGTTTCTTTTTTATTCATCATCTCTGCCTTTTACTTGGAGAATTTAGTCCATTTTTGAGAGATAAGTTCTTACATGTAACTGATTTCTAATTCTGTTGTAGTTCTTTCCTATCCCACAAAATATTCCTTCATAGTTTACCAGATTAACCTAGTAATCTACTTTGATTATTTGCTTATTGTTTTGGTTAGGAGAGTTTATATTATTAATTTTTGTTATGATGATAATTTAAAAAATATTTTATGATTATTAGTTATTTTGAAGTAATAGTAATTTACTATGATCTTAGAAACAAAAAAGCAAGAAAGTATATTTCTGCACTCCATTCTTCACTTTTTGAATTTTTGATGGCCCATTTGCTACGTTGCAATATTGCCTATTATTTTAAGTATTGGTATAATTAGGGTTTATTTTCATTCTTCATATCAAATATATGGATGACTTATACTCCATGCTTTTAATTGTATGCTATTCTAAAGTTGTATATATATAAAACAAATTTATTTTATGCTTTCTTATATTTTATTTTTACTAATTAGTATATTTTCTTCCACTCAGAATCACTTTCTTTAACATTTCTTGCAGAATAAGTCTGGTGGAGAGTGGATCTTTTTCTATAACATCTATTTTTTTTGCATTTTTTATTTTGTGTCTGTGTTGGAGGGTACATGTAGAAGTCAGAGGCCAACTTTTAGGAGTCAGTTTTCTCCTTCTGCCATGTGGGTTTTCAGGATTGAACTGTAGTTGTCAAGCTTGCTGGATGTTGACAGATGCATCATTTATTACAGTTCCTAATCTGGCTTTATTTGAATCAGTCTTTCCAAAAATTCATTTTCCCTGAGCCTATGGTGACTTCCACTATATCAACACTGGAAAGTAATCGTATATTTTCACAGTTTCCAAGTGCTTGCTATTGGTGCACTGTTTAGAAAGAACTAAGATAGTACTTAGAAAGAATAGAATGTCCTAGAAATCTTTCTCCTGGGATTAGGGTAGGTTCTGTGCCTCATTAAAAATTATTGACACTAAAGAATTCTCTCAGCTCTGTACAGTCATCTTGATGTATCAGATCCTGACTCATGTCACATCTTAAACCCTCAGCTTATTAAGGAGCACACTATTATATGTTACCTAGTGTTGGGGGTAACTTATGATCCCAAAACAGTTGTGTCCAGACACAGATGACATTAACTAATAGGAATAGAATTCTAGCAAAGCAGGACTATGTATAGTTCCCTTCCACTGAATCTGTCTGAGAGATACCTTATCTAGGTAAGCCTATGAATAGGATTGTTAGATTTTATTAGCTCAGGACTAAATCCTGGGAAATATCTTATGTTTACTACACTATCCAATCCAAAGTGAATGTGGTCTTTTTGTTCTTATTTTTTTGTTTTCTGAGACAGGGTTTCTATGTTGTAACTCTGGCTGTCCTGGAACTCAATCTGTAGACTAGGCTGGCCTCAAACTCACAGAGATCTGCCTGTCTCTGCCTTCCTAGTGGTGGGATTAAAGGTGTGTACCATCATGGCCTGGTATGAATGTGGTCTTAAACTATATACTGTTCTAACCAAATTGGGATAATAGTGATAAAGATAGTCTCTTGGTTACTAAGGATGCCATTAAACCGGATTGCATCTGCATCTCATAGCTATATGGACCTATACAGTCAAATGTGGAGAGAAGATATTCCCTGTATCTTGTCCAATCTTGAACTTGATGCTGACTGAAACTGGAAACCTCCCAAAAGATCTCAGGTCTCTTCTTTCAAAGCTATTCTGCAGCCTCAATCTATAATCTCTGGTACATGTACAGAACTTTCAGAATCTAGAGAAATGCTAAGTCACAATGCATCAATAGGCCTGACACTTATTTTAAAGCCAAAGTTGTGTCTCTTTCTATTCTAGCTCCTCATTCTGCTCCCAAAGCTGGAGAAGTAGTTTAAAGATAGCTGCCTCATTTAGCACTGTCCTCAGCTATTGACCTGGTTGGGGGAAGGAACAATCAGTGAGATCTGCCCAGCAGTGACATGTTTTACTGTGGTAGGCCTGGACTCATTTTTTTTTCCCTTTCCATACTAGGGAAAACATTTCATCCAGTTTACTGGAAGCAGGCCCTGTAACTTTTTACCTTGTTTTCTTATCTTTTGGGCTGGTATTTTAGTCGATGTGCTATTCAAGTGGTATGCCCACAGAGAGAGAGATGTACATAGTCTCTTATTCAGCTGCCTTCTTGATTTGCCCCATACATGTATCATATTTGAGGATTATACAATTGAAGTTGAATTTCTGTGTCAGAGAACATACATATGCTTAAACTGAGAAGATGAGAGTAAAAATATTTCCATATCAATTATACCAATAAAAATTGCCAGTTATAGGAGATGAAGATTCCCATTTTTCTATACCTTAAATACTCCTTGAAACTTAGAGGCAGCTACATTATAAGCATTCTGATGTTAAAATGGTTTGTTACTCCTTTTGTTCGTAAATTCTTATGTAAATTAGTCTTTAAACTTATAAGGATAGGTTAATCCTTATGTGAACTAAGGACAGTAAATTTAATCATATGAAGTCAAGGATGAACAATCATTATAGACATTAAATATTCTTTTTCTCTCAAGAGACATTTATTTTCATTGAGGAAATGTTTACATGGTTTAAAAATTTATTTTATTTATAAGGCATTTTAGGACCTTCATTAGCCCTCATTTAGGAACGAAATGAAGCATTTCTACATTTCCATTCTACTGAATTGGTTACATCATAAAATGTAATCAAATCACTGAAAGAAAAATTTTAAATTAATAGTGCATGCCTGGTCTGCACCACAAATTTTTGTTGAAGCTTATTTATTTTCCTTTCTGTGTAAAGACTTCGGCCATTATGGTCCAGCTAATGAACTTAAATGTTTTTTCAAGTACTCTCAGCAATATAGATTTTACACTTCTGCGTTATTCTTAATCATTATTTATTTATTTCCTTCAATGTTGATCTATATGAGGTTACAGTTTTAATTATTATAAATTTCTCATTAAAATAGATGCCAAATTTAATTTGTTCTAAAAAATGTTCAGATAAAAAAGACTACAATTTAAAATTGATAGATTTCCTGCTAAAGAAATAATTGAGACCCAAACTAAAATGGCCTAATAGTTGCCTGCCTCTAATCTCCCTGAGAGAAAGGAGCTAGCCATCAATCAATACTGTTTCTAAGTATCTAGAAAATCTCAAATTCTAAATCTCAAAACAATAGGGCTTAATAAGTACTTCTTGCATGGTTATTCATAGTTACAGTCTGGACTGATACAAGGCTGGATCAACTATGCTGTTTTCACATGACCTAAGGTTAAAATCATTAAAAAAAATCCTCATATTTAGAATTCAATAACATTTAATTACTCTTTAAATAAATGAAGTAACCTATTTTCAGTATATATTAATATTTTTTTCTGCTTCATCAAGAACTGCACTCTACAATGTAAGGTTGGAATAAGATGGTGGCACTTAGTAAGACCCTCTGGAGATCTCTCCAAACACACACTGATTTGTATATCTATTCAAGCACCAAATTAACAGAACAAGAACTAAGAAAACTGAGTAAGAAACACTAAGGAAATCAGGTCAGAAACTTTTGGGTTTTCAGTATAATGAATGAATAAAACAACACATTGAGAAACATAGGAAAGAAAGCATTGCCTAATCACCCTAATTCCAAGCCAAATGCAGAGAGATATCTCCCCCCTTTTTTGGGGGGGCATGCAGAGGAAGACAGAGTTATGCCCAGGCCTTAAGCATGAATCCAGTATAAGGCCCCCCATAATGAAATGCAGGGCTGGGTAGAGCCTCACAACCTCTACTGTCAGGTCAGTGTTTATAGATTGAGCTACTGAAACTGTGCTAGGAAAGCTACTACAGGGCTTTGTGTTAGAACTTAGTGACAACCAGGACCCAGCAGAATTTAAGCCACAAATATAGGCCAACTGCACTCTATACAAGATTACTTCTTAAAGATAGGGTATAGCTGTCTGTGAGTGTAACAGAAATTTATTAAACTTTTGGAATTTCCTCATTTTAAACTCTGTGAAACTAAAGAAAACACTTATAAAATCTCAACAGTTTATCTAAAAAGCTAAAAAGTGGAAGTATTTTACTAAAAATCAAACCATGAGATTAAACGTTTGACAGAAGACATCATCAGCAAAGATGAGAAGGATTTTTAACTGAAAGACAGATTAACTGAAAATACATGGGGGAAAAGATTTGTCTTGGAGTAATTCTAACCAATCAAGTGAAAGACTTGTAAAATAAAAAATTCAAGACGTTGAAGAAAGAAATTGAATATATAAGAAGATGGAAAGATCTTCTTTGCTCATGAACTGGTGTGATTAATATAGTACAAATAACCATCCTGCCAGAAACAATCTACAGATTCAATGTAATCCCCATCAAAATTCCCACATAATTCTTCACAGAAATTGAAAAGACAATTTTCAGCTTTATATGGAAACACACACACACACAAAGAAACAGGATAGCTAAATTCCTGAATTATTCCTGAATAATAAAACAACACTGAATGTGTCATTTCTGATTTCAAGATATACTTAAAAGTATAGTAATAAAAACAGAATTTTATTGGCACAGAAACAGGCATATTGATCCATGGAATCAAATTTAAGACCCAAGCATAAATTCACATACCTATGGACACCTGTTTTTGGATAAAGAAGCCAGAAATATGCACTGAACAATAAGACAGCATATTCAACAAATGGTGCTGGTCAAACTGGATGTCTGCATGTAGAAGAATGCAAATAGATACAGATCTATCACTCTGCCCAAAACTCAAGTCCAAGTAGACCAAAGACCTCAACACAAAACCAGATGCACTGAACCTGACAGAAGAGAAAGTGGGGAATAGCTAGGAACACATTGGCATAGGAGACAACTTTCAGAACAGAACACAGATAGATAAAGCACTAAGAGCAACAATTATTAAATGGGACCTCATGAAACTGAAAAACTTCTGTAAGGCAAAGGACATTGCAATTTGGGAGAAATGGAATGGAAAAGGATTACCAATTACACATCTGATAGAGAGCCAGATCCAAAATATAAATAGCTAAAAAAATAGATAGCAAGAAAATAAATTACCAATTAAAAATGGGGTACAGACCTAAACAGAGAATCCCCAGAAGAGGAAGTTCAAATGTCTGACATTTAACATCCTTAGCAATCAGAGAAATGCAAATCAAAGCTACTTTGAGATTTCATCTTACAGTTGTCATTATTGCTAAGATCAATAATACAAGTGACAGCTCATGCTGGCAAGGATATAGAGCAAAGGGAACACAGATCCATTACTGAAGGGAGTGCAATTTTTTTCAGTCACTATAGAAACCAGTGTGGCTGTTCCTCAGAAAAATGGAAGTTGGTTCACCTCAAGATCCAACTATACCACTCTGACATTTACTCCAAGGAAGCTTCCTCCTACCACAAGGACACTTGTTCAACCATGTTCATTGCTGATCTATTAATAATAACCACAAATTGGAAACAACCCAGATTCCCTCAGCAAAAGACGAGATAAAGAAAATGTAGTACATTTATATTATGGAGTATTCCTCAGCTATTAAAAAACAAAGAAAGAGATGATGAAATTCAAGATAAATGGATCAAACTAGAAAAACAAAACAAAACAAACAAAAACTCATCCTGAGTGAGGCAACCCAATCCTGAAAGACAAATATGGAATGTGTTAGCTTATATGCGGGTATCAGCTTTTAAGTTAATGATAACCGAGCTACAATCTGTAGAACCACAGACATTACATGTAGAATAAGGGACTGAGGGCAGGAGGATAGATAGATCTCCCTAGGAAAGGGAAATAGAAGAGATAGTTATGTGTAGATGGAGAGGGAATGGAACAGGAGGAGCAAGTATACAGGGAGAGGGAAGAGGGGGACAAGGGAGGTAATATGAGGATAGACAGCTAAAATTAAGGACCATTTGAGGCATAGTATGAAAACCTAATACAGAAGAAGCTTCATAAATTACATACATGTATTAAGGAGATCTTAATGAAATCATCAAATAATGAGGGAACAGAGCTTCAAGTGGACATTTCTTGTCTCCAAATGAAGCTTCCAGTACCATGATTGGGTTAAATTCAATTGACCCCAAAGGGGTCCCATGAGAATCCCCAAACAACCCAGGCTATTGTCGAGACAATGGATTGCTCTCCACAAACTGACAGCAAGGCCCCATTGCTAAAGACAACACATAAACAACTCACTAAACATGGAGATGTTGAGCCAGTGCCTACATAGAACCTTCACTCTTGCATTCTGGCATCTTTGGTACATGAAGGTACTCTGCACCCTACTGTAAGAAAGAGGTAAACACCAACCTAGCCACAAACCCTTTGACCTATAATGGTGTCCTGCTTGCAATATATGCTAGTGCAATTGTGGCACAAACTTTATGGAAGTAGCCAACCAATTTTAATTTGATTTAAGGCCCACTCCACAGATGGAACCCATACCAAACATTGTGTGGGTGACCAAGAACCTAAGATTAGACAGGCCAGTGACCTAGGGTAAAACCAAATACTATTGTTCTAAAAACAGTGTTAAAATGACTCCTAATAACATTCTGCTATGCTCATAGATCAGTGCCTCCCTCAGTCATCATCAGAGAAGCTTCCTCATGCATAAGATTGGAATAAATACAGCCAGACAGTATACAGAAAATGAGAGATCTTGGAACAGTAAACAATAAGAGTGATGCTTCCATGAAATCCCTCCCTTTAGGGCTCAAGGAACCCTACAGAAGAGGAAGGGGAAAGAATTTCAGAGGCAGAGGGATGGAGGACACCAAGAAAACAAGGCCTTCTAAATCCATAGGATAAATGCATATATGAACTCACAGAGACCAAGGCAGCATGTACAGGGCCTGCACCAGATGGGGTTCTAGAGTTGAAAGGAAAAGTTAGCACACACCTTCATTCCTAACCTAGAATCTATATCCACCTGCAAATGAAAATTTAGTTTTCTCCAAGGGAGTCTCACTGTGGAAACAAACTACTCTTACAGGTAGGTTTGCATGATTAATACTAGCTAGCCAAAACAAAAGTAAGTCGATGCCATCATTGGTGGTTTCTTATAACATAATGTTATGGTAGGGCTTTTATTATTATTGTTGTATCTTATTTTAGTTTAGTTTATTTATGTTTTCTCTCTTTTTATCCTATAAGTCCTTTGTGTATGTTATGGCTTCGGGTTTTGTGTTTTTATTCCAACTCCTAAGAGTTGGGATGAGTGGTACCTTTTCTTGGGCTCTTTTCCTTTTGTTTTTGTCCTATTTCAATGTATTAGTTTTGTTTTATCTAACTATATTTTATTTTATTATTATTCCTTAGAAGCCTGTTTGTTTTCTAATGAGAGAAGGGGTGGATCTAGATGGGAGTGGGGGTGGGGAGGAACTGGGAGGGTAGGGGAGAACCATAATCAGGATGCATTTTGTGAGAATAAAAACTATTTTCAATAAAAGGAGAAAGTAGACTTGAATTAAGAAAGAATAAGCACACAAACATATCCAATATGCTCTAATATTGTAAACATGGTATGTATACCATATGTTTAATATGAAGACTAAAATACAAAAGAAAAACTACATTAAAAAGCTAAACAATAGGCAGTATAGAAATATGTAAAATGGTATAGCAGAACAGTAGATTAGTGCCAGGTATGGGATAGCTTATTTTCTAGTTGTTACATGCTCAAGACATCCTAAAACTCTGTGTGTGTGTGTGTGTGTGTGTGTGTGTGTGTGTGTGTGTGTGTGTGTGTGTTATTGCCATAGCTTTTGGTTGCCTTCTGGAACTTGTCATACTACATAACACAGAGTGCTGAGTGTCCTGGCCAGATATTCTTTTTAGACAGAATCTTTTGTTAAAAACTGAGCTACCCTGGTTGCTTATAAATAGGTAATACCTAAAAGTCCAAGAGCCTCAGTTTGGCCTACTACAGCGCCTGAGGAATAGAAGGCCAGGGTAGGGCAACTATGGAGAGTAGGAAGAGTGCCAAGCTATAGAGTCAGGCAGGGAGAAGTTCAGCCTGAGCAGAGATAGCCCCACCCTTGGTGACCTGGTGTTGTGGAAGTTTATTTTCAGTTATGTTTAAAATAATTGTTTTTGTGTACTGTTGGAAAAAGAGATGCATAGGCCTTGGCATTTAGTATTGTCTGCAGGTGTTGGATTTCTATGGGGGATGTTTGATTGCTTATGATCTGCACCTGAGGAATTCTGAATGACTAAAAATTCCCGAGCTCAGATGCTTTGGGTTCTACTGTCCAAGTTGGCACTTGCCATGGTGGTGGTTCCCTTTGCTGAGGTCTGGCAGGTCATGCACCTATGAAAATGCCTGCATGTCATCCTCGCTGAACACACAATGGAGTACTGCTATAATCTAGAGCATATCTGATAAACTTAAATATACCCTAATATCAGTGGGTGGCCCAACCTCTGTAGATTCTCATCTTGTATTCAGTGATGTGGAGGCTGAGAACTCTGAAGTTCCAGTAGTACTCTTGATAACCACAACTACAACCTTCTAGTAGGGAAATTATTTCTAAAATGGTCTTGGAAATATGAAAGTAATTTTTCTACATTTATAGATATCAGTGCTGTGGTTGCATCTCACATTTCTAATGTACTACCTACCTGCAACATTAGTCACTCCAGAGTCCATGACCTGGAGTCTAGAGAAGGTGGGAGACCCTAATGCTAAGTGTGTCCAGCAGATGCCATGGTGCACGTTCAGGGATGCTGCTAAACTAAAGATAGCTCTGCTGGACATTAGACACTTGGTCCAATACAAACTCAGCAACAGCATAAACCACAAGGCAAAAGACCCTAAAACAATGCTTATAACCAGTAGTTTTCAATTTCTGAGGACTCAGAAATTCCAGCACTTTATCTTTTTTATTTCCTTTTTCTTTTTGTTCTTTTGTATTTTTTGTAATTTTTTTGTATTTTCATTGTTTTTTTCTATACCTCTAGCTGAAAATTATTAATTTCCCTCATGAACATAAACACAATTATTCTCAGTAGAATCTTACAAACATTTTTTTAAATTTCAGAATGTTATAAATCATGGCCATGTTGTTTTCCGTCTAGTGAAACAAGAACAATTAAAAATACCCCAATATATAAGTATAATGCAACACATAAATATTTCAGTACTGAAATCACATAATCATCTCAATAAACCATAAAGCTGCCCTCAGAAAAACCAGCATTCTTCATGAAAAATGAAACAAACAAAACAAAACAAAACAAAACAAAACAAAAAAACTACAGAAACTAGTAGAAGAGGGGCAGCAAGATGCCTCAATGTGTAAGGCTGTTACTACCAATCCTGATGACCTGAGGTTGATAACAGAAACACAACGAAGAGGAAGTATAGTGGAACTGATATTTAAAAATCTAAAATTAAAAGAAAGAAAAGTGGTTAGACATAGTTGCCATGGCCACCAAGGAGTTCTAATCTGATAAGAAATTAATCTTACTTATTACATGAAATTCTGAAGATAGACTTGGAAAAATATGGAGCCCAAAGAAAATATCACATCATTCTTTGATGTTAATATTTATTGACTTTTAAAAGGAATCTGAGGTAGCTGTTATTTTTCTGTCCATTTTACAGATAAATGCACGCTGCTATTGTCTGAGCTAGAATTTGAACACAGATAGGATAGCTCCAGAGTATGTGGATATAATTCCTTCATTAAACCAATTATGTAGTTACATGACCTTAACAACATATATAGAAATGTTCTCCTTTTTGCCATGTTGACACAGGGAATTCTTAAATGCACAATTTGGATTCTGAATATCGACTGTCTTTTTAAGAATTATATTGTTTGGATGCTACAGTATAATTCTGTTGTAGACCATTTGCTTAGCATGCCCAAGGCTCTTGGTTGAAACTTCAACACTGCCAAGAGGAAGGAAGGGAGGAAGGGGGGTCGGGGAGGGAAAGAAAATATTTAAGAACTAATTTCTTAGTACTAACATTTCATTAATAAGTGTTTTACAAGTTAAAAATCAAAACATTTGAGCCAGGCATGGTGGTACATACCAGGACTCAGGAAGCAGAAGCAAAAGGATTTGTGTGAGTTTGAGTTTGAGGCCAGCCTAGTTTATACAGTGAGTTCCAGGATAGCCAGGGCTATGTAAAGATATATATATATATATATATATATATATATATATATATATATGTCATATTTTATAGTATGAAAAGTGTTTTTATGAAGAAAGAGTTGACCTGGAAGCATCACTATTACAATTTAGTATCCTTGGCACTGGCAAAATTGGGCACTCCTAAAAAGAATATAGGCTATATCATGCCCACTATTTACCAAAGAACAAATATGTCATTTGTTTCTGATTACCTGCAAGTAGATGTGTTTCTATATTTTCTATGTTTTACATTTGTGTTTTTTTAAAAAATATCTATTGAGATAGTTCCTATTTTTCCCTTTTTGGAGTATTTTGTCCCCTATTCTGCTGTCACTCCATCCCTATGATTGGGCACTTATAGCCTCTCAATAAATATCTGGGGATAATGAGTACTATCACAGGAACAAATATTCCTAAATCCCAAACCACTTTATATGTGGATTTTCTGGCTTTCAAACATGATCCATGACTAGTGTTCTAATGAATCATATGGACATCTAAAAGTCCAGTGAATCTTAAGGTGTTATTTGGGCCATTTTAATATAACCTAGAGACTCCAGTGAATCCCTCAAGACTTGTACAATTTTTTTTAGCTTTAAAACAAATTAGTATAATCTGAATAAGATTAACACAACCAGTAACAGTTATTAAAGGTAGTTATTAAGCATGTGGTTTGTTCTTTATAAACTTAGGTTGAATAAGACATGAATTTTCTTTTTATCTTACTCCTAGCCCCATCCTTGACATTGGTAATTCTGGCACTTCCCTTATAAACTTTAAAAATCCAACACAGTGCATTTCTCCTTAATTAGAATATTCAATTAGGATGAGTTAAATATAATCTAGATATTAGGTAAAAGTACCACTTTAATAGGTTCAATTCTATCTTCTTCAACTGCTTGCTTTGCAAATTGTCTGTGCCTAAAATAACCACTCGCCTATATCAGCAAAGACACACTCTAAGAAGAAGCTTTCACCATTAAAATATTCAAGCTTCAAAACTTCCAGATGGATAGTTTCCAATTAGGAAGAGAGAGAATACAATGCTTTCATAGGTAGTAAGAAAAGCACCTAACAAAGGATTTTAGTTAATCCTATGTGGGTGGAAATCTCAGTCAAGAGGAAAAGGAAAAAAAAAACATCTCTTAAAGATGTTAAAGAGAAAAGAACAAACTTTTCTATTTGCTTGATGATTCGGGAACTGTAAGTATGTTAACTTTTCAAAAATTCACTCAGACAAATTTGAATGACCAGATTAATAGGGCACAACAGACCATATGCTCCTAGGAAAAGTTACCTTCCAATACATTTTTAGATGCTGATGATGTGATATGGACTATGTTGGTAAAATGAAGACTGAAGAACCAGATGAGAGTGAGAAAGAAATTTGCAACAACATTTAAACCATTAACACAAAGAGAAGAAAGGTAATCTAGTACAGATATAGAAACTTGCATAGCATATTGGCTGAGAGTACAGTGTTTTGGTGGATATAGTGTTTCAGCTTGAACTTTCTAGTTCTTGTTTCTTCCTAGATCTTGGTTCTTCTTCATATTTTATCATCTTAATATAATTCCAAGTTAATTGATTTCTTTCTAAGGTAATGTGTGTGTGTGTGTGTGTGTGTGTGTGTGTGTGTGTGCATGCACATGCTCACACATGCACATGCACATGCTGTATAAAGCTCAAAAGCAACATATATCATGCACTGTAGTTGTGGATTAAAGATAGAAAGCAGTAAGAGACAGTCAGATCACTGTATCACTCAACTCTCATCAGAAAAGCTTCTCCTCTGTGTAGATGGTAATTTTCACAGAGATCCACGACTAGATATTGTGGAGACAATAAGGAACCTTGAAGCACTCAGCCCTAAAAAGTTTGAAAAGTTAATGTCTTCATTAAACCCTTTCCCCTCCCCTCAAGTCTCAGCTATGCAGAAGAGGAAGTGGAGAGACTGTAAGAGCCAGAGGTGTGAATGACTCTAAGGAAAGTCTTCTAGGTACAACTGAGCTGATGAACATATGAACTCACAGAGACTGTGAGTATGAACATGAACTGCACAAATGCAAGCAGAATGGAATCTCAGTTGGAGAAAGGAAAAATGGCACAAAACCCCACCCCTAACCAAGAAGCTATTTGAAGTTGATAGCTGCTGGGGGGAGGGAAAAATCAGTTTTCTTCAAAAGAGTGACACTGGATATATAAACCATACTCCAGGACATCATCCTCAGAATTAGTTGAGCAACAACAGGAAAAGGACTCTGTGTGTGTGTGTGTGTGTGTGTGTGTGTGCGCGCACGCTTCTTTTGTTGGTATTGTTGTGGTTTGGTGTGGGTTTTTGTTTTTTATTAATTTATCTAACTTTTTTTCTTTTTCTTTTTTTCTTGTTTTGGAAATCTTTTTTAGGGGAGAAAGACAAAGAATATGAAGCTGGGTGGAATACGGAAGTGAAGAGGATCTAAAACAGTGGCTCTCAAACTTGCTAATGCTGTGTGTGACCCATTAATACAGTTTTTTGGGTTGTAGTGACCCCATACCATAAAATTATTTTTATTTCTACTTCATAACTGTAATTTTGCTACTATTATGAGCTGCATTGTAAATATCTGATATACATATGGTGTTAGGAGACCCCTGTGAAAGGGTCATTAGACCCACAATGGGGTCACGACACACAGGTTGACAACTGTTTATCTAGAAGGACTTGGAAGAAGGGAAAGAATATGATTAAAATATATTGTGTGAAAATTAAAAAAATACTATTTAAAAATATAATTTTTAAAAGATAGCAATAAGATTCATAGGACAGAAATAGAATCAAATAAATCTGAAAGCTACACTTACATTTCATTGAACAATTCAAAGATGATAAAACCTGTAGAGTAGCATCTAATTGGCAGGCCCTGTATCTGTTCATGTACAAAGATGCTTTTTCCTCATTACCCTAATGGGATATGAGCATGAATATGCCTATGAATGACTTTGAAACATTGAAGTCAATATAGAGAAATAAATTCTCCTCCATCTAAGAGACAGAAACACACAATCCCCCAAAAACACAATGGAAAAGATTAAACTGTAATTTAAAAACACCTCCATGTATTAAAGTGTGGGTTTCTACCCCATAGATAGGTACACATTAAAAAAAGAAGTTATTCCTGGATTCTGCTGTAATACCATTAGTGATCCCAATGATGAAAGAAGATCATTTTTGATATCCTGGCTGACACTCATATGGAGTAGACCTTGATAATTCACATTATGAGAAAAATACCAAATGACTTATTTATTTTCCACTGTAACTGTTTTTAAAAAAGTACAAGGTCAGCAATGCTAAAATATTTTTTCAAGCCCTTGTCATTCAAATAAAATCAGTATTTGAATGGGTTCAGTAAAGTTGGAGAAGACAAAACAACATACAAAATCAGTAAATCAGTTGCATTTCTATACATTAAGAAATCATCTGAAGAGGAAGTTGTTAAAAACAATTCTCTCTGCATCGAAAACAATAAAATAAGAGTGAACTAAAGTGAAGGACTTGTACATGAAATTAGGAAATATTAATGAAATAAAACTTAAAAGACATTTTGCCTTCATGCACAGGAAGAAGTGGTACATTTAAAATGCCCACAGTACCAAAAACAATCCAGAAATTAAATGTGATCACTTTCAAAACCTCAATGGCATCTCTTAAGAGAAAGGAAAAACTACCTTAAAATTCAGGTGGTACCACAAAATACAGCAAATAACCAACCACATTGATGACGAAAATCAAATTTATATATTGCAGTTCTTGGCTCCAGTACTAACAAAACAATATAGCACTGGCATTTATACAAACATAATATGTCAGGGGAATGGGAGAGATTACCCGGAAAGGTAAAAAACAATTAAACAGAGCCCTATACTTAATATTCAGCTCAAAATGAATAAAACACTTAAAGGTAATACTTGAAACTGTGGAAATCTTTCAGTAGGAGAAAAAGCCTTTATGGCATTTTCTAAGTAATGATTTTGTGGATTTGATATCAAAATCACAGGCAACAAAGGTGTAATAGACAAATGGGACAGCATCAGAATAAAACAGCTGAGCACAGCCAAAGAAACACTTGTGATGCTGAGGATCAAACTAGTGACAAGCC
The DNA here is from genome assembly GCA_026225945.1 of Cricetomys ansorgei. Lineage (NCBI taxonomy): Eukaryota > Metazoa > Chordata > Mammalia > Rodentia > Nesomyidae > Cricetomys > Cricetomys ansorgei. The sequence continues at coordinate 4,596,504 of JAMJFZ010000769.1, forward strand.
CTCAAATTCTGAGCTATATTCCTGTCCCTCAAATGAAAAAAAAATGTACAGAATGAGTAAAGCAACCTAAGAAGTGTGAGAAAATACTTGTGAACATGTTTAAAAAGGAGCCAATTTTCAAAATGCATAAATAACTCTTATATCTCAATGACAAAAAGGATAATTATCCAATTAAAGTTTTTGTCAAGGGAAGTGAAGACCTATGTAAGAATGCTTACTGCTCAATGAAAATTACTGAAGTTCACATCCCAGTCCACATGTAACAGAGTCTTACAAAAGCCTGTAGCTCAAGCTTTGAGGATCCAACCCTGCACTCTTCTGGTTTTGAGTTCATGCAACCATACGCATTTGAGTATACACACAGGCAGACATATACAGATACAAAAAGAGCTTTGAGACACATTAGAACATATGTGTACGTGTGTGTGTGAAGGGGGGGAGGTGTTTGTTCATGGATCTATGGATCTGCACACCTGTGAAGGGAATAGGTCACAATTGGTGTCTTATATGCCACACTATCTTTTTGAGTCAGAGTTTAACCTTTAGCTCAAGGATTCGGCCAGCAGTCTCAGAAATCTTCTATCTTTGTTTAGAAAGAAAACAAGTGGGTTAAGGGTATCTGAACTCAAGTGATTATGCTTGTATGGTAAATGCTTTATTGACCGAGCTATCTCTCCACATGCTGCTCAAGGATTTCAATGCACATTTTTTTCCACAAAAGAAGACATATTAGGGTTCAACAGTTATATGAAAACAAATCAAAGCCACAAAAATACATCATGCCATACTTGTTAAGGTAGCTATTAACAAAGAAAACCCAAGATAAATATTATAGTAGGAGTTGGAAGGTTATAGATAAATTGAGCACTTTATACAGTTAATGATGTATACAGCAAAATGATGACTGCACTTTAGAAACAAATATGGCACTTCCTCAAAAAATTTACCAACATAACATTGCACACAAGCAGTATCACATCTGAGTATTTATCCAAAAGAATTGAAACCCAGGAGATATTGGGACTTTCCTATATATTGCATTGCTGTTCACAGTGGTCAAAACCTAAATGTTCAACAGATGAAGGAATAAAAATATGGGTGCAAATATGGGTGCTCAGTAGATGTGACATGTCCTAGATTCTATCTCCATCACTACAAAATTTGACTTAATACAAGTAAAACTTCCAAAGTATATTCTTATTAAGGTATATAACAGGTAAAATGAGTTTATCTTCCAAAGGTCAGTATATAAATATCATCCTTAAAAGATGTAAACTACAGAAATTTGAATATTTTAATTATTTGCCTTCTTAATCTATGTAATTTAATAGTCTATTCACAATCTACATGATAATATTAACAATAAGAATACAGTACTTAATAAGTGATCACTGGGAATATGCTAAGTGATTTCAAATTTATTACCAGGATTCTCTCAGACCTCAGAATAGCACTAGTTCAAATACCTTCATATTAAAAGTGAAATATTAGATTTCCATGACTCCGACTCTCATGTATTTATAAAGAACATCTACTTAACAGGTAAAATCTCACTAATTCATATCTGAGAGTCTTGAAGTGTTAACTTATATGTTCACATATGTGCCTACCTTGCTGGGTGCTATAGCATCCTTAGGCCTACCTGGAATAATACCTGGAAACTAGTATTTATTTTCAGTAACTGCTGGACTCCCTATTATTTTACCTCCAAATATCCAGAGATATTACAGTTTCTGCTTGTCATTGTCTGGAATTTAGCATGGCCTGTTTCTGTTAGATCAGCTGGCTATACATGTCGCTAAGTCCTATATGTGAAACACTTGTACCTTCTACTGGCACACCTGCTTGGGAGTTACATGGTAAAATCAGAATCTCTGGGTTTATTTGCCTGCTTATCCATTATTCTTGTATACTTCAAAAACATGTATTATATGGTTAGATGCTTTCTTCCCTGCTGTTCTAAAGGATCATAATCCCATTTGCTGGCTAGTTTTATGTCATCTTGACACAGGCTAGAGTCATCTGAGAGGAATAAACCTTAACTGAAAAAAAATGTCTCCAGAATCAGGCTGCAACCAGACAAGCCTTTCTTAATAAGTGATCAATGTGAGATTACTCAGCCTTTGTGCTGGTGCCATTCCTGGGCTGGTAGTCCTAGATTCCATAAGATAGCAGGCTGAGCAAGCCATAAGGAGCAAGCTAGTAAGCAGTACTCCTTCATGGTCTCTGCATCAGTTTCTGCCTCCAGGTTCCATCCAATTTGAGTTCCTGTCTTGGCTTCCCTCAATGGACTATGATATATAAGCCAAATGAACCGTTTCTTCACCAGGTTGCTTTTGGTCATGATGTTTCAACACAACTTTGGTAACCCTAATACACCTCAGTATTCTTACATAACCACTTTCATAAGAATAACTGGCAACCGTGCATTATCACTGAGTTAATAAGCCATCAGTTCAGTGTTAAGCTTTTGGATACTTCCAGTAAAATGACTCATTTCCTTCTATTTGAGCCAGTGTTCTAGTCAGAGATTTGAAGAAATAGAACAGAGATGTGAGGTCTTCACCCAGAAGCAAGCATGGTACTATTTCTACCCCAGGATTAATGTAACACAGAAACAGTTGGTTATCACCTCTAACCTGGCCACTTCTAAAACTCCCCATAGTAAATGAAACTCCATGGCAGACCTTCATGACTAAACATAAAGAAGAACAGAAGTTAACAGAAGAAAGGGGATCATTTCTCTAGCTAAGAAGAGAGCTTAAATAGCATTTTAAAATGCCTATGGTTTTTAAGACTACTAACTTGGCAAGAATAAGGTAACATTTGGGATCCCAAATGTTTACCCAAGGAACTGCATCTTTAAAATTTACGTACATCAACATTTGAGAAAGAACTTTCGGTGTTTGTTGCCAACCTTTTCATTATATTAGAGTTATTTTGGGATATTAATAACCATTGTATCCTAGCCTGCAGCCCCAGCAATTTGATATAGCCCATCTGGAATGTTCTTCTGTTTTTCCACAAGTAATTGTAATGTGTATTGGAGGTTGGGGGGTCACTGTAATTAGAGTGACATTTTATTGTTAAGTGAAAAATGTTTACAAATACGTTTTAAAGGCCATCTTTCTTCAGAAAAAATAAAGGAAATATTAATTGGCATAGCAAGTTTGTTTGGGAATGTTTTCTAATAAATATGAAAATTTAGAGGCAAACCAAAGAAAAGGAACTCACACAAGTAATTAGCTTTGCTGTGTCACAGGGCTGTGCACAGTACAGAGTGGAAAATAGAAACTTTTAGATAAAAATGAATGAAGAAGTTGAGAACCTTACCACCCAGGATCAAGAAATTGAATTCAACTTGAGAGTCAATTGAGAACCACCATAGGAGTCTGCAAATGGCAGTGGCATGATGAAAATCGTGACTGAAAATGAAAACATCACTAACAGCATAGCAAGGTGGCCAATTCAATGTTTCTTTAAAAGCAGTCTCCAAGGAGCTGTTTCCTTGTTTCTCTTTAGCAGGCATTTTAAGCTACAATGATGAAGTATTTCTACCTATCATTAAGGAAACACATAAGGATCATTAAATTATTAGATATTTGATAGTTCAAATTGACAATACCTGTTGAACTAGTCCAGCTTACAAACACAGGGCTATACTCAAAGTTCTGCAAAACTGAAAATTTAGAAATTAAGTTGCCTTAATACATTATTTTGCCTGCAAATAAGAAGCACAGAGAGGCACTATGTGTTCATTATACTATGATTCCTGAGTTGTATTCATGTACAAAATTGTCCCCCAACTTTTAGACAATACCAGAGCCAGCATGTAGTGAGAAGTATATCATTTGATAAGAGCTGAGAAGCATGGACTTGCTGTTTTCTAAATGATTTTATTGGTCATCTTTGTACGTGAACACTCAGAGTTTCTCATTGATATGAAAGTAGACTGTTGTACAATTTGAGGAATATGTTTCCTTATTCTATTTCATGGGCTGCTTTTTTGAATCCCTGTGTGGGTAATGCTGTTTGTTACTGGGGCGTAACTGATTAAAATAAGTTAGACTTAGAAACCAGTGACAAGATCATCAGTGACTTCGTCCCATTTAGAAAGAAGTATTTCCACTATAATTGTATTCAACTGAAACTTGTTAAAGTGGGGCTTACAAAATTGAGAATTGGAAAACTTGAAATTACTTTGGAAATTATATAAAAATGATTTAAAGAGAATAGGACACATGCATACTCACCAACAGATGAAGTCAAAGAAAAATAAAAAAAAATAGGTGTGTTAAATTGGTATACTTAGCACTTTTGTGATTACTAATAAAAATGTGACACAGTTATTATATGATGCTATCTGATTTCCTGTCTATGAGCAACTCTTTTTCTTATCTGATGCCTTAGATCTTAAGAGACATTATATCTCATGAGGCCAGAGTTCCTCAGTATGCTATCTCAAACAAGCTACATTAAAATTTCCTAGGCTCCTTTCTCTATAAATGGGACTATGCTGTCCTACCAGAGACCTACTGACTCAGAATGTCTTGTGACTGTGAATCTGCTTTTGTCTAGGATATTGAAATACAAATGTTTAAAACTATTTTGGTAATTTTTAAAAATGTTTGAAATCATGGTATGGGGGGCTAGCTATGTCTTACCTGCAAGTGACAACTATGTTCTTTTTTGTGTGGGGAGAACAGGACTGTTATCTCAATCACTACATTTTCTCACTTGAATTTAGTTTTTCTAATCTTTTACTGGTTTAAAATCAAAATATTGAATATATGGCATGATAGAAATTGTTTTCATTTCCAAAGCAGTCATTTCTCTAATGAGGGTTTGAACCCACTTTCTGGAATTTATCTTTGCAGTGGTTTTAAAAGATGATGAAAATAAAATTAAATGAAAAGTATGGACAGTAACAAGTTAAGTCTTCAGAATATGGAGATAGGTGTAATAAGAAAATCAACCTCCATCTATTGCAGATCTGATTTAGTTATAATCTAGCCCATGTAATATTTTGATGTTCTAACATGTCCCAGCAATTAACAGACAGAGTGATACTACTCTTTTCTTCTTGTAGATCATACTGCCTTCATTTTCAATATGTCTTTGAGACATTCTTCTTTACAAACACCTCCATCCAACTTGAATAAAAAAAAGCACTACTTGGGTAACTTTTAAGCCTGGTGCTCCCTAAGTTCAGGGAGTTAAGTGTTGACCAAGTATATATATATATATTGCCATCCCAATAGCAGATTGGCTAGACACTTGGTTACTGGTTTTATTTTGAGATATTACCATGCAGGGAACTTAGAACTTACCATGACTCAATGGGCCGGAGTACCTTAAATCCTCTGTGTATGTTAACTTGGGAAGGTTAGCTGTATTTGATTGTTTATATGCAGAACTATAGGTAGCTTCAAGGACAATATCACCAGAATCCTCTATGTTTTACCCTATTGCTCTGTACATTTAAAATTGTTGAGTTTATGGACTTTTTTTCAAGTTAAGAGCTATAGTCATGGGAATTAGAATCAAGCCAAACCTGAAGAAAGGTTGGGACATTGGAAGATGATGATTAAAAAGAGCAAGCAGAATTTGCGTTTGGGCCACTGCTAATAAGCCAGTCAGTAAAGTGCTATTAAGAATACTAATTCTTGAGCAGCACAAAAACATTTTCTCTTTGCTCTGCTGGTAATGTCCTAGAATTATCAGCTGCAAATCAGAGGAGATCTCTTTATTGTAAAAAATTATGGAAGCCTAGGAAACACAGGTACCCAAGAATGAGGAGACTCTGGGACATTTCTGCCTTTTACCTCTCCTGCCAACAATGAGTTACTTTGACATAGATTTTATTTGTAACCTATGGACCATTAGACATTTAGGTTGGGTATTCATAAGAATTTCACACTATGAAAAATATCTGAAACATCCAAAGAAAGGAATTTTGGCGGTTTTCTATCATTCAAAAATTGATAACCAATTCGCTACTCAAGCTTCCAGGTATATTATTTTAGATGAGAGAATTTTGGAAGCAGCGATTCTTTCAAAATCTGTTCAGAAAACCCATTACAAACAACCACAGGAAGGTGACCATTATTACTCTAAAAAGGGAAAGTAAATACCAGGCTTAATTTTTTCATGTGCAGTAAAGACTTTAGTTTTGAGGCAGAATCTAAAGTGAAGATTTTGTTCACTCTGGTCATTTTGGTCTCCCTGGTTGAAAGATATTACTGAGATAAGGCACCATTGAAACAACATCTAGTAAACAGAAGAAAGGAATAGAATGTTATTTGAGAACTGCTGTCCTAAATATTCTTTGGCTCAAAAGAGTAATGCTTATACCCACATGGGCTTTCTTTTGATGTGCCCTGAATTACGACTCTAGCCTCTGGTATCTTCAGGAGCCAACCGGTAAAAACGAAAGATTCATTTGGTAATTATGTGTGTAGGATTCTGATATTGCTGTAAAATGAGGCAACAAAAGCAAATTCTATTGTACTGATTCTAATTTTAAGAGTGTCACTTTGTGATTTTCTTTGTTTGAAACACATCCTTAAAACCATAGGAAGGGCAACCGCCTCTTACACAGCTCTGATCAGTAGAAATGCCCACCATAACTAGATCTAGAAGGAAATTACATCCCCTAGACCAGCATAGCTTAGTATGAGAGAATATGTAACTGACTCACTGTTTACAGAGATGTGTGCCCTGTGTAGCAACCTGTGCTGAGAGACTATCAGAGCACTTAAAACTATTATCCTAAAAATGAAAGGAGTAATTCTATGAAAGATGACTTCAGGAATCTAAAGCAGTACTTCTCTACTGGTGTCAAACTGTCCATATTGCTTTGGGTTTAAGTTGAAAGCTCTTCTGTAGCAGTACTGCTTTCATTTATCTCAGCCAGTTAACTAAGACGAGCATTAGGTTTTATCATTCAGCCTTTTTCAAAAACAGCTGAAGAGATCGCTTCCATAATCAGAGAAATGATATTTCTCTAGGAAATATTAATACCAGATTCCAATATTCTGTCTCTGGAAATAGTAAAAACCAAAAAATAGTAAATACCAAAAAATAAAGCTAATTATGATTTCAAGATTTCAGACTGACACTTTTACCTCTCTTCTTTGCACCACATTATGCTGTGTGGAGATAAGTACAGGCAGTCAAATAAGTTAAATGTTGCATACAAACTTTACTTCTGTTGTACCCTGGAAGGTGAAGATAATCAGTGCTGAATCAGAAATCCAACTCAGCTTGGCCAGTCTTTTCCATAGGAATTTTAGAGCTCAGGCAATAGGAAGAAATGGCTTAACTTGTTGAAATTAATCTGGAACCATGAATGGTTTCTAGCAAATGACCCACTGCTTTTATTTCCTCTAAGAAAATCAAGGGAAAGTATATTGCAGAAGAAAGAAAACATAAACAAACAAACAAAAGTACAGGCAAGTTAAGTATAGAGTTGCAAACAAGACTTGAAGAAAGGAACAGGAACCATAGATGAATTTTATGACTGTTCATTTCTGGGTTATAACAACTTATTTGTAAAGCATTGTCTTGGGCACTATATAGTAAATAGATTTTACTGCAATAAAGAATAAATGATCAAGAAACTATTACCGTATTTCTGGTTAGAGAAAAATCATGTTGAGAAAAAAAGAGAAGATGTTAAAAATCAGACAAATTTTTAGTACATTTTGCAGCCAAAACCAAAGGAATTTTCTAGTTTAAGGAACTAATGGAATTTTCTAATTTAAGAAATCAATGGATTTTTCTAATTTAAGGAACAAAAAACATGTAAAAACAATGATAAGATATTGTCAATGAAGGAACTACGTAGATAAAGATAAGAAAAGTGTGTTCTAATAATCATTACTTAAAAGTTTAGAGTTATGGAAAATAAAAATATAACCTTATATGTAGTAAGTATTAAATAGGCAATTTTACTTGTAACTATTTTGCTTAGGAATAAGCTAGAGTAAGTAGTGGATGAAAACTTAAAAAAAATCTACTTTCAATAAAATAAAAAAGTATACCCTGTGCTCTAGCATAAAATCATGCCCCCCCCCCCACGAAAGAGAGAGGTAGGGAGAGAGAGAGAAGGAAGGAAGGAAGGAAGGAAAAAAAGAAAGAAAGAAAGAAAGAAAGAAAGAAAGAAAGAAAGAAAGAAAGAAAGAAAGAAAGAAAGAAAGAAAGGAAAGAAAGAAAAGAGAAAGAGACTATACACAATCATTGTAAAAAGAAATTAAGACAAAGAAAAACTGAAAATAGTAATTTCTCTAATTTCTGGTTATAGATAAAAATTCTACTGGTGAACTTTTAGTCGCTTAAAAAATCTTCTGAATTTTTCACCATACTTTTGTATTCTCAATAGCAGTTACTCATCAATGGGTAAATGCATAAAGAAAATTCAGAATGTTAATGATAAAAGTAATAGCCTAACATTTTTATCAAAATGGATGGAAGTTGAGGATATTAAGGTAAGTGAAATAAATCAAGCAGAAAGATTTTATAGAAATTGAAAAAACAATGGAGGTTACTAGAGGTGGGATGGGATTACATTGGAGAGGGGATAAAGAAAAATCTGTTAAGAATTAATTTAGAGATAGGAGCATGACTTTCTGGTGAGTTCTTTGCAGTAGGAAGACTATGGATAGTAATATCATATTGTATATTTCAAAACTGTAAAACCACTGCCTTTTAACACAAATAGGTGTTTGGGGGCTAAAGAGTTTTCTCAGTTGAGAGCAGTGTCTATTCTTCCAGAGAACCTGAATTCAATTCCCAGCACACACATGGCAGCTCATAGCTGTAACTATAGTTCCATGGGATCTGACATCTTCTTCTAGCCTCTGCAGGCATGTGGTACACAGGCATGCATCGAGAAAAAGACCCATATACATAAAATATAATAATAAATAATTTTAAAGCTTAAATATAACCTGTACTGATATAATAATAGTTTAATGTATATTTTTTCAGAAAAAACTAGTGATCTTTCCTCATCACAATTTAAATATATCTCATCTAGTATTTATGTAAAAAGAATCATGTAATATGTACTGTTTGGAGCATGGCTTTTTAATTGAGTAAAATATCTTTCAGATTCATTAATATTATTATATGTTATCAGTTCCTTCTTTTTACTTAGTAAGCAGAATTCTATTTTATAGATATACCAGATTTTGTTTATTCATTAGTGCCTAATCCTACTTAAAAGTATTGAACATATTTTTCAGAATGAAAAAAGACTTTTTTGACTTAGTATATTTGTGAGTTTTGGGAAGTTGCTCCCTTAAATATAAAATGAAAAAGTAAACAAACACACTTTGAAACTTTACTAGAACTCAAAAAACGAAAGAAAAATGACACATATGCTTTTAGCATAAACAGCAGTATTCAGTTCAATGAAGTAGATTGACAATTTCTGCTTTTTCCAATAGCTACAAATTATGGATTAATTTAAGTGAAAATTTTGATATAGGAAAATAAGAAATTTATTTACATCTATTTATTTGGTGTGTAGACAGGTGCATGTGCCTGTGCGTGTGTGTGTGTGTGTGTGTGTGTGTGTGTGTGTGTGTGTGTGTGTGTGCATACAAGTGGCGGGGAGTCAAAGAACAATTTCCGAGAGTTGATTCTCTCTTTTTACCTTGTGGGTTCCAGGGATCAAACTCAGACCACCAGGCTTGGCAACAATGACCTTTATCTGCTAAGCCATCCTGTTTGCCCCTTGAAGACATATTTTTGAAACATTAATTTTGTATGCCTTCTCAGGATATGGTGTTTCTTAAACTGGGTAATACTATTTGTTGTTCAATTCAGATTCAAACTATATATCTACTATATCCCCATACCGAATATTGTTTGCACATTATGTGTTAGTGTGGTAATGAGAACACTCTATTAAATGTGAGTAGTACATGATTAAGCAATAAAAAATGATACGTCTTGTCTTAGTCCATTCATGTCCCTATTACAAAAAATGTTAAAGTATGTAATTTGAAAACAATAGAAATTTATTTTTCTCAGGTTTGGAGAGTGGAAAGTCCAAGAAAGTGCTAGCAGATTTAGTGTATGGTAGAGATCTGTCCCATTGATGACCTGCTTCTTGAAGTGTCCTCATTATGACAGTAAAGGTTGCCGTCCACCAGTCATTGAAACCTCTCTTTAAAAGGGTATTAATATCATTTTTCCTATTTTTTTCTTTTATTGAAAAATACATTTTTTTCATACAATACATTTTAATTACTGCTTTTCCTACCCCAATTCGTCAGAGATCCTCTCTACTTCCTCTCCCATCTGAATCTGTACTCTTCTCTCTCTCCTTAGAAAACAAACAGGCAACTAAAGAATAATAATAAAATGAGTTTTAAAAAAAGCAAACAAATTGGAACAGGACAAAACAAACATACAGAATGAAAAGTGCCAAAGAAAAAGCACAAGAATCACATATGGATGCTGAGATACAAATGTTTGCACATACAGGAGTCTCATTAAAAACACAAAACCAGAAGCCATAATATATACACAAAGATCTGTAAGGTTTAAAAAAAAAAAGTCCCGATGAAACATTATGTGTTGTGACAGTTTATTTTTTAGTTATATGTAAAGTAATGTTTTATGCACTGTTGGGTGAGGGACTGCCTAGGTCACATGGCATTTTGTATTGTCTGCAGGTGGTGGATTTATGTGAGGGATGTTTGATTGCTTGTGATCTGCATGTACTATCAGTAGAACACCCGAGGAGTTCTGAATCAATAAAAACACTTGAGCTCAGAAACTCAGGGTTCCACTGTCCAGTATTGTGCTTGCTCTGATGGCAATTTCCTCTGCTGAGGTCTGGTAGGGTTTGTACATATGAAAGCACCTCCATGTCTTACTTAGAGAGCCACCATGCCTCAGTAAGTGTACAACAACAATTATGAGACAAAGAATCTCCAAAGATGCCATCATTGAATTCATTTTTTTGTTAGTCATCTACTGCTGGGCATAGGGCCTGCCCTTAAGAATATTTTTTATCCATAGTGAGAGTTTGTTGGAGAAAACTAATTTTCATCTGCCAGTGGTTATTAACTGGAGACATCTTCTGGGGTGGGGACTTGTGTTGATGTGCTGGGACCCTATCTGGTGCAGACCCATGCATGCTCTGTACAGTTACCACAGTCTTGAGTTCATATGTGTTTTAGTGGTGCTGTGTATAGAAGACCTTGTTTCCTTGGTGTCTCCTATTCCCGGTGGATCTTACAATCTTTCAGCTTTTTCCAGGTTTCCAAACTCTGAGGGGAGGGATTTGATAAAGACATCCCATTTAAGGCTGAGTATTCTAAGATCTCTCACTCTCTGCATAATGTCTGGCTGTAGTTCTCTGTATTTGTTCCCATCTGCTGCAGGAAGAAGCTTCTCTGATAATGGTTTAGCAAGGCACTGCTCTGTGAGTATAACAGAATATTGTTAGGACTCATTTTATTGCTATGTTCCTTGAGTGGAACAGTAATATTTAGTTTTACCCTTGGTCACTGAATTATCTAGTCTCAGGTTCTTGGGCACCTGAGCAGTGTCAGGGATGGGTTCATTTCATGGAATGCACCTTAAATCCAAATTTGGGTCAATCTTCATCATGCTTGGTCTTTCTGGTATGGACCAGGTGAATATCCATGATCAGAGCAGCCTGCTGCCTCCAAAGACCATGGTGATGCCATGATTCATGCTCCTACCACACAAACTAGACTTAAATTTCTTTTATTTGTTTTTATTTTTTTGTTTTTGTTGAGAGCACAGTAGTGGGAGGGTGGAACATAAAGGAATGGGAGGAAGATGTTATCAAGATACAATGATGGGAAACAATTGATTAATAAAAGTATCATAAAAAAAGAAAGAAAATGACAGATTATGGGCCTGCAAGCTGCCAAAGCACTTGACGACAAGCCTGATCACATGAGTTCAATCCTTGGGACTGACATGGGGGAAGAGAGAGTTGAGTACTGCAAGTGTTGTTCTGACCTCTATGCATACATACATATGCACACAAAATAAATAAATAAAAATATCATAAATATTTGAGATGAAGATAATGATAGCTTATAGAAAGTAGAAAGGGAAATATGCTTTGTAAGATAGTAGAACAGTAGTCACATTAATAAACAAAAATCTACATCTTTGGGTCAGTGAGATGGCTCAGCGGGTAAGGGTACTTACCACCAAGCCTAATGACTCTAGTACAATATTTAGGACCTACGTGATGGAGAAAGAGAGACCTGTAAGTTGTACTCTGACCCACCCAAATGTGCACTGTGCCAAACATGTCCCCCCCACATATGTATATACACACAATGTAATAAAAACTTTGTTTAAAAATTCAAATCTCTGTCCACACAGTCAGCAACTTAGTACTTGAAGTACAAAAAAAAAATTACAAACCATTTTCCTTATAGTTACACAAGGACAGAGTTCCCTCGTACTAGCAAATTCTGCCTTGATAACCTTTAAGACAAGAAATATCCAGTTTGTTTAGAGAAAAGCAAACACCCTAGGGTTCAGTACTGATATTCCATTATTACAAACCGTACAGATTCTCACAAATATTGAAGGACTTAAATAAACTCTTTCAGACTAATTATAAAAGGGCACATTTACCACAGAGAGATACATGGAAACACTGATTTCAGGTTACAAGAAAGCTAGGGAAAAGTTATCAGGGATACTTTGTTACAGAATGTCATAAAAATGAAACACAGCTAATGGGCCTTTCACAATGGTTGGCATCGAGCTCATTTCTGGCTGCCTTATGGCAGATACTGTTCAGCAAATCCATTTCATTCATGCAAATCTCTATGCTCTCTGCTGTAGTACCAGTGTTAGAAAACTCAATTTAAATCAAACCTAATCACTTCTGTCAGCTGTAGTGCACTTCCTGGCTCTCCTTACCCGCCCATACAGTCCAGCATGACTCTGTGTCTTGCATCTCTCAGCCTTCCTTTCAATTCGACCACTCTCTAATTGGCTGACTGGGGATTCCACTGTCACTCAAGCTAAACCCTAGGCTCATTGAGGGAATTGGAAGCTGAGTTTGCAGTTTGAGCTTGGTTCCCCTGGTGTGTATTTCCTGGCCTTAAAAAAAAAAAAGAAAAAGGAAAAGATATTCCTTTAAACAGCCAAAGAAAAGGGAAAACGTTGTGTGAAAATAGATCTTAAAATTCAGCAGATTTTTTTCTGTCAGAATTAATTATTTTATTTCCACAGTAGTGGTTACAAAGAGAAGTGAAGACTTGTCTTCATATTTTGCACAGGAGAAAAAGACCTATGACATCATCTGGTAGCCTCATTCAGTAACCATTTGCTCACTACTTTTTAAATAATCTCTTATGACATAAAGAAATATTTGGTTGATGGAAGGAAGTAACAACCCACACAATTCAAAATTCTGTTTTTGCTTCTATAATAGGGCTATTGGGATCAAATTATTTATTTGTTTTTTTAATTCTCAGAATGTGAAATATTTCTGGATTGGTAAGTTTCTAATGCTGTGTAAGATAAATTCTTTCTCAAATGCATTGTGATAAATAAAAGGGGAGACAATATTACCTCTGTACAAGTGAATTTAAGCATCACTAATGATAGCAAAAGACCAGCTTGTAGAAACCATAGCAGTGTGAGGAGTAAGGGAAGATCACAAAAAGCTGACACAAAGTCCCTGCCCTCAATAGCTTCAATACGATTTAAAGATTTGTTTTTATTATTTTTTAAACCAGGTATATAGGTGTGTGCATGTGGGTATGTGCATGAAGGTACCTGCAGAGGCCAGAAGGGTTTCAGAGGAGATAAGAGTTAACTGAGATAGCTACTGTTCCTTATAATGGTCCTAAGTAAAAAACAAAACAAAACAAAAAAACAAACAAAACAACAACAACAAAAAAACCTTTGTTAATTCTTTCTGATTAATGGAGGGACAGAAGTGTAATAAAAACCTGAAACTTACCTAGCTTTAACCCTTACGTAACTCAAAATGATTTAGTTCCCATTCACTATAACTTGTATAACTGTTATCACATATGAAATTCAAGCCCAGCTCACTCTCAAATTACATAGCTAATAAGTAATTTCTCAAAAACAAACTAATGCTTTATTTAGAGTATTAGGCATACTAAAACATGTATTTAAAAAAAGTTTATGATGACCATAATAAATGTATTCAAGTATATAGCCATGGAAAAAATCACAAGTTTTTTGTTTTGTTTTGGGGGGTTGTTTTTGTTTTGTTTTGGTTTGTTTTGAGACAGGGCTTCTCTGTTGTAACTCTGGCTCTCCTGGAACTCGCTCTGTAGACCAGGCTGGCCTCGAACTCACAGAGATCCACCTGCCTCTGCCTCCTGAGTGCTGGGATTAAAGGCATGCACCACTGACACCCAGCTATGAAAACCACAGATTGAGTTGAAAGATTCAGTAGAAACAGGAGAAATATTTGGACATGGAGAAATTTCCAGAATCCTGTCATTCACTGCAATGAGAAGTATTCTGGTGCATATAGTTATGTTTCTTCAGGTGAAAGGATCAGCAAAATATGTAGAGTATAGGCCTGAATATAGATGGCTGAATGCCTGTGTAGGTAGATGTTCTTCAATAAAAATGTGTATGTACACATCAGTTAGGACAGAATATTCATCTGTACTGCCTGACGCTAAGGCTCCCAACTATTTTCTATTTTTCAGTAAGCAAAGTCAAGGCAAATGTAAACTGATACGCAAGAAATGTTTATTCTCTTAGAAAAATTTTGTTATCCCTTTAGTTCATTTTCTTCCACTCTTTTCCCATACCTCTTTCACATTTAGATTATTTAATCAGTGACTGAAGCTAAACATAACATGGACCTTGTTTTAGTTCTCTATATTAGAATAAATTATGTAAACTGACATGCAAAATGCTTGAAGACTTTGTAAAGAAGAAGATAAGGAAACACTTGAAGACAAATCATATGGGATTTATAGGAAAGATTCTTGAACATCTTGACTTTTTAATGAATATGTAAGTCTTTATGCAAATGTTCATGCACACTTTTTTTATTGACTCAGTAATGCTCTTACCCTGCATTTGATACTATTGGCACTTGGTTTAAACAGAAATATCTGGAGCAATTCAATAACAATTAAGCAATTTAAGCATATTGCAGAGATAGTTATACTACATCAGTATTCAAAAGCTAATTTAAGTCTGAATATATTAAATAGATCACAATTGTGTAATGTTTTCAGTACTGTAAGAAAAATGAAATATAAGATGTTTATTCTATGACTGTTTTCTAATATGATTCAAGTAGTTCTTCATTATTTGTTTACAAGTCCCATAATATTCCCCTTTTAACTCTGATGTGCAGTAGTCATCTGGTATTTTAAAAGACCAAACTGTAACTACTGGCTCTTGTTCTTACCCACAGTAGTGAAGCCTGCATTTATTTTAAATAACTGTATTGATTTGCCTAAAATTAAGAATTTTGGGGGAAACACATGAATTTCAGTGCCAAAACTATTGAAATCTCAGTCACATCAAGATGAGGAAGTTATCCTAGTCTATCATCCATGTTATTAAAACAAAATCTCAGAGACACACTTGATTTTTGCTTTTCCTTGATTCTCAAGATATACATCACCAGGTAATGTTTATGCTTCCACTAAGAGAAATTCCCCTGGACTCAAACCATAGTTTGTAAAGAAAGCATCATTCCTTTCCTGTGTTACTATGATGCATTCTGGAATGTAGTCCTTCAGCACTGCCAGTTTATGAAACTACCCCTGGACGTCAGACCAAACATGGTCCTATCACCACTAACTTTTCGATCATCTAGTTTCCTAGTACATACAGGTTTACCTCTGTGGTTCAGCAAAGATGTCTTCTTCATACAACATGCCAAGTTTGAGCCTGTTAGAATTCTGTACACTACTGTTTCTATAATACACACTGATTTGTACATGCTTTTTCTAGAACTAACTGCAGCATTTAGTATATACTGTAATATTCCAGAGACTCTCCACAAAAGCTCTTGGATCACTCAATCTGAAACTCTGCTAACTGACTGTCAATCATATGGGTATAACTTAGTTCTTGGCCTAATGATTCTTACATGTTATTTGTAATTGTTTCCCAATATCAAATTGATTTTTAGAAGATGCATAATCATACGTGCATTAAGAGCACAAATAACCTAAAAATATGTGTATAATTATATCCAACAAGATTTGCATCAACATATCTTCAGATGAAAAAAATACATAATTTACATTATTTATGCTTCTTTCATCTTCTATATTTCTATTATTAATATGTAAAGCTTTCATTATCAAGTAAAACCGAAATTATATTCATTATACGGTAATTTTAACTATCTTGAGATTAGATGACCTTGCTGTTTTACTTGGGATGACTTAGGAAGCTGGATTTTTCTTTTCTATACATACATCTATCATGCTATTTCTTGGGATATATACACACACACACACATATATATGTACATATATCATGTTATTTCTTGGGATACACACACACATACATACATATATATATGTAAGTAGGTATGAGGTATATGTCCATGCACTTGCATGTTGATTCTAAAGGAGGACATTAGATGTTTTCTTCCATCACTATCTCCCTTACTGCCAAGGCAGTTTCTCTCACTGAGACCAAGGCTCACAACTGGACCAGGCTGGCTAGCCAGAGAGCTCCTGGAAATCAGCCTGTGTCCCATTCCCAGTGCTGGAGCTACAGACACGTATAACTATGCCCTACTTTTTGTATATCCTCTTGCTTAGACTGCAAGTGCTTTTACTTAATGAACCATCACCCCAGTCCCTACATTTTTTTCAATCTATTTGTTCTGCTTTCTATGTTCTAACATCTGATGTGACTATGCATGGTTTTTGTCCCCTGTGCACCTTCTGTCTCTCCAATCTCTCCATTCTTTATTTAGTGCTGAAAGTACAGTGCAGATTCTGAGACATTTTTAAACCACAGACCTCTTCACGCACATTTAACCCAAATGTAATGCAGAACCCTCTAGGTAATCCCTGAATGCTCTCTCATTCTGTTCAACCTTCTGAAGTTTCCTTTCTTTCTTTACTACCACTATTCAACTCATAGGACAACTATCCACAGTTTGATCCCCCAAGATTTTAACACTTGGCATATAGGTTTTATCCTGGCCTCACTTTTCAAATTTGTATTTATATATAATTGGTTCTATAGATTTTCTGAAAATAAAAATCTAAACATATGGCAACAAATTGCCCAAAACATCCATAAATGTGACAAGTATAACAGTTCATCTAAGGCACGGAACACATCACAGAAGATAAGAAGTAAATGTGAAAGCTAACTGGAGAGTAGATCTGAGAAATGCTATCTTTTGAACACAACATGGCTACTGCACTTAAAAAATCACAGCAGTGATATTTACCTGCACATTGTGAGACCAGTCAACATTTCATATTTGGACTGGGAAGTGACTCATGTCCCACCCCTCCTTGTTGAACTATTAAGATTTAATGTTTGCAAAAGTAGGGGGAGTCATTTTTTAAAGTAATATAGCAACTGGTAAGTTACCTATGACCCATGCTTATACAGGCAACCCTAATTAAAACATTGTGGGTAACAAAAAATGACATGAAAGTAGCAAGGGAGGGATTTGTAGGGAAGAAGGAGAGCATGAAGAATATAAGGAAAGGGATGAATGAGGGTTGAAAATTACCAGCGTTTATATGTGTGCACTAGTATGTCAAACAATATTTTTCTATTTAAAAATTGTCTTGTCTATGAAAGTACTTGTAATTCTTTAGCCGACATAGTTTGCCCCCTTTTAAATTATAATAATCATATAAAACAAACTAATTGGGAAGGTCTGAGTGTTCTATATTGTGTCTCATTATGCATATAAGTATATTCTATCTGGGTTATATGTTTCAGCACCTGCCATCATTACAGTGAGGACATCTTTGTAGCACAAAAGAAACAAGCCTCTGTAAATAAGGTATTCTGTACCATGTAGCATCCAAACCCAAGAAACACAAGTCCAGGGTTTGAAGATGTCCCTGATACCAGACAGGGTATTGGCCTGCATCGCTGCCTACTGTATCGTGTGTCAGATTGTGCAGGTCCTTGAAACTATTATACTCAAGTGTGCTAACTTTCACATCAGCCTAAGAAGCTGAAAAATGCCTTCACCAGCAGTACTCTAACTGTGGTCAGTGTCATGTATTGTAAGATTCCATCCATTGGGGATAGGCAGGGCAGTAAACACATGACTTTGCTCTGGAACTTAGTGCTGGCATGGTGAAACTTAACACTGGATTGATCCTAATGTTCTCTATTCCTCTAGTCCTGCCCCAAAACAGATACCTTAAAGCAGTTTTGGAGTCAGGAAAAGAAAAGTCGCCACACAGTATACCAGACCTTGGTTACAACCATCATTACCTGTTGCTGGTTGTAGTAACCTTAGGCCATATGTCTACTTCAATAAGGTACTGTTGATAGCATTATAGCTCTTAGTCCTACCCCAGTATTGTGATGGTCATGGCAGACTATATATTTAAGGTGTGAAAAAGTTTGGTTGTATTAATGACCAACAGGAGCCTGAAGAGCCAACAAATGTTAATATATGGAATAGGGAAAATAATTATTGGAGGATCATGTACCAACCATTTTCCATTAAAAAAGAATAATTTCAAATTAAACAACCTACTTATTCATCTCAAGAAATATGAAAACCACAAACAAACCATACTCAGAATCATAAAGAAGAGAGAAAAATAAAGATCACTGCAGAAATAAGTGAGAGTCTGAGTAAAAATAACTACAAAACACCAGTGAAGCAAAGGGCCCAGAAATGGGCAAGAATGTGTTGGGAAACCTCACAAAGTACAGGAAATGGAAGCAAAAGTAGAAAATTTCAATGATTCAAGCTTACCTAAAGGTCTGTACAAGAAGCAGACACAGAGTAGAGAGACAATATAGAATGGGTGAAAGATGCTTCCAAAGTATACATGTGGTAGGTAGTTCATATTGAGAATATAAAGGATGCTCAAATCTCAATTACAAAATAAGAATCTAATTTAAATAAGCAATAAGGCCAAATACATATTTCTTAAAATAAGACATACAAATGACCAACTTTTACATGAAAAATGCTTTAATGTCATTATCAGGCAGATGGATCTCTTGTGTGTTTGAGGCCAGCCTAATCTACAGAGTAACTTCCAGGACAGGCTATAAGGAGAGACCCTGTCTCAAGAGAGGGTGAGGTTAATCTAACTTAAGCATCATGCAGTGTATGCACATATCAAATAATTAAGTAGTATCTTAGTAAACTGTAGAATTATATATCTCACAACATTTAACATACTGTTTTAAAAATTTCAATACAATAGAAATTCATTCCCAAAGCACTATTGAGGATTGACAGGTAAAGAAAAATACTAATAAGGATAACAAGATACAAAATACACCATCAAGTATTGAATGATTTATTTGAAAATCTAAGGCACATGCCTGGAGTTCTGTAAATCCACTATTTTATAAAAGTGAATGATAATAAGATCACTGTAAAGTTGAATTTAGACTGATACACTATCACACCTACAGTATCAGGAGAGATAAATAACTGTGCTCCAACAGAGGAGGTATCATGAAAAGAGGGAGGTCAGCCAGTAACAAATGGAGGAATAATTCTGTATAGTAAGAAGTATAAAACTTTAAGGAATTTTTCTGAGCTTCTATGCAGGTTTTCATCTTCCATCTAGAGGCTATATTGTACAAAACTTGAAAGATTTTATGAGCATAATTATTAATTATTGGATGATTATGTTCTGCTTCATGTGTATTTACAAACTTGTCTCTACTGACAGCAACACATTTTTTATTTCTAGTTATGCTACCAACATAAAAACCAGAAAGCAAAGAGAACAGATGTGTATTCCATGGGATTTAAAGATTAATCTATCCTCCATTGCACCCACTTAGTTTTGGGCAGAGAGAGAACACTTGCTAATGAGTCAGATGATTACCAGCATTGAGTTTATTTAGAAGAATTCCATGTGTGATGGTAGACTAGGAGTGAGTACTCTCAGAAATGGAAACGTGAATGTCACCCTTTCAACGTTATTAAAATTAACACATGCAGACGGCACTTTGCTTAAATGAGGTTTATCAGTTGTTACTGTTATAAAGTACAGCTTCACTCTGGATGCTCCCTAACAGGCGCTAATCTTATAGGTGTTGTTCAGCTGCCCACACAGCAGAAGTATACACTATAAAAAGCTGAAAGGGAAAAAAATGCCATGTACTTGGAAACTCGGTGACAAGAATTCTACTGCCATCAAGAGCATCTTCGCTTCATAGCAGGTTAAATGCATCTCTAATTCAATTTATGAAACACTGAAGCTTTGCTGGAGAAATAGCTGTACCAGCTCCCCAAAGCACTATGAAATATTTTCTCCCTGTGCACCAAGCAGCAATTTATTTCAGAATAACAATTTGATTTTTGACATAAACTGAGCAGTCCACTAAAACAATTGATACTACTAAACATTAATTTGTGATGACTGTTAGGAAGATGCACATAATGATCATCTTCCAGGAAAAGCAAGCCTTTTCTCTTTTGATTTCCAATTGTAACATTTGTGTGGTTGCTTTATTTTAGTGAACAAAACACCACACGTTTATTGTAAGTTAAGAAGCCTATCTGCAAAAGTTACACAGCTTTTCTCCTCTTTGAAATTTCTAAACCCAACTCCATTTCTAAATGCTACTTCAATTTGTATCATTTCTCCAAAGATCACCTTGTATCTTTATGGGAAATCTGCTGGCTTCCAAAATGATAAGGACACTTGAAAACTTTAAGGGGATTCAAATTTCCACTTCACTTGGTATTTCATGATAGGCCATCTTTGGTAATACTCATTGCTGAGCAGCTACAGGGGAAATTATTAACCTTCCCTGAATAAATCTAACATATTCCTGAACAAAACTTTTACTCTGTGAGATCACAACACCACAGAGCTCAGAGTACAATTGCTCTACCTTTTTTCTGACTTGTAGGTGATTCTGAATAATATTTATAGACGCTAGCATTGTCTGTGGATATAGATGAAGATTTTTGAGGTTAATGATTCTGGCTTTCTCATAGTGGTACAACTGGTCAAGTCCAATAGGGAACAAAAGCATTGTTTACAGCAATTTTTTTTAGTAAAATGTAAGCAAGCTCTATGCTTCAGTAACAAGAGAATAGAGTCATGAGTCCAGATTCCTTTCTTCTAATCCTATCTGTCTTTAGGAACCTTTGATCCAATGTTTCTTCATCTTTACAAGTGAAGTGACCTTCACTTCTTTTTCACAATTATTGAAATTAAATATTTACTATCACATATTTGATAGATCATGAGAAAATTAATTCACTGTCAGTATGGTACTAACCCCACAAATTACTTAATCAATTATGTGATTATAAGAGATGATGAAAGGGCAAAATTTATTGTCAGGTGATATCCAGTACACAGGAAGTTAGTATTGCAGGCATAAAATCAGTGTTACACGTTCTCCATCTTCAACATGTACTGTATGGCTTCAACATCACTCGAAGGCAAAGTACTCATATTATAAACATGACAATTCTTTTCAAATAATAATTGAAAATATAATTTGCATGGCATTAAGAAATACCACCTAGGCAAAAATCTCAAACTGAAGAGCATAAAACAAGCAAGATAAAGCACAAAATGAAAATCATGAGAGAAATGACTGAGCAATGATTCTAAGATTGTGTCCATAGAATTTTCAAGAGCATTTTGAGGAAGCAAAGCAACTTGACAGTGGATTAGGTATCTGAAGCTCATGAAATGAATTTGCAATCATAAAAATCAGGAGTTTAAAGCATTTACAAGCTAGTTGAAACCACTTGTATAGGTGGGGTAACTCTGGAAATATACATTGGATAAGAAGAAACAATGATCAAAGTTAGAATCAAAGCTTAGCAACTATGATTTTAAGGAAATATATAGAAATAAAGAAAATGCAGGAGTAGTTTTTTTTAATCTTAGAAAAACAGAGTTTTAATAGGCTATAATAAAAAGGTTAACAATTGTACTTGATTTGTTGGTATTGTTTTAAAAAGTTAGAATGGTTATCCCTCAGAAGGCATAAATTACACAGTAACTGGGAGAAGTAAGTATAACACATTTCATGACAGTTCTAGATAGGCAAGAAGTTGAAAACTAGTTATCCAAGAACATTCACTGTAAATATACTTCTTGACTATGTCTTAAGCCTAGAAAACATCTGTATAGAAAAATAAAAGCAGTCAAATACAAGGGAGGAGATAGACAATATCAAAAGAGAGGGGTAATGATTCTTAAGGAAAAGACTAAACTCAAAAAAGATGTGACACCATATGATTCTGGGAAAGAACCAAGAAAATATTTTATTAAGACATATTTTAAAACTGACAAGGATACAATCTAGCAGTTATTGATCCTCTGATATTAGTAACATTCTTCCGAACATAGATCAGTCAAACAACATATTCTTAACTTTCAATGATGATAAATTTCTTACTCTAGCAGTTTACAATCCAGTAAGGAAAAGTGTTAAATCCTGTCCATTAGAAAGCTGGGGTCAAGTAGAAAGGAGTAAGTAAAATCCCTGAAAATAATCACAGTGAATCAAATGAAAATATCCAACTAGAATTAATGAAATTCCTGTAGCTTGAAATGTGTTAAGAGACAAAAAGAAGACTTATAGAAATTTCATAGTAAGGGGCTAGAGAGATGGCTCAACAGTTAAGAGTGTATACTACTTTTTCATGGGACTAGATTTTGCTTCCAAGCACCCATATTAGATGTCTCAAAACCACCCATAACTCTAGTAGATCCTGTGCCCTCTTCTTAACCTTTGAATGTACCTGAGTTTCCACTCACATACCCCTACACAAATATGCATGATTAAAAATAAAATCTACCTTTTAAAAAAAGAATGTTCATAGTAAGAACTAAGATCAAAATGGTGCTGATTACAAACATATACATATGGAAGTTACAAGATATATAGAAAACATAAAGCTAACAGTTTGACTTTATAACAAAGCAAAAACCTATAACAAAGTAAAAATAGAACCTATGAACAAGAACAGAACAGAACAGAACAGAAAAGAACATGATGTCTATAAATATGTAATTTTATCTAAGACTGCAGAAGCTCTCAACATTTACTTTAATTGAAGCCAGGCTATCATGGACCATGATCTTCAAACTAAAAAGCATGGTCAAGAGGTATTTGAAGTTTGCAAGTGATCACCAGAAAAGCAAAACCAAGTTTAAGTTTCAGAGGATCAATAAAGAATTCCCAGGTCACAGAAAGAACTATCTAAATTCAGTGAATGCAACCCTCTGAGTCATTTTTATAAGTGGGAAATACTCTAGAAAATTTAATTATAGGAAAATCACTTTAGTTAATTTTCATTTAAAATGGAGACCATAGACTCTAGGAAAGATATTGCCAGCAATAGAACTATAGTATCAAATGTACATTGCTAGCCACGGTATTATTTGAAGAAGAACTGTACATGCAAAAGATTAGAAGAGTAAAATGGGCTCCTGTGCAGCTTGTGAGGTTATACACAAAGGCTCTTGAAAGAGATGGCTTTTGAACAAGGAAAACATAGGGGACAGGGAGCAGAAGCAGAGTAGCCTTGTGGCAGGGCTGTCAGATAATGGGAGAAACATGGTTGAGAAAGAAAGAAGAATGCACTTTTTACATTGGAAATACGTAGTAAATCTGGAACATAAAAGTATTACGTGGGTAGATCATATTTTCTCTAGCAATAACAGTGTCAGCAAATGATTGGTTACCTTCATACATGCCAAGCTTTCATATTGGTCTGCAGTTTTCAATTTCAAGATGTGTCATTAATACTAAAAACTTGAAACTTTCTTTTTTTTTTTTACATTTTATTTATTTTGTTTATTTACGTGTATGTGTATGTGTGTGTGTGTGTGTGTGTGTGTGTGTGTGTGTGTGTGTGTGTGTGTGTTACTCACATGCTGTAGAACTCATATGGAGATCAGAGTACAACTTGTAGGAGTCAGTTCTCTTTCTGCTTTCTAGAATGGATCCTGAAGATGGAATGTAGGTTCAGGCTTGGCAGCAGCTTACCAAGCATCCTTCTCCATCTCACTGGCCCCACTTGAAGATTTTGGGTACTTCTTTTTTAACATGCTTTGGGTCTTGTGATACTTTGTAGTGTGAGTGTTCTGATTTGGATTTTGCTCTATTTTAGAAACTGTTAGCCTGATAGGCAGACAGGTGGGAAGAATGATGAGAGTCAGCCGTGTTGATAGCTCTCATATACTAATTACTGAATTTTTAGCATGTGCATTTTTTAAATTAAAACTTCAATGAAAGTTTCAGTATTTCAAGCATTATCAACCAATACTATTTTTTTTTAATATCAAGGTGCTGTTAGCAGACAGTACTCAAAACCAAATGCAGAATTGAACATGACAGTTTATGTGTGAATTAACTCATTTCATTGCATTATGCTTCCGTAAGTAAAGCAAAGACTATGTTTTTTCCAAGCAGTTGAAAAAAATGCTAGTATATTCCCACAGGTAAAGTGCTAGATATTTTAACAGCTTAGGTATGACTTAAACAGTGATATTTCTTAAGGAAGTTGAAAATACTCAGGCACAATTTATAGCCCATACACATAAACAATAAATACAGAAGAAGCTATAAATTGTGGTGTAGGAAGAGGTGGGAATGATGCAAACCCAGTGTATGCATACATGAAATTCACAAATAAAAATCTATGTCAAGTATGGTGGTGGTATGCCTAGAATTCTAGCACTATAGAGGTTGAGACATGAGGATATTCAGTTTGAATCTAAATAACATTATAAGAGGAACTCCATACCAAGACAGCCTGAATTATGTAGCTAGATACTGTTTCTAAGAAAGAAGCAGTGACTTAGATACAATACATGGTACTTGGTTTTAATAAGAGATAGATAGAGACATTGACTAGTTTTCAACATGAATCCATTCCTTTGAATTAGTTTCTGCCTTCAGGTTAAGCATATGTAAAATGAATAGAATAAGTAGCTATGATAATAAAAAATGATTTAAGTAAACTATAAAAGTGAAGTAGGCCCTAATTTTATTATAACATTTATATTTCTATCACTTAAGCACATTTCTTGACATGTATTTATCAATACTGTCTAAATGACTCCCTAAAATTTTTTGAAATTTTTTGAAAGCATAGCACATATACATTTCAATTCTAAATACTGCTGTTTCATTGTGAAATTCTGATTTGTCCTCGGAAAAATTAATTATCTCAGGGTTCTCATTCTTTATTCAGTATACACCATCTTTTCATAAGCAACTCAGCTTCAACTTGCAGGCAATTTTTTTTTTACCTAATCTAGTATTGACAGAAAACATATTCTTGTCCTAACCCTAGCAATAAACAGTCAGCACTGAGAGGTTCAATATTTGTACATGGAGTGTTATACAGCTGATTTATGATGACACGAAAATGTCCTTTTCATCTTCCTGAAAGCATTTCCTTGGCTGTCTGTTGAAAGATGGGAAAAAATCTGCCATCACTCCTTTCTATTTAGACACCTGAATTTCATTGA
This sequence comes from Cricetomys ansorgei, assembly GCA_026225945.1. Classification (NCBI taxonomy): domain Eukaryota; kingdom Metazoa; phylum Chordata; class Mammalia; order Rodentia; family Nesomyidae; genus Cricetomys; species Cricetomys ansorgei. The sequence goes on from JAMJFZ010000769.1 coordinate 4,622,189, forward strand.
GAAGGAGATTTGGTGACAGAATGACACGATTTCATGTTTCCTAGTGTGTTTACTGAGCATGGGTGGTTTGGGAGGGGTAGAAAGGCAGGTTTGAGAGTGGGAAACAATGTGAGAAGTGAGGAGGGTGTTCATTTTACTTTTACTTATTCTAATGAAAATAATTTTGCTTAATCATAAATAGACAACCTGCATTTGAATGCATCTTTCATATAGTGATATTTTAACCCCCAATTAGCTGAAATCACTCTACTTTTCCCTAATGCCTGGACAGCTGGCTTCTGAACATAAGGTGGCCTGATGCCAATTTCTGGAGTATCTGGCATCTACAGGTATAATGATTTGCCTGTGGCCGCAGGTCACCTACATATACCAGGCAGAAGTGACAATTTGATTTTTATATCTCTTGTCATTACAGTGAAGTAGACACACAATAACTTGTGGCATCAATTTCCTGTCATTGAGAAAGGGAATTGGTTTCCTTATTTTTTTTTAAGTTATTTTCATTCTTACCGATGATAACAAGTTTTCCTGGATCAAAGTGCAACTTGAGAATGCATAGATGGAACAAATTCCTACTAAGAAAGGGCCATTATTTCTTGTAAAGGTATTTAATTAGTGCTACCTTAGTCCAAATGAAACATAATACAAGCCACCTGAGCAAGGAAGATTTAGGGAATAACCCTTAAGTGCAGAGAGCTCACTGCTTAAAACACAGTAGGTCTCACAAACATACAGAATAGCTACTGTTTGGCTAGCTTCCTACTTCTCTCCATGCCTTTAGCGTGTACCTTCATCCATTTCCCCAAAGAAATAGTGTTGTGTATTCTTCCTAGTGAAATGCTCCAAGCAGTCTGGGATGCAGAAGAGATGGGAAACAAAAACACAGCCATCTATCAGTGACAGACACAACTTTGCTACTTTAGCACCCTTAAAAGCCAGAAGCTAAAATGGCAGTCCCACTCAGAACTCTCACATCCACATCTAGGACCTACCAACAGGGTAAAATCATCAAGTTTTGTCTTGGCTGATAATTTCCCTTTTTCAAAAGTAATTTTGAAGTATACCAAACAAGTTAAATGAATAGCATTTTCACTAATGTCCCTAACTCAATATAACTCTAAACAGACAATGAATAAATTAAATATCAAAGTGACATTTTCTATTTGAAAAATTTTGTTCTTTGAAAATAAAGTAATTTTTCTAAAGAAAATGAAAATAGATCTACTAAAGCAGTAAGGAATACAATAAGTAAATTATATATGTCTGCATGCATCTCTTTCCTTGGGAGAATATATTTCAATTTATTTCTTCATAATCTTAATGCTAAGGCTTGTGTAGTTGGCCTGAGAATGGCTATTTCAATAGGTGCTATATTTAGGAGTAGGAAACTTTAATTAAAAAAAATCTACAAAGTTATCATAGTTCGGCCAGATAGGGTTGGTCCTTATTCAAACTCACAGTTAAAAGGCCATTAGATTCAACCAAAGAATCATTCTATGTTTAACACAGGGAGAAGAGTCTATTGTATAGGGAGGCAAATGCCTCTTCTCTCCATTTTTACTCATGAAATTTATGTAGTGTGTGTTTCTGTTTTTATTATGTGCTTACTCTTACATACAGTGAAAGTTAGCTCTCTGGAGAGAAGCATTACGTATACAACTCAGCCATGCAGAGTGACCTGATACCCTGGGAATAGGCATCATGCCAGGCTGACAGATGGGTTTCAGTTTAACATAAAATATGCTAGGCTGTGCATCATGTTTGAGCATCACCAGGTGAATTATCCTTTGAAATCACTCAAAAGAAAGCCTGTAAATGTGAGTGTGCTCTTATACAAGAAGAAATTCTTCAATAGGCTACTATAGGGTTATCTTGCATAGATGACTCAGAAGTAAATTTAGTTGTCTTTGTTTGCCAATTTGCTTGTTGGAGTTTGAATTTCAGCACTTACCAATATGCAACAAGAAATGATTTGTACACTTCTAAACTTCAGGAGGAGACACTCAGAGACTGTCTGAAAGGCTTCTGTCCCCCTAAGCAAGCCTCTAGCCAAAGCAGGAAAACAGTTGCTTATGACTGCTCTTTTCCTGAACCCTTACAAAGGAATTGCTGAATGAATTTTCGCCTCGTCTTATACTTGATTGAATCTACTCTGCAAACTAAATCAAGATAAAATATCACCTTCTTTGATTATCACTAAGTAGTTCACAAATTAACACTAAACTGAAAATGAGGGGATAATATGTGAGGTTATATATTTGAGGAAACAGATGTTTTCTCTATTAAAGTATATGTGATAACAGGGTGGAATACTTAATGTACAATGCGTGCCATCTGCTGACTAATACAGAGTATTTAAAAGGATAAGTGTTCCAGTAACTATGTTTGATAAAGATTATCTGCATTTGAACCACAAATTGGATCTTAGAAAAATTTTAAAACTTCATTAGTCATGATTTGCCATTCAGCCCAATGAGAAAATAAATTAGTAGGCCCAAGGTAAGTTTTGTATGTCAGCCAGACATACACCAAGTAAGTAATGAATAAATCTGAATGTTTCTACTTTCATCCACGTTAACCAAAGGAGCCAAATAACTTTCCTTAAACTAGAGGAATGATTCTTACCCTGTTGGTCATGACTCCTTTGGGAGTCAAATGACCCTTTCACAGGAGTTACCTAAGACCATCAGATATTTATATTATGATTCAGAACAGTAGCAAGATTACAGTTATGAAGTAGCAACAAAAATAATTTTATGGTTGGGAGTCACCACAACATGAAGCATGGTATTAAAGGGTCACAGCATTAGCAAGATTGAGAACCAGTGAACTAGAGTAAAACCTATGAATTTCTGAATTCCCTCTCATGTGAATTGTGCTACTTTATAAATCAATTTAAATTAAATATAAATAATATTTTAAGTTATTTCTGTCTTTATTTAGTCATACCAAGAAACACAGATGACTTTTAGAGATTCTATATTATTTATATTCAGTAGAAATTGTTCCAAGGACTTATAAAGATTACCTATCTCTGATTTGTCATTGGATAATTAAATCAGTACAACTGGATTACAATAATATGTAAATCTACTTAAAAGTGCAAAGCACATTTGCAGGTAATACTGTGGACATAGTTCTGTTACTGAAGCTAAATAAAATAACGGAATATTAACTTTTTAAATTTATGTTTTTCTAAACTAAAATACCACCTGTAATGATAGTTTCTGAGTTACTGCCAAAGATAATTCATAGTTTGAATTTTCAAGTTCAACTATAATTTTTAATGTCATGAAAATTTTGTCACCAATTTTATTTGATTAGTACTTATGTTAATGGATTCTACTACCAGCACCTCTCTGTAGAAATATTTTATATGATGCTATAATTCTCTTATTTCAAGACTCAAATTACTTTATTTGTTTGTTTTATACTTATTCATGTACCTTAACTGGAATTCATATATTTTTTAACAACAATTGATGAAAAAAGAAGCCATGAATTTTAAAAAGAGTGGGAAGGGATATGTTCAAGGATTGGGAGGGAAGAAAAGGAAGAGTGTGTATGTGTGAAATGATGTAATTATAATCTCAAAAAATAATAAATAATAATTAAAAGCTTATTATTAACTAATCTCTACTCAGCAATGAATTGGTAAATGCAAAATTTAGTAAAATCTGACCTGTCATTGAGAATTAAAATGAGAACAATAACCTAGTGACGAAGCTAGGAGGCAGATTTAAAATCAGGGATTAAACTCTATTCACAGATGCTAAGAAAAGCTGTGGTCATAATGAACAAACAATTAAGAGGCTGAAAAACTGGCTCAGCAGTTAGGACATTGTACAGCTCTGACAGAAGTCCAAGTTTATTTTCCAGGACCATGTCAGGCAGCTCACAAACACCTTTGACTCCAGCTCCACAGGCTCTGTCACCCTCTTCTGGCCACCGCAGGTACTGTATTCACATGCACAGTATTACAGGTGTACTCATCCTTTGCTACCCACCACTAACACACATACACATAATTAAAAATAAGAGATAAAAAGAAATAATGGAGAATTTTGGGAGAAAATGAAAGCTATGCTTTTAAAGGAGCAAATAAAAAGTGTAGAAATATCAAGTACAATATCTGAAAGGAAATATTTAGTCAATAGGCTGAATGGGAACCTGGAGAGGACAGGAAGGCCTTTGGTGAACTTGAAGATAGACCAACAGCAACATTCACTAGAAGAGCACTACAAAAATATTGAAAACCAAGGACAAATGATGTTACCTGCAGGACAACATTACATGGTCTAACAGACATGTAATTGGAGATTTAGAGAGCACAGAAATAGAATGAAGGCAGAAACCAATCTGAAAAGAGTTAGGGACTAAGGTTTTTAAAACTTGATGAGCTATTTCCTATGCACTGATGAGGCCTAGGTATACGATAATCAAACTTCTAAAAGCCAAATGCAAATACAAATTTTTATATTACTACATTAGCAATTTTGATATTGATGAACTTTATTAAATCTCAAACTGGATTTTTTAATTAGGGGAGATATCAATTTATCTATTTCTTTTCTTTTCTTTCTATCTTTTTTTCTTTTTTTTGCCTTGGTCTATATCTCTAGAAAACACAGATTAGATTCTTCTAAAATAAATACAAAAGTATCCCCAGTACCAATTAAATGATTTAAGTTTTAAATGTATGGTCTTTGTGAGGTTTTTAAAATTTTATTTGTTTATACATTTGTTTTATTTATTTATTTATTTAGATTCCCCAAGAGACAAATATCTTACAAAGTAAATACCTTAATAAAATAACAAATATCTTAAAAAACTACTTGGATTTATCCACTATACATTTTAAGAACTAAGTAACTCAAGTTAAAAAGAGCTATTTTGAGGGAGAAGCAGAAGAAGCTCTCTGAGTTCAAGGTCACCATGGTTTACATCATAGGTTACAGACTAGCTGGGATTGCATAAGAAAACTCAAAACAAAAAGAAAGAAAGAAAATGAAAAAAAATGTTATCCTTTTATAACAATAACAGATGAAGATCTCAATTGAGTGACAGATTTTACTGGCTGATTAGTTACCCTGCATTTTAACTTAAGTCTCCTAAACAATATACATTTTGAGATGAGAACTCAATTGAACTAGGCCTTACAGAAATGAAGATATTCCAAGTTATTTTCTCAAGCTATCAGACTTGAAACAATGTCTGGATTTAAGACACAGGAGTTAGGTTTAAGTTTTACATTTGTATCTTTATATTGGAACAGTAACAATTTTGAAATTGATCTTTAGTTTTTAGACTAGGTTTTATTGTTGGGGTGAAATATTACTCTAATATTACCCTTTTGTGAGTGATATTTTATTTTTTATTATTTTACAATGTTTGTTTACATCAAGCCATTTTACCAGATTTGTGTGTTAAGCTTGTCTTTTCAGCTCCTTTTGTTTTTTCTTTTTTCTTTCTTTTGTTTTTGTTTTTGAGACAGTTTCTCTGTTGTAACTCTGGCTGTCCTGGAACTCACTCTAGAAAACATGCTGGCCTTGAACTCACAGAGATCCGCCAGCCTCTGAAGTCCTGCTCCACTACTGACAAGCTTAGCTCTTTCTTTTTTAAAAATACTTAAAAAAAAAAAAGATACTGACCCAAAATGCAGTGCCTGTTCTTACTCAGGGCATATTTGCAGTTTTTCTTATAACAGAGAAGACTAAAATGGTAGGAAATACAGGGATTTATAAAAGGAGCTATGTGTTCCCAGGAATCAAGTAGCTTTCTTTAGCTAAGCATTGATATGCAGGGTAACAAAGGCCCGCCTCCTCACCCCTTGACTCGCATAATACCTTTATTCACCTGTAAACTAATCTTTCCCTACTTGCTGCTCTAACTTTCTGGAGACCTCTTTCCTTTGGCAATTAGTATGTTAATATAGATGCAAGACTTTACCACAGCCTGAAAAACTCCACAAGAATCAGAGCAAGTCTCTGCCATTCACTAGAGAAGAAGGAATTTACTAACTCTACCAATTACAATCTTTGGATTTGTTTCTGTAGAGGAGGTGAATAACAGGACCTCTGTGCCCTGCTCCCCAATGTTAAGAACATTAAGAACCAAAGAAAGGGAACTTAGAAATATCTTAATGTATTAAAATATATTCTTTACAGCTATTCCAAAGCCAAATTTAGCCCATATCAACATTGTCAATATATACATATTTTACATGGACCAAGTCTAAAGCTTCTCTGTATATCTGTCAATCCTGAAAATGATCCTTTAATTTTACATTTTTAGTTTGTTTAACAAAATCTGTTCTGATTTTTTTTAAACTTAATAAAACGGTATTTTTAGCTATGTTTAGGTTATCTCCCCTAAATTCTTATAAGCAAATTTCCTCCTAACCTGAGTTTCCATAATTAACATTTGAAAGCAACACACAGACCCACATAATTTTAATGAGTAAGCTAAAAACTAACATTTCAATTAATTTTATATAAATCTGCCAAAGGTAAACTTAAAAACCAGTGGTTTTTTTTGTTGTTTTGTTTTAATTTACACTTTCTGAATCCTTGGATTTTAGAAAAACAAAAAAACAAAAAGCAACAAGTGTTCTTGTGTAGTCTGAAATAACTTTAAATATATTCATACACAAAAATACACAAACTTTTTAAGGGCATTCCAATCATGATTATCACCATGAAATGAATAAGGAAAAGAAGAACTGAAGTGGCCAGAGTTTTCTCTCCAGGAGCTCCAGGGGCAAAAATGCTTACCCCATTACTGGCTTAGACAACACCCTAAGTTTATAAAAGATTGGTCATCTGCAGCTCTCCTTAGCAAAGAGCAAAGAAAAAAGACATAATATTTTCATGGATACCTATGTCATGGCAGATTTCCCCAAGAATCTTGGTTCTCTATTCCCAAATGATTGAACAGGGAGCCCCAATGGCTCAAACCTTTCCTCTCACATGCACAAGTCACATCTGCAGAACCCCAGATTGCTCAAAATACCTTCTAAATCGACAAAGCCTGTACTAAAAATAGTATTTGTTAGATTATTTGCACTAAAATGACTTTTTGGTTGCCCTGGAAGCTCATCTTTCTGCTGCTTTCAGCAAAATCTCCGAATCAAATAGAAAAATCAAGCTGGTGATGTAACTTATTGAACAAAAGCACTTGCCTCTCAAGCCTAGTGACCTGAATATGATTCTCCTGAACGTACATCCAGGAGGAAGGAGAGAACTGACTCCAAAAGCTGTCCTCCAAGCACACCCCATGACATGCATGCACACCCCCCTCCACATGGACCCACAATGCTAAATAACATTTTAAAATTATATCAGTGACAACTACCTGAAGGCCTGAAAAATAAAAGTAGGATGGTCTAAGAAATATTCAAATGTAGTAGACTGTTTAGTAGGACCCTATGCTTACTTTGTTTTCTAAGTGTCTTTAGAATGATACTTATATTCACATAAATGAAACAGGAAATATTACAAAATATATCATGGTTATAGCTTATAACTAAAAAGCAAAGGTTAATGTCATGCAATGAGATCAAATTCAAACGTTGATGAATACACCATTTTCTAGTTTGAGTATTTAAAAATTTTAAAAAGGTTTATTTTTAGTTCACTTGTAAGAGTGTTTGCCTGCATGTAGGTATGTGCACCACCTGTGTGCCTGGTGCCTGCAGAGGCCAAAAGAAAGCCTCATATACCTTTGAACTGAAGTTATAAGCAGTTTTTAGGCACTACATGTGAGTTCTAGGAACTGAACCCAGTTCAATCAAGCCATGGGAGGCAAGTGGTATGCAGCACTCCTCCACAGCTTCTGTGTCAGCTCCTGCCCTGAGGTTTCCTGCCCTATTTGAGTTACTGCCCTGACTTCCCTCAGTGATGAACTGTGATATGGAAATGTAAGCTAAAATGAACTCCTTCCTCCCCAAATTACTTTTGCTCATGGTGTTTTATCACAGCAATAGAAACCCTAACTAAGAAACCATAGCAAAGATTAAAATTTTTTTTCACAGATAAAAGAATGTGCACATTTGCAAAATTTCACAGAGTATGTTCAAAGAGTGTATTGCACTTTCCAACTTTAACAAAGGACTTGCCTAAATATTTTATTGCATGTCAGAATTTGTTAAGTTATATGAAAATTAACTTGAAAATGTAATGTTACAGAATATTAAAACTGCCAAGAAATCTACCTGCTAGGGTTTTCAGTTTTGAATGCCTACTTTTTATAATACCTGCAGGAAGTTTGGATATTTGATAAGAGTTGTGGATTATATCAGAATCCCCAAAGTATTAAAGTATAGTTTTTTTAATGAAAGTTTACAAACCACTTTGAAAATAAATACTATTGTTGTCTGCTTGGTTTTTGACCAAGCACTGTAATCATAATTTCCATGTTAGTACAGAACTAAACATAATTATTATTGGAGTATGTAGGTTTAAATGTGCAATTTTTCTTAGGTGCGTATAAAATCATGGTTATGGGTGATGGAAATTTCTTGATCAGAAAATAAATGTTAACATTATGGTAAGACAGTTCTGGTGAGATGACTCAATGGGTAAATACAATTGTCACCAAGCAAGATCACCTGTATTATATCCCCTTAGACCTTCTTGGTGTAAGGAAGAACCTCAAATTGTCCTCAGACCCCCACAGGTGTACTATGTCATGCATTTGCACACACACACACACAGACACACACACACCTGTAGTAAAATTTTTCTAAATCATGGTAAGAGCCAGTTGCATAGTGTTAGCCTTCAAAATAATACATGACTGTTGGTAATAAGAACTGAGTGGGTCTTACCCTCAAAAATTTGAGACAATGGTGGACAGAGGGTAGAGAAGATTAAGTGCTAGTGTTTTTGTTTTTGTTTTTTTTTTTTAGAATATGTAGACATTTGGGGCATGGAGCAATGGCTCAGTGGTTAAGAGCATTTATTGTTTTTCCAGAGGACTGGGGTTCATTTCCAAGCACCGATATCTAGCAGCTCACAACTGCCTATAACTCCAGCTCTGGGACATCTGATTCCTCTAGGCTCTGTGAGCACCTGCACTCATGTGCACATACCTACATGCAGACACACATAATAAACACAAAATTTAAAGTAATAAAACCATAGTAAAATAGGTATGCATTTACCTAATTTTCATTGTTATAAAATTTTGCACAAGTATGAGGTCAGAACGCTGCAATAGAAGATAATGAAAGAGAATACGTAAGACTATCAAAACTTTTTGTTTCTGATACTTAGTTTAATGAGAAACAGAGTCCTCTATCAATCCCAAATAATTCCATCTCTATGGCAAAAGATAGTAGAGGCATTGCCTTTTGAAACATGATCATTCCACTTTTATACTTGTGTTTTAATAAAATGACACTTTGCTTTCAATGATGAATTCTTGAATCACATCAAATTCATTTCCTTCATTTTTTTTCTCCAACACCTACAAACATCCCTGAAATCCAACATGTGTAGGATTGCATCTGAAGAGCACAATATCTCAAGTCTCAACTTCTGCAAGTTTTATTTCTTCACAGCTCTCATTTATTCAGCTTTCCCTGGTGCATTTTTCAGAGGCTGTTAGTTCATGTCTTTAAAATGCAACCAGATTCTTAAAGCTTGTTCATTCCTCCAGACCTTTCATCAACAAAGACTTCCAGAACCTCTTGGGATTCATGTGGAAGACATTCTTATAAAACAGAATAGCTCAAGACTTCTTGCTGGTGTTGCAGCAAAAGAAGGCATATATGCTCTTACTGGCAAAATTATTGAAAAGAAATTGGAGTTAAACTTCTATGAAACACAAATGAAGGACATAGAAAATATTTTAAAGGTAACACATACAAATCACATATGAAGATAAAGAAAAGATGGAGGGTAGTTTTTAAATCATCTATCCAATGATGAAATAACTAAAATATAGCATTTGTTAAATATATTCACTTGCTGGGGCTGAAGAAATAACCTAGCAGTTAGGAGCATTTGCAGTTATAGTAGAGAGCCTGGGTTTGGTTCCTACCACCCACATGGTGGCTCACAGTCATCCATAGAATACATGTGGTCCACATACATTCATGAAGGCAAAACACTTATACATATAAAATAAGTAAACCTAATAAAATAAAAATACTCACTTGCTCTATATGAGAAAATGTACATTTTCTTTCTGCCTTTCTTTTCCTGTTTCTTTTATTTTTATATAATACTTTTATTAATAATTTGAGTTTCATACAATGCATCTCTTTCCATTCCTCGATGTTCTTCCCTCCTGCTCCTGTGCCATATAAATAAATAACTATATAAATAAAGAAAAGAAAATTAAGCCTAGTTATCATGGCAAGAACATGGATCATGGGCATCACCACGGTTCCTGGAGGCAGGAGGCTGGTCTGATCATGGACATTCACTTAACGCATACTAGCCTGAGACCAAGCATGATAGGTTTGACATGAAGTTGGGCCTCACTGCCCAATCTTTTAGGTACCTGGGCCTCCAGCAGGTACCCAGGCATCACCCAGGCATCCAGACACCAAGTGGGCAACAGAATATCCTACAAACACCAGGGCATTCTGCAGGACCCCCAGACATCCTGCAGGTACCTGAACATCCTGTAGGCACCGGGTCTCTCTCAGGCACCCAGATAGCCTGTAGGCACTAAAACTTCCCGCATGCACCAGAACATCCTGCCAAAGCCCGGGCATCATGCAGGTGCTGGGTTAACCTGCAGACACTGGACATCATGCAGGCATCAGGGCAGCACACAGACACCCAGACTTCCTATAGGCATCAGGACATCCTGCAGGCATCACGGCACACCTCAGATGCCCAGACTTCCTGCAGGCACCAGGGACTTCTGCAGGCTCCAGGGCATCCTGCAGATGCCTGTGTATCACACAGACACTGGGCCAACCCACAGACACCTGGACATCTTGCAGGGACCAGGGTATCCATTAGGCTCCAGGGCACCCCACAGATGCCTGGACATCATACAGGCATTGGGCATTTGCAATCTGGACATCATGTAGGCACCCTGACACCACAGGGTGGAGGAGAGTGGAGAGTCCTGGTGCCTGTAGGATGTCCAGGCACCTGCAGGATATCAAGATGTCTGTGGGAGGCCGTGGTGGTTGTGGAATATCCACGTGCCTGCAAGAAGCCCTGGTGCCTATGTGCTTTCTTTCTTTCTTTCTTTCTTTCTTTCTTTCTTTCTTTCTTTCTTTCTTTCTTTCTTTCTTTCTTTCTTTCTTTCTTTCTTTCTATATAGATTAGATAGATAGATAGATAGATACACACACACAGAGATACACAACATTTCCATAGAATTTACTATATTCTTGATGTTACAAAATAGATCAGTCTTGTTTGCAACAAAGAATACCAAAACAAACCACCTTAGAGTTATCAGACTTTTAACATAGACTGATCTAAGGTAAGTCTAGGAAAAGTCCTCTAGAAATCAACTTATACTTGAATTACAACTTAATTTGGAAGGTGGTAATCAGACTACATTGTAGTGGCTGAATAGTTAATATGCATTTCAAGTTCATAAGACTTCAACATGTCTTACCTAGATTATTTTTATTCTAAGTTTTACTATAGAAATGATATTAACATATATAAAACAAAATCCTCTGAAGTATTTAAATATATCTTTCTTCATCCTAATTTAACAGTGACCATCGATTTTCTAAGTGAAAAATAAACTATTCAATCAGTATAAGAGATAACCTCTTTGTGATAAAAAACCAAGCTACCAATCTGTTAGAGCAATGAATCATCATAATGATAAACAAATTACTTTCCTTGGTAAATTCAATAAACACCATTTAAAAGGAAGGCTGAAGCCAAACAGAAATTACTAATAGAGATAAATCAGGTAGTTAGCAACATCTTTCGAAACTGAGTATGTGTACTTTAATAGACATTAACAGCTTCTGTGCTTTTAAAAAAGATACATTAGGCACCACTCAGTACTCCAAGGGTAAACCTTTAAGGATATAGGATGATTTGTCTTACCTACACTTATTACAAATATTTACCCTGGAGTGTTAACATGTTTCAAAATGATCAATAGGATAAAACACACTGGTCCATTAACAGATATTTACTCTGCAACTATAATGCATAAGCCAGCTGTCACAATCTTTTCTAGATTTGAAGCCTGAAATTCATTCTTTCTCTGAAAAATAAGTTCTTTATCATGCTTTAGAAAATAAAAACTTCTTAGGATAGTAGTCAAGAGACTTTATTCTTTAAAAATTTCGTTATTGAATCACATTGTAATATAATTGGATTTCACAAGTATCTACCTCAGAACATCTTTGCAAACAGAATCAACAGCCAGATTAAGGATGGCAGCATTACAGAAGCCTCTTCACTTCTTCCCAGTCATTCATTCTCTATGATTTTTTAGCCTGGTTTCCAATAGCATAAATAAGCTTTTGCCTGACATTGCTGTTTATGTCAATGTAGACTCATCTTTTGACTGGTCTCTACTTCCAAGATCATATTTGAGGGATTCATCTACATTGCTACATGTATTCTAGCTGCTGTTTGTGTTCATTTCTGAAAAGTATTCTGTGCAACTATAGATCCAGCATATGATTTTCTTGTTTCTGGTATTTGAATGTTTTATTGTAGGGCTATTGCCAGTCATGATACATGGGTCATCCTAATATGTTTTTTGGGTAAACATGCCATTATATACCTAAGTATGGAATTTCTAGGTAATAGGTCATTATTAATTTGTAAGAACATTTTCAAAATTGAAAATTCAGTGAATTGGTTTCTGGATCTTAAATACACACACACTTAAATATACACAAAGACACACATAACATACAGATGTTTGTGTAAGTATACATCAACAAAGGACTTTTTTCCACTCACTATATTTACTATTTATTATTTTCTCAAATATGTATTTATATACTCTGCAAAATGAATAAAGATATTAAGATAAAGACCAATGGTCAAACAGTACCATGAATAGCATAGGAATGTTAATTCTCATTTCAAAAATATCTCATCACCAGTAAACAGGCATCTTTTTAACCATGTCACAGTAATTGAACTGAGAAGCATGCACATGAGATTGAGAAGCTGTTAATCTACACTAGTAGATAGTCAGTGTTCATGAAATGAGTTTGCTGACATTCTAAAGTGATTTCAATGGCATCTTAATTTGAATGACACTTTTGCTGGCTAGTTTTGTGTCAACACCAGCAGCAGTTGTTTGAGAAGAGGGAACCTCAATTTAGAAATTGTCTTCTTCACCAGATTGGCTTGTGGGTAAGCATATTGTGCATTTTCTTGATCAAAGACTGATGTGAGAGGACTCTGCACACTGGGAATGGTGCTGCACTGAGGTGGTTATTCTGGGTTCTATAAGAAAGCAGACTGAGCAAGCCATGGAGAAGCAAGGCAGAAAGTAATACCCCTCCATGGCCTCTGAATCAGTTCCTGTCACCAGGTTCCTGTCACCTTGCTTCAGTTCTTGCCCTGACTTCTATCAGTGATGCACTATTACTTGGAAATGTAAGATGCTATAAACCTTTTCCTCCCCCAAATTTTTACTGTTACATAGCAATAGAAACTCAAACTAAATATAACACTCAACTATGATTTCTGATGGTTGTAATAATGTTTATAGTTTTACAAATTAATATCACATAAGCATTTGAAAGAACTTCTATACATAATCTGACATGTATTCATCACCAGAAAAAGAGGCTCAAATCAACCTTCCTTAAGGCTTTATTTTGTACATCTCTTAAGCTTTATAAATATCTTTATCTTGTTTGTGTGTGTGTGTGTGTGTGTGTGTGCGCGCGCGCGCGTGCACACGCGCACATCCATATGTACAAATGTAAATGGAGGAGCCCTTATAGGACAAAATAAGGCATTGCATGCTCATAAATGTGCTGGGAATCCAAGTGTTTATAACCAGTGAGCCATCTCTATAGCCCTTCAGTCTAGACCTTTGTTATTCTTTGTATAAAGAAATATATTTTAATGAAAGTCTTTGAAAATACACTTTGTCTTCTAAAGGACATTAAAATATTTTCAATGTTCTCACTACTTAAATGTTCAATGTTCTTCTGCTATACTCATAGATCAATGCCTTGCTTAGCCATTATCAGAGAAGCTTCTTCCTGCAGCAGTGGGGAACAAATACTGAGACCCACAGCCATGCATTATACAGAAAGTGTGAGACCTTTGAACACTCAGCCCTAATCTGGAAGTCTCCATCAAATCCCTCCCCTCGGGCATCAAAGAACCATGTGGGAGATGGTGTGGAAAGATTGTTAGAACCAGAGGGGATGGAGGACACCAGGAGAACAATCCCTCTAAATCAACTTAGCAAAGCTCCTATGAAGTCACAGAGACTGGAGCAGCAAACATAGGGCCTGCATGCGTCTGCACCAGGTACTCTGCATATATAACTTTCAGTTTAGTATTTTTATGGGAATCCTGAATGTGTAAACAAGAGGGTCTCTGATTCTTGTGCCTTCTCTTGGTCTCTTTCCCTCCTGTTTGTTTTGTTCGATTCTGATGTGCTACTTTTAAAATAATTTTTATTATTATCCCTTAGAAGCCTGGATAGAAATGGAGTGAATCTGGATGGGAGGGGAGGTGGAGAGGAACTTGGAGGAGTAAAGGGAGGGGCAACTGTAATCAGGATACCTTATGTGGGGAAATCTATTCTCAATAAATGAAGAAATATAATGTTCATTTTTATCTTGGCTCCTTGTTTCTAAAAAATAATTCCATTTTTTTGTTGTTTAAATCTTAAGTAACCTTAATTCTCTTACTTCCCTCTACTATTCTTTTTTCTATATTTTTAAATTTTCTGAAAACTTCCAAATGTCACAGAAATTGGAAAATACCATTTTTTGTTGAATTCAGACTAAACCATATATGTTTAATCACCTTTCTTTTTTAGATTACATTTTCTCGTTTTTCTTAGTTCTTAAGAATTTTGTAAATTGTATTTTCATCATATTCACCCTCCCCTCTCAAATTTTCCCAGGATCTACCCTACTTCCCCACTGACTCAACTTTGTGTCTTTTCTTAATTTTTTAACTCAAGTCCAATATACTTTTTGGTGTATGACCTTCCACCCTCAGAGTGTGGCTAATCTATTCATAAGTTATTTTGTTGTACAAATGAGGCTCTCCAACATAGCCTTAAAATTATCTCAATGACAAAGATAAAATTCCAAAACATTAATTAGACAACAGTTTAAAGAAAAGCCCACCTTTCCTTTCTATCTAACATTTGTTGTCTTTTTACCATAGGCTTCATCTTAGTTGGAATGAATACACACACACACACACACACACAGACACACACACACACACAGACACAGACACAGACACAGACACATATATGTGTCCGCCTCAGTCTTCACCCTTGAAAGACATACAAGTCTGTAACATTAACATTATTGTGGTCAAAATCTAATGTCAAGCAGAAAGACAAGTCTATCCACCTATCAAACTAAGGTGTCTACTAAGCTTATAGAGATGTCTATATTAAAAGTTTCTCATTCTTCTACTGCTTTCACATATAACTCTCAATAACAGTACAAAATATCATGAGTCTCTGAAGACCTAAAATAATTAAAGGAAGCTGTTGCCTCTCTAGACAGTGATTTCTCGATGACTAAGATGTAGACCATGCATCCCAGGTGAGTATCTTAAGACTGGTAACTTTGTAGAAAGATTCACAAGGAAGACAGAACAACCTAACCATCTATAATGCAAGAATAAAGGTTTGCAACTCAGAGGTACATAACAGTGGTAGAACTGTGTGTGTCCAAGATTCAGGGAGGACATGCACAAGACTGAGAGGATTTGAAGCAAATAAAACAAATACATTCTGAATACAATATTAGTACATGCAGCTCAGAATGATGTTTGTTTATTCCACATACGTTTATCTTATGTGATAAACTTCTGAGCATAAATGCTGAGTAAGCCTGTATTAAAATGGATGGCAGATAATGACTTATCAATGATGGTATGTATGGGCAAGAAACTAATCCCACTAAGGAAGGCATTTTTCTACTGCCAGATTAGCAGGTAAGCCCTGTAAACACTTTGGAAAAATGAAACAAAATTCTGCAAGTTAAGAGATACAAGTTTGGAAGTAAGGGATAGTCTGAGTAAAGAGTAGGAATAGTGAGGGTAATATTAGTAGGATTTTACAAGGTTTAAAAATGTGTATCTTTGTGGTTGGAGAGATGGCTCCGTGGTTAAGAGCATTTGTTCTTGCTGAGGACCTGAGTTTAATTTCTAATACCCAGAGGGCAGCTTACAACCATCCATAACTCTAGTACCAAGGGATCTGACACCCTTTTCTGACCTCCATGGACACTCCATGGCACTCACGTGGTACACAGAGAAAAATAATCATATACATGAATTAAATCCAAATTGTAATTTTAAAATAATGAATGCAAGTCTTTAAATAGCTTGTTTTCCTGTCCCCGTTGACATTTCCTATTCTCTTCTTTGTCTGTCTTAAACTAGGAGGTCAATATATGAAAAGGTTTTTTAAAAAGAAGAGAGATAGAATTCCTGTGGTATCTAAAATACTGTTAATTAAATGGCATAAAAGAAGAAGACTAGAATATAGATATTAGACATGCCTAAATGTGTGAGGACATGGTCTGTTCAAACCAGCTGATCACTGTGTCCAAGCTGCATAATGTTCTGAAACACTGTATTTCATATTTTTCCCATAACTTATTTGGTTAAATTTATATACCAATACTTCTTTCCAGGATTATAAGAAATTTAAATAAGAAGTTTATGTGTTTGATCAAAGGGTTCCAAGCTGGTGGCACTATTTTGGGTTGTTGTGAAACTTATTGGAAGCAGAAGTGGATGTTAAACATTACAGTTCAGCTTCTCTTGTGGTCTTGATTTTTGTTTCCTTGCTATGGGCTTTGTCAGAAGCTACTGCTCTTAGTTCCTGGCACCATGGACCAAGCTGTTTCAGCTTCCATACCTTCCCTACCATGTTACAGTATATTCCCTAAACTGTTAACCAAAATCAGTACTTCCTCACTTAAACTGCTTCTACAAATAGTCTGTCACAGCAATGACAAAAGTAATAACAGAAATTGAAGAAAGACTTTCAAGCTAAAGCATTAACTATAGTCGCAGGAATAAAGTAAGTACTCCCTCAAATGGTAGAATACCTTGGATTATTGTTTTCATTTTATAAATTGAAAAATACAGCAATTTAGCATGTGAAATATTTTCAAAAGTCACAGATCTAGTGAATGTAAAAACTTGGAATCAAGTCAATGATTCCCTAGCAAAAGCATACATTCTTTCTACCATATTGTGTTAGAAGAAGCAAGGAATTTTTAACATAAAAACAAAGCAGAAGAGTCACTGTTAAAGGGAAGTTTTGGTATAGGGCTAACCCTGTTAGTGGTAGATATTCCATTTAGCCTCAATGGCTAACACAAGGATCATTCATAATGTAGATTCCATGGTTTCTGAACCAACCATGAGGGAGTCAGTCTCATCGTTTTAACCTCACTAAATGCAGCTAAGTCTTCCTGGAAACCTAGACTCGAATTCTGTGGGAAAAATTAACATAACAAATAAATATTTATTGTTAGAAGGTAAAACATTATAGTAATAAGAACATGGTCCTTGCATGTACAGAGAAGGAATTTCCACTTATTAGCTCAGTCATTTAATATATTTAGGGTTAAAATTCCTCATCTATAAAACAAAAGTGACACTATTAAAAGTAGGTACCTAGTAAAAGAAGTCTGAAATTAAACTTACTATATAATGCAGTGTCTGTACATGTTAGCTATCTCAGATACCTTATTAGTGCTGACTCGTCACTAGTTCTCACTTCATTGGCTCTTGGACACTGGCTTCCCAGCTTTCATACAGTATAACGTAGCTACATGAATAGCTTTAACCAATCTAGTGGAAATAGAAGTATCAGGAATTACTTAGTTAAAAGAAAAAGTCCTACATAACCTCTGATTTCTTCCTCTGCTATGGTAATCTGGAAATATGTTGAACTGGTCATATGTGAAAGTACTATCTTTGTCCAAGCTTGAGTCTCTTAAAAGTTATGTGGTACAGGGTACCTGCTTGTCCTGTACTGAATATGAGCACTGAGTGATAAATAAAACATTGTTACCTTGAGGTAGTAAGATTTAATGTTTACACTGTTGCAACCAAGTCTATCTTGACTAGTTCAGATATTATCATTATATAGTTCCTTAGTTGGTGCTTGGTATCTACCACTGTATTGTGTTTATATATTTTGTTTTATTTACTTCATGGACATCATAATTAATAGACTTAGAGAACAAGTATTTTGTAAAAATATTTTCTTACCTTTAAATTTTCATAAGGCATCTATTTCTTTTTTATTATTTTGATTTTATTTTTAAATTATATATTTGTGGGTGTTTTGCCTGTATATTTGTGTACCATGTGCCAGTCTGGTGCCCACAGAAGATATAAGAGGGCATCAGATATCCTGAAACTTGAGTTCAGGTAGTTGTGAGCCATCATGTAGGTGCTGGGAACTGAACTCAGGTCCTCTGCAAGAGCAGCAAGTGCTCTTACGCTGAATATCTTCCTAGCCCTAGCATCCATTACTTGATTAGATTTTTAATATAATTTTTATTATTAGTTTTCATTTTAAATTCTAGATTTCAATAGTCTGATGAATAGCTAGGAAGGATAATCTCTGATTTTATTCTGCTTCTTTACTTCATTAACTGTTTCCTTTGCCATACAAAAGCTTTTTAGTTTCACAAGGTCCTATTTGCCCATTGCTGTCCTTATTTCCGGGGAAACTCGAGTCCTATTGAGGAAGTCCTTGCTTATCTTGAAGTATTTCCCTATTTTTTTCCATTTTATAGTTCCAAAGTTTGACATCTTATATGTTAATGGCTTTGAGACAGTTGGAGTTGATTTTTTGTAAATGTGAGAGACAGGAATCCAGTTTCATTCTTTTAATGTGCATATCCCAGCACCATTTGTTGAAGTGGCTGTCTTTTTTTTCTTCTAATGTATATTTTGGCATCTATCTTAGGGTTACTATTGCTGTGATAAAACACCATGATCAAAAGCAAGTTGGAAAGGAAAGGGTTTATTTGGCTTACACACGTCCACATCACTGGTCATCATTGAAGGAAATTAGGGCAGGAACTCAAAACAGGGTAGAACCCAGAGGTGGGAGCTAATGCAGGGGCCATGGAGGAGTGCTGCTTATTGGCTTATACCTCATGGCTTGCTCAGACTGTTTTCTTATAGAACCCAGGACCACCAGCCCAGGGATGGGACCACACACAATGGGCTGGGCCCTCCCACATCAATGACTAATTAAGAAAATGCCCCACAGGCTTGCCTACAGCTGATCTTATGGAGTCATTTTCTCAATTGAGGCTCCCTCCTCTCTGATGACGTGCATCATAAAATATTGTGACATAAAATTAGGTAGGACAGCATCTTTGTCAAAATTCAGATAGCTGTAGCTCTGTGATCTTATATCTGGATTTCTATTATATTCTATTGATCTACATGTCTGTTTTGCTTGTAACAAAGCATCTATTTGATGTTTGTTACTACAACTCTGTAGTACAGCTTGAAACAAAGTATGGTGTTACAACGTATAAATGAGCCAATGAAATAAACAGAGTTCTCAAATGAAGAAAAACAACTGGCCAATAAGTATGTGAAAAAATGTTCAACATCACTATTAAAGAAATGCTAGTCAATACTACAGTAAGATTTCACTTATTCCAATCAAAATGCCAGACATTAGAAAAGCGGGTAATAGCAAATACTTGTGAGGATAAATATAAAAAGGAACACTTACACAGTGCTGGAGAGAATATAAAGCAGCCTAGCTACTATGGAAATGAATGTGGAGATTTCTTCAAAAACTAACCGTATATCTTCCATCTGACCCAACTATACTTCTGAGTCAATATAGCACAGAGATACTTGCATATCAATCTTCATTGCAGCACTATTCACAATATTCAGATAATGGTGCTATCAGCAGAAATGTAGATGAGAAAATGTGGTATATGTACAAAGTAGATTTATGTTTAGGTAAAAAGAAGGAAGTTATGTCATTTGTAGGAAAAATGGATGTAACTGGAGGTGATTATATTAAGTGAATTAAACCAATCTCAGAAAGAAAAAGTAAAACTTTTATTTGTGGTTCTTAGCAATTTGGGTGGGTTTTTTGTTTGTTTGCTTGCTTGATTGATTGTTTTTATTGTTTATTTTTTTTCTTTTGCTTTTCCCTTTTTAGACAAATGTCTCACTATATAGCAATGGCTGGCCTGAAACTCAAAGATCCACTTGCCTCTGTCTCCTGAGTACTTAGAATAAAAGTGTGTACTGGATTGTCCTTAGATTTTTATATACATACATAAAACCACATTTACATAGAAATATATGTTGAAAAAGGAAATGTAATATTCTCGGCATAAATTAAATATATGTAAGAAAATTTAAAAATAAAAAATCAGAGCTTTGCAATTCCATAGAATGGAGAATTTAGGATACGGGAGCTAATAAAAACGTCAGGCTATAAAAATTTTGTAGTATTTTTGGTTCTTTATGAAAGTTTATTTAGAATATTAGTGTTTATAAATTCTTAGAAACAACAAAATTGAGGATAACTTTAATCCAGATTATTTTTAAAACTTAAAACATATTATATTGACATAAAGTATTTAAACAAACCAGAACTGTACAGCAAAACTTTTTACCTAAAACATGTATAAGAATGTATATCATTTTCAAATTAGGAAACTTAAGCAAAGAGCATTTTTAAAAAAGAAATAGTTAGCCAAGTTAATTTCTATTCTGTTTCCCTTTGGTAAAAAAAATCACACAATTAACTCCCACAAGTTCCAAAGGGCTTCAATCATGTACTGAACCAGTATGAACCATTCCTACTGTGCCTGAGAAACAACAAAAAGAAAATCAGAGAATGTAACATTATCTGGTCACTCATGATATCACTGTATTTGTGCTTATAACACAATCATTGTAAACAGTGGACCATGAGACATGAATTGACAAAAATGAGGAAGGGAGATATTAGATAACAGAAAAGGAAAAGCAAAGGATGAATTAAATAGATAGAAAACAATGGTAATTAACTTCTTCATGAGGGCCAGTGAGATGGCTTACTGGGTAAAAATGCTTGCTGTGGAGCCTGTGGGCCTGAGTCCAATTCTCAAGAACCCACATGATGGAAGGAAGGAACTGCCTCTCACAAGCCACCTGATGAGCTCCACAGTCAGCACATGTATGGGTTCCAGCACAATGTGAAAATTTTTCTCATGCAATTGAAAGACAATATGGAGAATTTTCAGATGATAACCAAAAATTATGACAAATACCAAATATACATTCCCACAATAAAGTAAACAAAATGTAAATGCTTTTGTTTAAAAATCACATATATATTGAAGATAATGAGAGATATGGAATATTAATAACAGAAAAACTAAAATAAAGGGACAGTAATACAAAAAGCTCTGAGGGGGCGGAAGAGATATCTCAATGATTAAAAGCACTGGTTGTTTGTTCAGTTTGGTTTGGTTTGGTTCCCAGCATCCACATTCTATTCTTTATATTTCCATACATATAAGAACTCAGAAACATTACCATGAATGAGCACACTTCTGAAAGGAGCTGCCAAAAGAAACATTCTGGCCAAAAGGAAAATAAAACTAGGAGGAATATGTGAGACGTAAGAAGCAATGGTAAACAAAATGTGAAAATCAGAAACTCTTTAAAACTAAGGATTTATTATTATAAAATTTTATGCCTACAAAACCTGTAACTAAAATACCTGTTAAAATTTGCTAGACATGACAGAGTCATTGTTGTAGCAATACACTGCTATAGCAGCTCACTAAAGAAGACAAGGAGGCATATTCATAGGCGCAAAGCCTGCCAGACCTCAGCAGAGGGAACCACTATCATGGCCCGTGCCATACTGGGCAGTAGAACCCTGATTATCTGAGCTCAGGGGATTTTATTGATCCCTAAGCTCCTCAGATGTTCTGTTGATACTACATGCAGATCATGAGCAATCAAACATTCTCCACATAAAGGCAACAGATGCAGACAATACAAAACGTCAAGGCTTAGGCAGCCCTTCCCCCAACAATACACAAAACAACCATTTTAAGCATAACTAAAAATAAATTTCTACAACACACTGTACACATGAAGTCACAGTGGTTGTGAGTATGTGCACAAAACTTGAACACAAGAACTAAGCCAGTAAAAAATTCTAGCATTGACAGAGGAGGGGCATGTAGTAGTACACCTACTGTGTAGGCTCACCAGAGAAGGACAAGTAGGCACAATCATACCTGAATATATCTCCATCACTGATCTAAGGACACTTAAGTTGGTCATATATGTTACCTATTACCACACACAAAGGTTAACTATGGGGAGTATTAGACATGCTAATTTGCTTCACTGTAATAATTTTAATCTTTATATTTTGCAAAAGAAAAACAAGGGGAAACAACTTTGGAAACTTAAAATCAAAAGAATACAAAATATATTCAAAAATGAATAAAAATGTATAAAACAAGCAAGACTATAAAAAAACAGAATATCAGTTTGAAAGGGCAGCTTACCTGGAAAATAATATAGTTGTGTGCCTTTATTGATGAAAAATAAATTTAATGTTTATAAAACTACATGGATAATGAAATATAATCTCCATAATATTTAAGAATGACATTTACATTTGAGGGTGGCTTTAATCAGGTATCATTAAGTCAAGAGAATAAAAAGTAAGAAAGGTTGTTAAGTGAAAGTGTAACACCAATAAGCTTGACTATTCACACATTTTCAGATTTCCCTTTTCAAACCACACACTGTTTTTCATGCATACATGATTATTGACAAAATGACTCTACTGAACTACAAAAGATTCAAAAGTAAAGAGAAATAGTTATCAGACAATAAACATCAATTAATAGCCTGGTGACCAAAATTAATATGATCCTGAATGTAATACCATCCTTTTAAATTATTTATGAAAATTGATTGTAGAAATTTAAAATTATTTACAGATGAATTATAACAAGATAAGTTATATACATAATGTTCAGGAATAGATCAACAACCTATAGATGTTTCTATATCCATAACATATTAAAAAAATGCTTAAAGAAAGTAAAAAAAAAAAAAAACTCCAAAAGTTTAAAAAAATTCATAAGATGGATAAAAGCAGAGGAAGAAAGTACAAAAGACATTTTCAGAATAGGGTTTTAGAAGATTAACATAAAACCCTAAATCTAAGTGTTTACAAAGATGAATAAGGTATACGTGTATTGAAGACATGTCCCACACCACTCAGGGCCATCTTTAGCTATCTAGAAGTCTTCTCCCAAGTATGAACAGCTTTGTACATTTAAAGACTTGGCATTGAGAAACTACAGCAAGGAATTTCACCCTTATGATAAATAACCTGAATGTACAAGTTGTTAATATGTCATAGGATCATGGATAGACCAATGGGTAATTAGAGGTGCATCATGCATGTTCCTCTTTTCCTTTACATGGAAATCAATATTCTATATAGTTCTTCATTCAGAGTCATGGAAGGTTACTTTTATTTGTTACTACAGAAGGTCCTCTTTAACATTCTTTCTTTCTTTCTTTTCTTCTTTCATTCGTTCATTCTTTTATTTATTTTTTTGTTCTTCATAATCCTCCATTCCTGTGCCCTAGACTAGGATGGTAAATATTAAAAAGAGAAAGAGAGGAAAAAAGAAAAAAGAAAAAGGCTAAAATCGCCATGTCATGAATGAAAAGGCAATCTAAAATAGAGAAAACATCTTTAAACTTTTAAGAAAACACTCAAAATAACTTAGGTGTGAAAAAAAAACGTCAATGAAATCAGCAATTTGGTAGAATCATGTCAAAACTGTTCAAAAAGTGGCAAAAAGATTAAAATTATTATGACAGCCTATACAAGTATGTCTCCCCAGTGTTCATGGCTGGAACCACAATATCATGAAGTGATGGAGCCTTTGAGAGGTAGTTGGATCATACTACACTACATACAGCACTGCATGTGGAAGTTCTCACAAGACTGGGTTAGCTTCCAAATAAGTAGGTTGTAAAAAGGCAAGCCAGGCCTCGTCTCTGGCTTCCTTCCTTCTTCACTTGCTGTATGAGGTCATCTGTCATGATGCAATATGCAAGCAACATTTTGATACCATGTTTTTGTTATTTTCATCCATGAGAATAAAAGCAAAACCAACCATTTATTTCACACATGGTTCCTTCATTCAACCCAGGCTGGCCTTGGACTCTATTCTCCTGGCTCAGATCCCATGAGCTGCAAATTATAGTCATACACTAAATCAATCCAGTTTTGTAGTACCTCATTTTTCATCCATGCTGAAATTCAGAATCACAATCTTTTGCGTTTTAAGCAAGCACACTAGCTACAGAATTAGCCTTCAAATGTATTCAAAGGATAGTGTTCTCCTCTGTCCCTCATTAAAAACTCAATTGCAATTTTATGTACACACATATAATGCACATAGAAACATCCCAATTTCAAAAAATGGAATATAAAATCTTTTAACTATATTTATAGTTAAATACCCAGCATTCTTCTAGCTAGGTTTTGCTGATATGAAGAGAGGCGTACTAAGTGAAGACAGAAAAACCAAGCTGAATTAATTGCCTTGGTGCCATAGGTTAACACCATGTACTCTAGGCTTAGAAAACATATTATATTGATTCTTCATCCTGTAGGCATTTTTAATATTTTTCTTAAAGACTCTACTAGGGAGTAGAGTCATTTATACTTCCTGTGATACAACAAACTACCCTTAAAGGCAGACCACTCCACACAAATTTTTCTATTGTTGTTCTATGGCTTTTTGAAGTTAGTCCTTTGGGCAGGATTTAAAAGAAGCTCAAATAAGACGTCTCTTCAGCTGACCCACATATAATCCAATCACATCTTTCTAAAGTGTCAAACTCTATGGAACTGCCTCCTGTTGCAGTATAAGAGTAACCAATTCCACCTAACGCTGCTCAGCTTTATACCCCTCAGCTTTATGTTAGATGACAGCCCACTCTGTTCTTACACATCAGGGAACACAAATCAAGCTTTCCGAGTGCTTCTGTCAAGTGTCGAAAGTTGTCTCACCTGTGGTGGGATAAAATGGAATCCCTTTATGTCTTTTCCTCAGTGGCATGAATTCACAGCATGCCTCAAGTAAAACAAAATACCAACCTTTTACAATTACCACTTAAGCCTAGAATTAAAGCAGAAATACCAGATTTCAGAAATCAATCCTTTCATTTGAATTCATATTAATGGAATGTCACTGAAATACACTTTATATAGAAATACACTTTCTATATATGCAGAACTTAGACACAATCCTATTTGTTAGAACAAAAGAAGAGTGAGTCAAGTTGAATATTTTTTTTACTATTTCCAGCAGAAATACATGTCATAAGAAATCCTCTATCTCATTTTTGGTTTTAGGTAGCTCAGTAATTTAAAAAAGATTGCATTGTAAGAAAACTTTGAGGCCTTTTATCCTTTCTTTCAATCTCACTTATGAACCTGCATTAGTTAGAGTTTCTATTGCTGTGATGGAACACTATAACCGAAAACAACGTGGAAAGAAATGGCTTTATTTCTCTTATATTTCCATATCACAATTTATCATCAGAAAAGGTCAGAAAAGGATCCTGGAGACAGGAACTGATACAGAGGCCATGGAGAGGTGCTGCTTTACTGGCTAGGTTCTCATGGCTTGCTTAGCCTGCTTTCTTATAGAAGCCAGGACCACCAGTGCAGGGATAATACCACCCACATGGGGCTGGGCCCTCCCCCATCAATCACTAGTGAAGAAAATGCCTTATAGCTTGCCTGCCTACAGCTGGATCTTATGGAGATATTTTCTCAATTGGGGTTCTCTCCTCTCAAATGACTCTAGCTTGTGTCCAGCTGACATAAAACAAGCCAGCACAATTGACCCCTTCTCAACTTGACACACAAACACATTACTGTTAACTCATAATGTTTCCTTTCCAGTTCATCCCCCAAACATCATATTAACAAATATCACAAGATATTACAAATTTAAAAGTTCCATAATCTTTACAAGCTCAAACATTTTAAAATTCAGTCTCTTTAAAAATCTAAAATCTCTGTAAAAGTTCAAAGTCTTTTAATTGTGGGCTCCTGTAAAAACAAAATTAATGATTTCTTATTCCAAGAGAGAAGAACAAGGGCACAGTCACAATATAATCAAAGTAAAACCAAGCACCAACAGTAAAAATAACTCATTGTCCACTGTCTGTTATTCACTTATGATTGATGGGCTCTGTGGGTTCCTCCAAAGGCTTAGGTCACTTCTCTGGCTCCACCCTTGCAGCCCACACAGATTGTCTTCTAGGCTCAAGCCAGTTCCACTTAAAGTCATCACTATCCTTGATGGTCATCCCATGCCACTGTCATCTCAAAAATGCTTGGGTCTCCTGCTACAACAGAACTTCTCTTTCATTAGTAACTCTAATGGGCTCTCTTCATAGTGCTAAGTTTCAAGTCTCTACATGACATCTTCAATCCTAGGGATTCAGTTGCAATAGAGGCCACAATTTAACCAATGGCCTTCTGGCCACGTACAGTGTCATCCCTCACCTGTTCTATATGACCCCTTTATACCTTCAAAACTGGTACCACTTGGGAGACTCTTATAGCTGATCAAGTTCATGACCAAGTTCACTGCCAGCATGAGGTACAATGTTGGATGCCTCTAGAAAACAGCTTGACCCTGGAAAAAACATTTTCCAGATTTCACTTCATTGATGGTGGTCTCCTCTTAATCACCACTAATTTCTTAGCTCCAGCTAACCAGCATCAATTGTCCCAGTAAAGCAACAATTTTACTTCAGTGGTGCTGTCTCTTGTTAATTACCACTGATTTGTTGCAGAAGTTTATTTCCAGTTATGTTTAAAATGGTTGTTTTGTGCGTTGTTGGCAGAATGGCTCCCTGGAACTTATTGTTTTATATTGCCTGCAGGTGTTGGCATTATATAAAAGATGTTTGATTCCTCATGATATGCACATGCTCACTGCTCTCTGGCAGAGCCATGAAGGGGCAGAGTTTTTGTATCAAGGAAACACCTGGGGGAACTTCTGTGTCAATAAGAACCCCTGAGATCAGATGTTCAGGGTTCCACTGTCCAGGGTGGTGCTTGCAATGACAGGTGGTTCCCTCTGCTGAGGTCTGGCAAGTTTTGCAGATATGAAAGTATCTCCTTGTCTTTATTGCTGAGAAACACTGTAGGTGTACTGCTACACTGATACTTCAGCCCAAGCTGACTAAAACTAAAGATTCTTAATTCAAAATATCAAATAGACCTGATAGAGTCTTTGATTCCCACTGAAACTTCACAAGCCACACCCCCATCATTTGTACTCCTTTCAACATTATCCTCTAATCTTCTAAGTTTCACAACAGGTCATTTGAACACTCAGTGGCTTTTCCAGACCAATGTTCCAAAGTTCTTCCACAATTTTCCCAAAAAACACATGGTCACGTTCATCATAGCAATACCCTATGTTCCTGGTACCAATTTCTGTCTTGGTAAATGTTTCTATTACAATAATGGAACAGCATTTCTCTTATATTTCCATATCACAACTCATCTTGGAAAGAAGCCAGGGCAGGAAGGAACCAGGAGAAGGCAGAAGGCAGAGGCCATGGAGGGGTGATGCTTACTGGTTTGCTCCTTATGCCTTGCTCAGCCTGCCTTTGAATAGAGCCTAAGAAACCAGCTCAAGGGTATTCCCACCCACAGCGAACTAGGCTGTCCCCCATCAACCACTAAGAAAATGCTGTGCAGGCTTGCCTACAGTCCTATCAGATGGAAAAATTTTCTCAATTGGGATTCCCTCCTCTGAGATGACTCTAGCTTGTGTCAAGTTGACATAAAACTAGACACAGAAACATTTGTCATTTAAGTTACTCATTTAGGAATATCTTTATGCCATACTTTTTACATCGTGATGTCAGCTTTTCTTGCAATTTGTAACATCCAGGGAGAGGCCAACAGGAAATACCCTGATGTTAAGGAAAAAAAAAAAACAGTTTATGAGGTAGGAAACAGACTAATACTGTATATGCACTGATTGCCTATCATATTTTCTAATTTTATGGTAATTTTTCATTTTCTCTATATAAATCTCCAAGGAAAGCTAAGACCTACTATACTCAAGGCACTGTGGGCACATGCATATGCTACAGACATATGATAGTGTATAGAAAGATGGCTTCTAACCATATATCTGTGTACAGTAATGGGTTTAATAGCTTGTGTCAATGCTAGGTCAGTTTTTACGAATTTCTTTCTACATGATGTGTGTTATTTTCTTGTGTCTTGACATTCCTAGTATTTTTTTTTACTGTATTTCAGAAGATCACATTCAGGGTGGTATGGCCACAGACAAATTTTTACAGTATTTCAGACATCAATTTTTACTTCGATGAGTGGTGGGTATTTTGGATTGCTAAAATATTTAATTTTATTCTGAGATGCAATTAAGCTACCAGAAATTGTTTTGTTCTTTTTTTATTAATGTGCAAAAATACTTGGGCAGTGTTCACTACTAACGCAAGAATTCTGTGGACTTTCCAATGTTTCCTCAATCATAAACCACTCCAGTCTGACTAGTAGGATTAAGCACTATTGTCAGACTTTTATACATTCTGAGTACTTTGCCTTTAATTATTTTAGATCCCCCCCATGCTTTGGCTGGTTTCCCAGCAGGTGCTGCAGAGTAGTAATCAGGCTGAGTGGAGTTCTTTACAGAACTTTGGGGTTTTCTGCTTGTGAAGCACTACCCTTCTGGTGTTCTCCTGTCCCACTATCTTTTGTCGCTTCTGTCTTTCAGTACTCCACTTTTTCTCCTCTAAATAGTGACTTCTCTGAACTCATCCAGATTTTCACTCCCCTCCCCAGTACACCAGCATCATAGACAAGAAACACCCAGTGGTGATGAACTGTCTCTGTCACATGGCTTTGTTCTCTCTCTGGGATTTCTGTCCTTTGTTTCCTGATGTCAATGATTTATTCATATTTTTGCTTTTTATTGTTCTTCTTTCAGGTAGAGAGGCAAATCTTCCCTTATTCCTTCTTCCCTAGTAGTGATATTCCCCAGTACTGTTTAAATAAAAGCAAGAAAAAAAAAATAAAAACAGACATAACCCTGTCTGTGTACACATACTCATCCACGTGTGGGTGTGCATGTGCATTTTAAACCTCATCCCATGTGGGCTTTTTTACATCAGAATGGCAGGGCTTTTCCAGGATAGTCACTCAAGCTGATTAAATTGGCTTTCAACGATTCTACTAGGGCTGCGATGCTCACAGCTTTTTAGAAGCCAATTGGTCCCTTTTCTTTTGGTGAACTTGAAAGCTGCTTTTTGCAAAGCGCCAAAGAGGAACACTAGAAACTTTGTGATTTGGAAAAAAAAAAAATTTCTTTGGGATGTACTGCAGGAGAATCACATGATGCCAATAAGCTCACACATAGGTGTTGCAATTCATTTAAAAGACTCCAAACAGCTTGGCAGTGGTGGTGCACACCTTTAATCCCAGCATTCGGGCAGGAGGATCTCTGTGAGTTAGAGGCCAGCCTGGTCTACAGAGTGAGTTCCAGGACAGCCAGAGTTACAACAGAGAAACCCTTTCTCAAGAACGAAACAAGCAAAAGACTCCAAGCAGAGATTGAAACTCATCTCTCATACTCTGTAGCTCAAGACTTCCTAGTATCTCTGAGTTCTAACATTCTTACAAATATTTTATCTGAAGGCTGAATTTTCAGATGAAATATTAAGTCCACCTTCTTTCCACCTGTGCCTCACATGTGTTTCTCAAAGTACTGAATTAATTTGCATATTTTCAATACTCTGTTCATTTTATCTTAAAGGCTATTTCTCCTGATACACTTTCTTGATGAATAATTTTTAAGTAAGATTGTCACATATGAAAGGGAGATTAAACACTGATTAAGATCATAATGCACATAGAGCATTTTTCCTTTCTAATAACAAAGGAACAAATGTTACAATTTCCCATGTGGAATATATCAATTCATGTTCAATTGTACGGACGTTATCAGATCCTGTTTATTCCATCGTTCTTGATCACAAAGCTTTTAACTTTCTTTTGCACTTAAAAAAGTTTTACTTCACCTGCATCTATCTTATCCTCTTCAGATCTTCAGCTTATTTACCCACCTCTGGAGTGCCTTTAAATCTGTGTAGTGTCTTTACAGGAAAAGTTGTAGTAACCATTGAAGTGTTTATTTTATTTAGTTTGCCTTTTTCCTAATCCATTAATAATTGCCTAGTGGGCCCATAAAACTGAAAGCCAAGAAAATGAATAGCGCATTCTTATTTGTTTTGTCCGTAGAGAAATAAGTGCACTTGTAAGATTTAATCCTGGAATCCTTTAAGAAACTGGTTCAAATGTCATTGACTTCCAACTGAGAAGTCAATTCTTTCAATTTAGGGAGATAATGCACCATTTTTCATGAGACAAATCTTTTCCACTTTGGGGTTTTTATGAGTATTATCACTAAATATCAATTTAAAGTGCACTTAATGTCACAGTCTATAGATCAAACAAGAAGTCATTCATCCAAGATTCAAGTTATTTAAGCTTTTAGATGGTGAAAGTGTGTTTATGAGAGAAAAAGTGGGCAGAGGCGGAAGGGCAGATATGAGATTAGTTACATGGGAAACAGTGATTATAAGATGATGCCTTTTTAAAAATATGAATGGATCAATGGAAGGATGGCAATGGAAAAGAGCACAAATTATCTCTGTACAAAAGGAAGTAAACAGGAAAGACTGTATAGATTTACATCAAGCCAGAAATGTTGCAAACATAAATTTAGCGCAATCTTTATTATTGATTGAAGTAGCAAAGTTTCAATTTTCTGAGGCTGGACTAAAAAAGATAAGTGGCCAAGAACAGAATCTGAAAAACTCAATTTATTGAATATAACACATGAATTTTGTAAACAATTAAATAAAGGATTGTTTTAAGATCTTGCTATGTGTCAAAATAAGTTTGAAAGGAGAGGAATAAGAAATCAAAGCAGAGTCTAGGATCACATGTCGGGGTCCTGTAATAGACAGAAGATAATAAAGAATATTGTGAAGAATGTGTGATGCTCCATTGCCTGCAGAATTTTGGTGAGGGAGCAGCAAAGAAAACAACATTATTTTAGGATGAAATTTAAATTACTAAATTATGCTTAAAGAAACTGTACTCAGAACTGAGAAAAATGTATATCATTTAAACCTAAGCTGTAAGTCAGAGATTTGAGGTGAAAACTGGTACTTTTTATTGAAGGAGAATTTTCTTAGTGCTTAAAAGTTCTTAAATGAGCCAGTGTGTTAAGTAGTGAATCCAAAAAGACACATGAGGCTCAGAAGTAAGGAATTTCCTACCCTCAAAATGCAGTAACATATAAATAGCTTTATTAATATAGGTTAAGGTATAGTCGCTGTAAAAATGATCAGGTTCTGTCTCCCTTCCATTCATTACAGAGCTGGTGCATTATCCTAGGAGTTTTTCTGTATTTGGTGACAATAGCAAGGGAGGGTGGGGCCTGATCAATTTTTGCACCAAATGATGACAGATAGTGATTTAAAAAATATAACCAAGATACCCATGTTCCTGGTAGTCCTGACTGCTTGTGAGATTGAAGCAGGAGAATTGGTTGAGCTCAAGTGTTCAAGGCCAGCCTGGAAAGCACAGCAAAGCATTGTCTTGTGAACAAAAGAAGTATGCAAATGTAGCTAGGGCAGCTCTAGGTGCAATTAGTTCACAAGGTCAATAACTGCACCCTCAGAGTCATTAGAAACTAAGAAAAAGACATCAAACACAAATTTTAATACTGAAATGGCTCTAGGCTATAATTCATGATTACTGAGGCAGTGTACCCCCAAAGTGCCCATTTAATCCTGCCAGTTAAACCTTTCACAAATAAATGATAATCACTCCAAAGCACTAAAGAAATAATTGTACACAAAGGTGATAAAATAGAATCTAATCCCATACTTTATACGGATGGATATTTGTATATGAGGAGGATAGGAAGCAAGCAGGAGACATATACATTAGTTCCTTTAAAGTTATAGTCTTGATCATGCAAATTTTAGGTGTAAGTTTGATTTCTATACACATTTAAATTTAGTCTGTGAAATTTCCTATGTAAAGAATTGTGTAGTCAGAATTGTTGCTTCTTACATTAAAATGCCTGTTGTGCTTCTGTTCCGCGCCCAGGGATATTTTTTTTTTGTTTCCTGATAAAATGTCCACAGGAGGAGGAAAAACTATCACCATCATACAAATACTTTTGTTTTACAACTGTGAACAAAGTTTTCATGCAAGCAAACGCTAAACAGAATAAATGAAATCACCTGAAAACCTGATCTAGGTTACCACCATAAAAGAAATGTATAGTCAATGTATCCGTACCACCAAGGTAGAAGAAGGAACAAATGTAGAAAGTTTAAGAAACCTATTACATACACTCTAGAAAACATATCCCAGCTATTGCAAAATTATTTTTTCAATAAAAAATTGAGGGAAATGCATTGTCATGCACTGCAGTTTCAAAGAGAGTGTTTTCCTCATAGAGGGAACACAGTTAAAGTGAACTGTCAGTAGTGTAATCATAGAAGTCAAACAATAATTCTGACAATTAGAGGAGACAGTGTAATGCAGAATCTACCCCAAAATACATACTACCGGATATTCCACCAGAATGATGAGCAATAAAAGGGGGAGTTCTCCCAGTTAGAGAGTGGTGACTCCATCCATTTCAATTAACATATCTGCTTCAGCATGCCTACTTGGGTCTGTGTTGGGTCTTTATTGTAGATATTCAGTCTACATCCTTTTTTACACTAAGAACAGGTCTTTCTCACAGCAAAGTTGAAAAGGTAGCAATGTGAGTTTACTAAAGGAATTAATTAAATCTTCTCTGTATCTTGCCCTTGGTTCTCTTATATCCCACTTCCACTAGAAAGTTCACATGTGACTTTTCAAGCAATTATGGGACCAGTGGCATAAATCAGTGGTAGAGTACTTGCATAGCATTTGAATAGACCTGAGTGTAATTCCCAGAATCACTAATTCAATACATAAATAAATAATAGGACTTGTAGTTTGGTATTGCATAGTGTCTACATGGTTAAATATTATTCACATGAGTAATAATAGCTAACATTTCTTCACTTATTTTCATCTGCCAAACACTTGCAAAAGTGTTTCACTCTTCCACATATTTTTTCAAACATATTTGAAGAAAAATCAGATGTTTCAAAGGGCAGAGTATTTTGTCCAAAATGGCATAGTTAATGAAGGGAAAGGCTGATATTGAAGCAAGTCTTACTTGAAATTGAAACAAGTCTTACTTCTGCACTGACTTTCATCCAAATGTAACTATAGACATACAGATTATTGTTCATTTCTTATAGCATGAAATTAGACAGGACATACTAAGGATAACTCAGAATATTCTAGAATCATAAAAAGGACTGAGTCCCCATTTCTCAAATCACCACTTTCGAGCCAGGACACTGTCCTCTGTCTCCTTACCTTTATTAATTTATTATAGAAACTTTATGTTTGCGGAATTAAATAGTATTTGTCCTGAGGTTTTGCCACATTCCACATAACATAACATGTTCACACATGTCATCATAAATAGCAAGGTGGGAGCCTGCAGGATGTCTCAAAAGGGAAAGTCACCATAAAGCCTGACCACCTGAGTTCAATCTCCAGAACCCACATGTTGGAAAGACGGAATCAACTCCCATCAAATTGTCTTCTAATACATCCCCAATACACACACACCCAAACAAAATAATAAATATGGCAAGTGGAAAGACTGACTTTTTTTAAGTCCAAACATTTTGTTGTTTATATACCATGTTTTACTTATCCACTCATCACAATTCATGTAATTTCATAATCATAGATACTGTAACTAACATAGTAGTACACTTATCTTTTCAACATACTGATTTCACTTCTTGTGTATACATGTGCAAACATGGAATTGCAAGTTATACAGTAATTATATTTTATTTCCTAAGGGATTGCTATACTGTTCCCCATATTGACTATACTCATTTACATTTGCTCCAACAGTGTATAAGAATTGCCTTCACATCCATGTCTACACTCATCTTCTATTGTCTAATGATATCTATCCTAAAGGTATGAGTTTATTTTTCATTATAAATTTTATTTGAATTTTCCTGATAATTGCAGTTAGCGTATTTTCATATGCTTATTATCCATCTATTCTCTTTGAAAAAAATGTTTTGCCAAGACCTCTGTTCATTTTCCAATAAGATTTGTTTCTACTGAGTTATGCAGTTCCTTGTGTTTTTGGTAAAACTCCTAATCTGATGTATGGTTTGAAAGTATCCTCCACTACTCCATGCATTATTTTTGTTTCATTCTGTTAATTTATCCTTCAGTGTGTAGCCAATTTTAGTCTGATGTAGTACTACCTGCCTATTTTTTTCTTCTTTTGTTCCAGTAGTTTTTTTTTTTTCCTAATCTAAGAAAATACTGCCAACATCAATTTCTTCTCAAAGATTTATGGATTCAGGTCTCACATTTAAGTCATTGGTCTATTTTCAATTAGATTTTGTGTATAGTATAAATATACTCCTTTACATGTGTATAATGAGTATTATCAGCAAGATTTGTTGAGGATTATCCTTTCTTTTTGTCCACTGCTTTGTATATATGTCTTTATGTTGCCACTATCATACGGTTTCAGCTATTATCTAATTTTGCTCTACTTTCTGAAGATCACTTTGACTATTTTGGGTCATGTTGCTTCAAACAAATTTTAGGAATCCAGTGGAATTTTGTCCTTTTGTTTCTTTTAGCTTAGTTTTTGTACTGTCAATTTTGCTTTGGAGAAAGGGTTCTATGTAGCCTAGACTAGCCTGGAACTCAGCATGTAGGTCAGACTGACCTCAAACTCACAATCCTCTTACCTCAGCTTCTTATGTGATGCTATGTATCAAAAGCATGCACCACTGAAGTTATGATGGGGAAAACATTTATTCTGTATAATGCATTGTGTAGTTACAGGCATTATACCAGTCTTGAGTTTGCCAACTCATGAATATGGGGCCTTTTGATTTATTTGAGAATCTTTTTATTTCTTTCAAATGTGTTTTATTTTATACATCAGTTACAGTAATTTTATTCCAAAGGATTTCATTATTTCTGATGCTATTGCAAACATTATTATTTACTTCCTTTTTATGTAACTCATTGTCAATGTATAAAATGCAGCTGCTCTTTGGATGCTGAATTAAATTACATTTTACTAGTTTGAACAATTTATGATACCTACTTATGAAATCTTTATAATCTATTGACTAATTTCTGAAAATACAAAACATTGCTTATATACATTACAATAAAGTCCTTTTGATTTTACTGGGACATATTATTTTCAATAACTTTTATAACATAGAATCCCAGTGATTCAGGAATTTTGTTGAAGATGGTGAAATATGCAAGAAATCTCTGGATGATTATCCATTTCTGAACCTGCATTTGAATAATTGAAGCTGTCCTCGGTCATCTGTCTATGTATCATCACAGATACCGTGTAACAACCAAGTGTGGCTAATAAAAATAGATTCAGTTACACACCCATGGAGCATTTCCTCATAAAACAGAAGTGTCAGTTTAGACAGATACATTTGAAGTCTACACAGAATTGTAGAGGTGCTAAAAGGGCCCAGATCTTACCTGCTGGCCACAAGTATAGTCTCACATCGCTGTCAGACCTAGGAGTGGATACCTCAGTTATGTTTTGCCACTTCTCTTCATATCTCATAGAAAAATTTCTTATTATTAAGAAGCTCTGAAAATCTTACTTTTATATCTCCCTTGACTAATACTATAAATGGAATGTAGATGTCCAGAAGACAACTCAGTTTTATTTTTCTGCAGACTCACCATTGTAGATTATTAAAATCCATTGCCACAAGTAAAAAGTATGTTGCTATTCAGGTCATTTAACAGATCTCTTAAAAAGGGACTTTGTTTTTGGTTTCTGTATTGCTAAAACTTAATAACTTAATCTTCTTCAGAGGACTTGAGACATAATGCTTTACTGAACAAGGGTAAAGTTACTGAAAATGTTAGGGAGGGGAAAGAAAAAGAGCAAGACCACACAGAGAAAAAACAGATGCATTTCTTATATTTAGTTCTGATAGATCATGAAAACTAATGATATTCAGAACTGCATGCAAATCAGAGCATTAATCTCTACCAAAATGGTTTATGTTGTAGGAACCCACAAACTGATTCCCTTCAACTGCAGTAAATCAAACATGGTGGGTAGTTTCCATTTGACTGATGAGTATACATGCCAATGGCAGGAGGGCAGTGACATATGGAAGAGCAATAATTTTCTTCTGACACTTTAGCAGCCCTTGCTCAATGACACTAAAGGAAGATAGAAGACTTCAGGAGAAAATGCAAGCCTATCTCTATTAGCTGCAGAGCCTTCGCAGAGACAGCAGCTCCAAGGTGATTTGGGACTCTGTGGCAGAGCTTGAACATTTGGTCTTAAATAAATGAATACTCTGAAGGAAAAGAATCAATAGTTCTCTCAGAGTAGCATTTGCATTTTCCTTCCAATTATGGTATTCTCCTAATAACAGTGATTGATATTGCACACCTTTAAACTTTGTGACACAATGCCCATTCAAATTTCACTAAAACTTGTGTTTTGTCTGCCTCCTTCTGTTTTTTTCAGGATAAATTTCTATTCATAGTGGGAAAAAATAGGAGACAAATGTGATCAAACAAATTAGAGATTGTGTATGTTACACAATATATTATTGTAATTCATGTACAACAGATTCTGAGATATCTGGTTCCAAAATACTTCTTCTTCCTAATATTTCAATTTTCTCATAATTTTCCCATACCTATTCAAACCTGCTATTTTTAGATTTTAATAGCTAATATAATTCTATCTCATAGGAGAATTACAAATATTAACTTTGAGTTATTTCTAGTTTGACTCATGTTGCTTCTGTTTCTCAATGAGTTCCCTGTCAAAGGACTCACTGAATCTAAAGTGCCAAGTCAGTTCAACTCATGGCTGACCAAGCACATGAGTCAAAATTGATCTTTGGTTCCAGTAGGATTGAATATAAGTAACTTACATTATTCAGCTACATTTTGTGACTCAAGACTGGAAAGGGAAGTTCCTGATTTTTCCACAAAAGAACCAACCAACCAGAGAGCTGGTCGTTTTCTGAGCTACCAGGCAGATCACTCATAAAGATATATGTGACAAGTTGGCAATAAGACACAGGCAAGTTACTTAATTTAAGATATAAAGAAAAGTAGTTCAGCAGATAGCAACATAATGACAAACATGATTTAAGATTTTTGGTCTTTTAACTCGGAGCTCTGTTTTCTTACTAAAAGAGATATCTAGTCTTCTGAGTGCACATTAATCCCCAAAATAAATTTGTGTTAGTCTCATACTCACTGGTACTAAGATGGCAAAACAGAAAGAGAAGTCATGTGGGCAGCTGCCTCTGGGCTCATGTCATTCCCTGGAATTAAAATCTCTACCAGAGAACGGGTACAATATATGGTCCCCAGCAGTACTGATATATTCTGGTATAGATATGTGTCATGCTATTTCTATGACACATGCTGCTAGTGTTGTGACACAGTTCTTCACCATAGTCTATGCCACATAAAGCATGCAGGTTGTGCCACTACCAGAACTAAGAACAGGTGCTAAAAGGGCTCGGATCTTACCTGCTGGCCACAAGTATAGTCTCACATCACTGTCAGACCTAGGAGTGGATACCTCAGTTCTGTTTTGCCACTTCTCCTCATATCTCATAGAGATTTGATGTCACCATCAGGACTGACAGATTCTGAAGACTCCTCCCTGGAACCCCACCCATGCTATTTGGTCTGAGTGTGCTAGAGGTCCCTCATTATCATTAGAACTCAACCCTACAGTGCATAA
The DNA here is from genome assembly GCA_026225945.1 of Cricetomys ansorgei. NCBI lineage: Eukaryota > Metazoa > Chordata > Mammalia > Rodentia > Nesomyidae > Cricetomys > Cricetomys ansorgei. The sequence continues at coordinate 4,660,377 of JAMJFZ010000769.1, forward strand.
AGAAATATCTTCCATTGGCCCCTATTGTAATAGTGAATATACAGTTATCACCCTCATCACTACCATTGTATAGTTCTTAAAAATTAGGTTTCAGAGACATTGTCATGGCATTTTCTAAACTCAAAGCCATTAATTAGAGCAAAAAAAATGCTATGGAGACACTGCAGTACGGCATCCAGCTGGAAACAAAATGTATAACAAATTAATACTCTAAGACACAACTTCAGGAGAAAGCTATTTACTGTAAAGCCACCTTATAAAAATGATAGCTGTAACTGACCCACCACACATGCAAATCTTAATGTATGATCATGAATAAATGAAAATTTTAAAATGATAACATGAGATATTCAACTGGATTAATAACTCTCTACTAATAGGCCACAAACAAAGCAATATTTATGAAAATTCATGGCAAAAAACAAAGAATAATTATTATTTAAAGTTTAGTGGAATCCAGATAATATGGATAAACATAGAATATAAGAAATTCATCAGAGATATATATCTTGAAGGTATTTTTAAATGTAATCCAATAAATATAAACCAATAAAACAGGTTTTGTTAAAAAAGAAAGGAAAGAATGGATCATTAAACAAATATTAAACTTTTGGAAGTTTCCCAAAGTAGAAGACAATTCAACATATACAGAAAACCCTGGAAATTTTCCTTGTCTTGGGAAAGATCTGGCCATCTATGTATGGGAGGCCCTTATGAACTAAAATATACATATACAAAAAGGTAATATCATGACATAGTCTAACTGTTAAAAATAGAGGGCAAATGGAGAATCCCAAACACTAAAAGTATCAAGTCACATGAAAACAGATGCTTATTACATTAACAGCATATTTCTAAGTAGGAACCATACAGGACAGAAATAAATAGAATGACTATTCTAAGGTCCAAGAGAAAACAATTGTAAGCTAAAAAATACTACAGGAAATTCATCACCCCAGACTGATTTTACATAAGATGTTTAAGGAAAGCCTACATCCAACAGCAGAAGAAAGATAATTAAAACCATGAAAAAAACATGAACCTAAGAAACTTGTTTAAAATACAAATGCACCAAAGAGTCTATCCAAGTCACCAAAACCACAAAAAAATGAGCAAAAAGTGATATTCAAAACAAACAGGAAAAAATTAACCAAATGACAGGTGTAAACACTTACTGATCAATAAAAACTTTGACTGTAAATGAACTAAATTCTCCAATTTAAAAATGCAGAGTGGCTAAATGGATACAGAAATAAAACAGAAGTATATTTCCAAGAAAGTCACTACCCTAGAAAAAATGCAGGATAGTGAAATGCTGGTAAAAGATACCGTGTGCAACTTGATGCCACAAGTGCACAGTTATATAAGATAAAATAGACTTGAAGACAAAGACAAAATAGAGACAAAGGTCACTATGTTATGAACAAGTAATCAATCCAAAAACAAAATAAAATAATTTTAACTTGCATAATGCCGTAACATCATTTTTTTTCTCTTTCGTGGTGTGATGGTGGTAGTAGTAGTAGTAGTAGTAGTAGTAGTAGTAGTGTGTATGTGTGCGTGCGCGCAAGCGTGCATGCATGTGTGCATCCAGAAGGCTAAGTAGGGTAACTTGAACATTAGTACACCTAAATTTATAAAACAGATATAACTAGAGCAAAAATAGCAAGAAGCTTTATTATAGTAACAGTGGGAGAATGTAATGCCTCTCATTTAAACTATATCCTAAGCCTAATGGACTTAAGGCATATTTATAGCTGGTCATGGCAGTGGACACTCAGGAGAATGAGGCAGCAGCATTTTTAGTCCAAAGCCAGCCAAGACTCTAAAAGAAAAAGGAGGCAGGGAGCTAAAGAGTAGGTAGGGAAGGATGTGGAGAGAGATATTGATTGAGAAAGAGAGACTGAGATTTACCAATTCATTCACTGAACATAGTATTAGAAATCTAAAACCAACTGGGCAATGGAAAGAAATAAAATATATACCAATAGGAAGTAAAGTTAAATAGTATTTCTTTAAACATAAGATGCAATTTTATGCAACTAAAACCCTACTCCACCAATACTATTATAACTGACTGATGAATTTTGAACTTTCAGGATACAAAATCAAATTTAATAGTGAGGTAGTGGTCTGTGCATGCCTTTAAGCCTTTAATCCCAGTACACAGGAGGCAGAGGCAGGCTGATCTCTGAGCTCCAGGCCAGCCTGGTCTACAAAGTGAGTTACAGGAGAGCAAGGGCTACAAAAAAAAGGAAAAAAAGAAAAGAACAAGAAAAATCAAAATTAATGAAGTTAAGAATAAATTTAATCAATAAACTGAAAGACCATTATGATGAAAATTCTTAAAGTCTGAAGAAGGAAATCAAAAAGAACATAAAAATCTGGAAAGGTTTCCCATGTTCATTGCATTGAATTAATTAATATTGTTATGATGTCCATACTACCCACACAATATACAGATCCACTTGCTCCATCTATCTTTTTTCTACTGACATCATTCATGCAATTAGAAAAATTAATCTGAAAATTCATATGGAAGCACAAAAAAGAAAAAAAAACCTCAAGTACTCAGAGCAATTTTGAGCAAAATAAAAATATAGGCATTATACTACCTGACTTCAAAATATACTACAAAACTGTACCAGTCAAAACACTGTGGTATTGGCATACAAAGAGACACACAGATCAATCCCAAAAAGTTCAGTGTGCTCACAAATACTCTCATTCATTCACAGTTAATTAATCCTCAACAAAGTTGCCACAAACATAGATAAATGACAACCGAACAAGCTGGATATTCAATTAGATTAAAACTAGATATCCATTTCTCATCTTGCATAAAAACAAACTGAAAATTTATCAGGAAGATCTAGATTTAAGACATGAAACTATCAAACTATTAGAATAAAACTATTGTCTTCTATAGATGAAATACTTTAAGACAAAAGTATGTACAACACATTTTCGATGATTCACCAAAAGCAATAAAAGCATACAGACAAATGGGATTATATCAAACGAATAAACTTCTTCAAGGAAAAGGAAAAAAACTAACAAAGTTGTTGTTGTATAGTATTGGAAAATAAATTTTCAAATTTTTCATTTGAGAGAGGATTGATATCCAGAACATATAAATAACTTAAAATATTCAAGTGTCGAAAAACAAACACTCCAATTAAAATCGGCATAGACTGTTAAGAGACACTTGTCCAAAGAAGAAATTAAATGGTCAACAATTTCATGAAAAAAATGTTCAGCACCATTAGCTTTCAGAGAAATATAAATAAAAAACTATGAGGTATTATAATAATAATACTTAAAGAAGATGAGATCATGATTCTTAGAGGGATTAGAGGAGAAGGGAGGGTTAGGATGGGGAAGAAAAGGATGGAAATAATATAAATACAGCATACTCATGTGTGAAATTCTCAAAAATAAATTTAAAATCTAAATTTTAAAAGCCATGCGATATCACCTTTTCTCTGTAATAATGGCTGTTATAAAACTAACAAATGCTGGTGAGGGTATGGAGAAAAGGGAGTCATACACTTTTGTGTATGAGATACTTCAGGAAATGAAACACAGATCTACAATTAACCCAACTAATTCTTCTCTGGATATATGTATCCAAAGAAAATAATCCATAAAGGTATCTGTATCTACTTCTTTACTACAGCACTCTTCACAGTAACTGGGATGAAATTAGCCTACCTGGCCTTCAATAGTAAAGAAAACATGGTTCATAAACCAGTGGAATATAATTCAACTACTCAAAGAATAAAATCCTATCACTTATGAAGACTTAAGTGGAAATAAGAATATGCTAAGCCAGTAAGTCAGATATAGAAAAAATTCCACACATCTTTTACATGTAGATGTTTAAAAATAGAGAAATTAGCCAGACACGGTGGGTCACATCAGTAATGCCAGTAATCAGGAGGCAGAGACAGTAGGATTGAGTCCAAGATCAGCCTGAACTACACGGAGAGTTCAGAGTTAATAGGGGATATATAATGAGACTCTGTTTTCTAAATGAAAAGACAAAATGTTACAAGTTGTTTAAAATGTATAATAGTATTTACTAGAGGCTAGTAAGATGGAGATGATACTGGGAAGTTAGATAATGGTCACCCAAACAATATTAGGTAGAAGTATGAAGTCCTAATGTTTTAAATGATAGTAGAAGTCTATTTTTCCCAGTTACCTAGTATATACAAATTATTAAAAATTAGAAGAGAGGGGTTAGAGCAATATTTCTCAACCTTCCTAATGCTGCAACCCTTTAATACAGTACCTCATGTTATGGTGACCCACAATCATAAAAATATTTTCGTTGCTATTTTATAACAGTAATTTTACTACTGCTTTGAGTAATAATGTAAATATATGATGTATAGATGGTCTTAGGCAACCCCTGTGAGAGTGTTGTATGACCCCCCCCAAAGGGATCACGACCCTCCGATCAAGAACATCTGGGCTAGAGAGATAGATCAGTGGTTAAGAGCACTTGTTGCTCTTAGAAAGGACCCAGATTCAGATCCCACAACATACATGGTGGTTCACAACCATCTGTAACTCAAGTTTAAGAGGATCTGCCACCTTCTTCTGACCCCTTCAGATACTAGGCATGCACATAGTGCATGGATTGACACACATGTGCATGGCACACAGATGTACATGCAGGCAAAACACCCATACATGTGAAAAATAAATAAAATCTTGGTTTCCTAAAATGTTGGCTACTGAATTAAATTTATAAAAAAAAAAACCAAAAAAAAAATTTTAAAAAACTTTCTGTTACAGAGAAAAGCACATAACCTTTCACTGTATAAAAAAAAATAAATGTTTCACTTACCAATTAATTTTTCAACCATTTGTGAATGAACATGATGTGCTAAATCCTGTAGCAAGAGGCTAAAACCAAAGTAATAAATGAAAAAGACAGAGATCTGTTAGTGGAGCCCACATTTAGGAAATTGAAATGTGCTAAGGAACAGGAACATTTATATTGCCATTTCTAATTGGCCTGCATACTATAGACCTTGTTCTCATTGAACTTAGGGTTTAGTAAAAGAAACCCATTAAATAATGACATGAATATTTTACTCATGATAAGTGTTACAAAGAAGTGCCAAGAGCATGGAGACTGTAAAGTCTTATAAGATAGAGAAGAATTCTCCAGGCATACTAGCACATTTCTATTACATAAGCACTTGCTAGGCAGAGAAAGGACCACCACTACACGTTCCAGGCCAGCCAGGTCTACATAACAAGAGCCTGTATTAAAAACTCAAAATAGAAAAAGATGAAGGAAAATTGTGTCTTTAAATTATGAAAAAGGGGTGGGAGACAGACTATTTCTGGAAGAATTATACACAAAAGACAGAGGCAGATGGGTTTTTGCAATACTGTAGAAAATGCAAACCTGTTGAATATGTTTGACACACCATAAATGGAAGGTAGGATGGCATGGTAATATACTGAGGTGATGGGCAATTTTTCAATTAGAGCCTAGTTGTCAGTTTCTTATTGATTTTAAAACACAAATGCATTTTAAATATAATCCAAGATATTTCAAATATTGGTGTCAAGAATGGAAGCAACCCAGGTGGTGGTGATACACACCTTTAATCTCAGCACTCTGGAGACAGAACAAGGCAGATCTCTGTGAGTTTGAGGCCAGACTGGTCTACATAGTAAGTTCCAGGACAGCCAAAACTACAACATGGAAACCTTTTCTAAAAACAAGAAAAAAAAAGAAAGAAAGAAAAGAATGGAAATGAGATGGCACAGCAGTTAAGAGTAGTTACTCCTCTGTAAGAGGACCCAGGTTGTATTCCCAGCACCCACATAACACTGTTCACAACTTCCTATAACTCCAGTTCCAGGGAATCCAACACTCTCTTTTGTTATCTGTGGGCACCTGTACACATGTGATGCACAATGAACACACTCAAGAACACATATCTACACATAAATAAGTTAATCTTGAAAATATATTGATTCAAAATAGTTATACATACATCTCTTTTGAAAAATGAGGTAAAAAGATATATAAAGCTATACTTACCAAAATGTTTAAATTCCTAATTTTAAACCATTGTGATTGTGTACACATGTGAATTGTTTTATTGAAAAATTCAGAATTAAAATTAATCCTTTTAACAAAGAATATATATAATACTCAAAAATATTATTTTGTGGGAAGAGATGAGTTTAATGCTATTTGATTAATACTATTAATATTATTTCACATTTGATAATGATAATGGGAAATGACATGGATTATACCATGTTATTTTAAGTTTCTAGGGAAGTTATAAGAATATTAGATATTCTTAGGTCACATATTAATGAGCAAAGAGTAAATATATATGGCACCTAAACCATATTCTAATTCACTCAATTTTTTCTTTTTCCTCTTGTAGAGGCTTAATCAGGCCAATTGCACAAATAAGAATTTCAATCTTATTTTTATGAGCTATCTTAAGGAATAATAAGCATAAGAGAAATGTCCAGAAATCTCCTCCATGGAAGATGTAACATGAAAACTTGTTTATATGAGCAAAACTATATGCAAGTTTTTACTCTAAAGTGCAGGGACTGCAAGATTTAAGGGAACTTAAGAAAAGTTTTTTAGAGGACACCTATGGCCAGATTCACTGATGCAGATAGGCAGAAAAAAGAAAGCAACTTCCATCTGTGTAGCTGATGCCTCTACATCATTCTATTTTCCAGTAAGTCCCGAACACTTAACTGCTACAGCATGAATTTACAGTCATCCCCTACATGAAGTGCAAGCAAAGAACACAGCACCATAAATTGGTGAGAAAAACTGCACTGTGAGTGTGAACATTTCTTTTGAGGTTGTTAAATTTCCCATTTTGATTCCATTAGGTGTTTCTTTATTTCCAGTGCTTTTCTTTCACTTGATATTTTTCTCATGATGCCCTCTTTGTGAAACATTGACAAATGTGTGGGGTAAATGCATTAGCTTCTTTTTGTATGATATAACATCCTATGCTTTAAACTATGGATTTGAATTCCAATTCTGAACCTAACATTATTTTCAGCTTTCATCTTTTCATAGTCTGAGGCAGAGTTCAGACTTCAAATAGGCATTAAACTCAAGATAGCACATATTTTTGATCCAACCAATAAATTTTGGGTATAAGTTTTCTGCCTTTTATCCTTATCTCTGAAGAGACAGAGAAGAAAATATAAAAATTACATCTTTTTTAACACCATCCTAAAACAGAAACTTGCACATTGACACCAACATACAATAAATATTCCAACTCTGAATGAGATGTAAGTGCCATGTGTAAAAATTATAAACAAAAGAGAAGTATTTATTACTTCTTGGGTACTATACATTGAAATAACCAGAGGAGCTAGAGAAAATAGGGATGTTTGAGTTATATTAGTTAATTATACATTTTACCTGGAGTGATATCTGGATGTTGAATATATTTAAAAAACCACCAAAGAGATGGTGATGTTAACAACCACCATTTTAGCTAGTAGTAATGTTTTAAAGGATGGTAAGAAGGTACACTTTCCAGAAAATTAACTGCTGCATCTTCTCGATAAACACACTGAAGTAAATCAATTACAAAATCTTCAAACCCCAAGGAACTGAGGCTAGAGAATTGCAAATTTAATGTCAACCTGGGCTATACAGAAAATTTCTTAATAGTCTGGGCTACATAGCAAGACCTGATTAAAAAAACACCAAAACAAATCGAAACTTTAAATCATATCTCAAAAAATGTTATTTGTATGCTGAGCAATAATCCAATATTCTAGAAAAGCCAAAAGCACTATGTTGTAAAAGAAGTATGTTATAAACTGCTTGATGTGGCTATCATTTTAACATTTGATTTATAGTCTTTATTGTCTCCATCCACTTCACCATAGCTGTAGTTGTTCATAAACAATGGCAAAGTCAGGTGATAAAGATAGCTAAAACATGTTTGTGTACATGCAGAGTCTTTCTAGGGTTCGGTAAAGATTCCTAGAATCTGGCCAAGTTAATACGTCTGAGATGTAGAAATGGACTGAAGTGTATTTATTCCATATGTGCCCATTCAATTGTAGATTCAGTTGGACCAATGTCAGGAACTCCTTAAACTAAGCCCAGCAATGTCTATATGTAAGTGTATAGTAAATACAAGTATAGGATCCTATACAAAAGAAGAAGCAATGACTTCACAGTCAAATAATCCTGGTACCAAATGGAAATGTTACTACTTATGGTTTAACTCCTCTGTGCCCTAGCTTATTTTGAGAAAAACATAGAACAACTGCTGAAAAGACCACAAAGTACTTTGCTTTCATTGATATTCCATATTTATTTATAGAATATTTACTACAGTTCAAGTAAGATGCAAGAACAAAGAAGATAAAGATAAAAGGGCAGATCTTGCACTACAGGGGAATAGATTATGCTTGAGGTGCTGACATGAAAATTATTGTAAGAGGAGTATGGCAATTACTGTAATTCATTATGTAGTGGATGGACATAGGAAGGAAATCTAGAGATGCCTAGATGAAGAATGAAACTTATCATAAGAAAGGCCATCTTGCACTGAAATTAATATTTAAAATAAGAGTTTATCAAAGATGTGATCTTAGAAATCCTATTCTACACAAAACAAATAACGATGTGGATACCCTCAAGAAGAAACAATAGTTTTGGGGCAAAATATTTGTGGTAGGAAAATATAAGAACATTCACAGAAGATTGTATTAGGGAGTAAGGCCTTGCCAGGAATTTGAATTTTTTTCTCATGATGACAAGAGCCAATAAAATTTTTTGAGCAAGGAACTAAAGTCATGTTTAATCCAGAAGGAATATTCAGGAAAGATTTTGGAGAACAGGCATGAGATGGGTAAAAACTTAAGTTAGAGACAAGAGTAAAACTAGAATAAATAGCATAGGTACAACCTGCTAAGAGCTTCAGGGGAGAATTGAGACTAAGCATATACATCAAAACTTAACATATGGAGTGGAATACACTAAGCGTGGGATAGAAGATTTAGGAGTAGTTTTAATTCTGGGACTTGCACATGGCAGCTCTAGCTTATCAAGATAAGAAATTTCAAAAATACCTGGTAGAAATAAGAACATGATGAGTTTAATGCTAAGCTTCTAGAATATGAGGTGTGTTTATGGGGCATTCATTTGGAAATTGAAAACAACCAATAAATTATAATTTACCTAATTTTTATACCAAGTATAACTCACTAAGCTATCAAGAAATCTTGAAGTGGAGTAACTAATCTCCTTTCTATTAAATAACCAGTTCTTCCCTAAGGATTTCTCACATGCTATTCCCTTTGCTTAGGTATCTTGCCTGCCTTGTCCTTCACAGAGTTGACTTATTTCATCTTTGAAATCCCCACTTGAACATTTTCTAAGTCAAGCCTTCTCTGATCATGCTGAATGAAAATTCCCAGCTTAGTTTTAAATCACATCTTCCTATTCATGATCTTCATAGAAAATTTCTCAATTTCTAAGTAAACACTTTTCACCAATTTATTTGATTATTATTAGTTTATTTTCCTTTCCTTCTAGATTATAATCTAAAGTCCCTATTGCATAAATGAATTAAATTTGTAGATTTTTATTCTAAAATTGATTACCAAGATTTTGGATATAAAAACTCTTGCACATATTAAAAAATACAAGCTGAGCGATGGTGACACACACCTTTATTTGGGAGGCAGAGACAGGTGGGTCTCTGTGAATTCAAGGCTAGCCTAGTCTATATAGTGAGTTCCAAGCCAGTAAAAGCTACATATTCAGACCCCACCCCCCAAAAAAAACCCAAAATAAACAAAAAAACACAATAGGAGGCGTCAGTGATAGTTCAGTTGGTAATATGTTTGCCTTACAAACATGAAAAACCTGTTTCATTTCCAAAAACCACATAAAAAGTCGGGCATGGTGGTGAGTGACTGTTATCCCGCACACTGGAAAAATCAGATACAGGAAGATACCTGGACCTCCCTAACCACCCACTTTGGTCAACTTGGTGAGCTCCAGACTAATGAGAAAGCTGCCACCACCCCCCAAACAAAAACAAACAAACAAATAAACAAATAAAAAGTGGACAACCTTTGAAGATTAACTTCTGCCTTGCTTGTGTGTGTGTGCACGCGTGTGCGCACACACACACACACACACACACACATACACACAAACACAAAGTCCACATTGTTGTTAATTTTTGCCTATTTCAGTCCTTAATACCTCAAGACAAGCAGAGTATGGAAATAAAGTTAATAAACTAAAAATCATGTGACAATCTCTTTCATAAATAATAAATTCCTGAGGTTATTTGAGATCTTATAATAAGTATATTGATAATTAGAACTCCAAGAAAAATTCTGAAAAAATAAGGAAATATTTTCCATAGCAACACAAATGTTGAAATCCTAATAGAGCCCTCCATTATAGGCAACCTGTTATGCCATACTTTGGCAGATGTTAAAAAGCATTTAAAGCAGAGCATCTTTTTGAAGTGAATTTATAATTTAATAATGAGGATAGGAAAAGTACAAATGAGTAAGACATATGGCAGAATATGAAACAAACTATGAGAGGTGTTTAAACACAGCACCATTCAAAACTATGAAGGTCCTTCCCTCAAGTACACATTTTAAATAGAGTGGCAAAAATAGCTGGATGTGGTGGCCACATACCTATAATTCCAAAACTTAAGAGGCGAAGGCAGGGGCCTTGAAATCTCAAGGTCAGCCTTGGCTATAGAGGAGAATTCTGTCTTAAAAGAAAGATTGATTATTCAGCCCCTTTGATTCCTATTAAATCTTTTAAAAAAATTTAAAGATTGTCTTTTATTATTTGCAGGAGTGCTCTATTTGTATGTACACTTGCATGTCAGAAGAGGGCATTTGATCCCATTATAGATGGTTGTGAGCCTCCACATGGTTGCTGGGGATTGAACTCAGGACCTCTGGAAGAGCTGTCAGTGCTCTTAACTGCTGAGCCATCTCTCCCACTCCAACTCCTATTAGATCTTAATTGACATTATTTTCCTAAATTTGGAGCAATATCAGATTTTTCAGTATTAAAATACCCATTCAAAAGATAGGTTCTTCTTAATGGAAAATTGGAAACCCTTCCAATGTGTTTTAGGACTCCTTGTCTCCAGTCCATTCATGAAAAGGAGACTAAAAAGGAATTCTTTGGTGAAACACAGTTACAGGAGGAATAGAAAGAATTAAGTGAGAAACTAGTTCCTACTATCTTGGGTAAGTTCTGTCTATAAAAGATGGCCTTTTATTGCCAAATATAGCTGTATCTAAGACACAGATATGATATTCCAATTATAAAAGATAAAAACCCTCCAATAAAAGTGACTAGTCTTAAATTGAGCTGATGTTCATTTAAAGCAATAAGTATGTAAGTTTCCTAATTTGCTGCTGACAAATACCATGAAGTATGTATTGACTTATATATTTTCCATACAAGAAGTGATCTGTAATTAAGCAAGAAGCCAATAGTCCATTTTCAAAAAGAATGCTGGTGGATCTCCCTGAGAAAGGGAAACAGAATAGATTTTGTGGGTGGACTAGGAATGGGTGGGGTTGGGAACAAAATGGATCAGATTGGGGGCAGGGATGAGGGAGAGAGTATGGGAAGAGAAAACTGGAAACTGGGGGGGTGCATGCGGTGGTGATTTGGAAACCTAATATATAGTAGAAAGTCCCTGAGATCTACGAGGGTGACCCCTAACAAGGACGCCTAGTACTGGAGGATAAGAAGCCTGAACCAGCCATCTTCTGTAACCAGGCAAGGCTTCCAGTGTAGCACTGGGTCACCACCCCAGCCACAAAAACTTTGACCTACAATCTGTCCTGTCTGCAAGATGTGCTGGGGCAATGGAAGAACAAAACTTGTGGGGGTGGCCAACCAGTGACCAATCTGACTTGAGGCCCATGCCACAATTAAGAACTCATGCCTGACACTTCCTGGGTGGCCAGTAACCAGAGGCTGGATAGCCCAAATGCTTAGAGTAGAACCAAACATGACTGGAAAAAAAATCAGTGAAATGATTCCTAATGATATTCTGCTATACTCATAGATTGGTGCCTAGTACATCACCAGAGAGGCTTCATCTGGCAGTTGATGGGAACAGATGCAGAGATTCACAGCCAAACATTAGGTGGAGTTCCTCAAACCTCACAGGAGAGGAAAAAGGAGGATTGTAGGAGCCAGAGTGGTCAAGGTTGCCAAGAGAACAAGACCCACAGAATCAATAAAGCAGGACTCATAGGGGCTCACAGAGACTGGACCAGGAATCTGGGACCCTGCATAGGTTTGTGCTAGGGCTTCTACATATATGTTGTGGCTGTTTAGCTTAGTGTTCTTGTAGGGATTCATAACAGTGAGAGTGTGTGTTGAGGAGAGTCCCTGACATTTTTACCTTCTCTTGGGACTCCTTTTTTCCAACTGTGTTGCTTCATTCAGCCTTGATTTGATGGTTTTGTGCGTATAGTATGTTTTTATGATACAATAGTCTTACTGTATCTTTTTATGCTATTTTTGGTTGATGTCCCTGAGAAAACCTGCTCTTTTCTGAAGGGAAATGAAGAAGTGGATCTGAGAGAAGGAAGTTGGGAGGGAGTAAACTAGGAGGTATGGAGGGAGGGGAAAGTGTGGTGGGGATGAGAGAAGAATAAAAAAAAATGTTGGGCCAGAAAGATGGTTACACAGATAAAGATGCCTGCAACCAATCTTGAAGAACTTGATTCCAGTCTTCCAGACCTAATGTGGTAGAAGGAGAGAATCAACTCCCAGAAGTTGTGCTCTAACCTCCACAAAGGAACAACCTATACACACCACACACACACACACACACACACACACACACACACACACAAAATAAACAATAAATATTTAATTTTAAAAGTGTGAAAAGGGGGCTAGAGGATGGCTCAATAGTTAAAAGTACCTACTTCTCTTGTAGAGGACCCATGCTGCCAGTGCTCATGTCAGCTGGCTCACAACCACCTGTAATTCTAGCTCCAGGGAATCTTTTTTCCGGCTTACATGGGCACATGCTCCTACTCACACACACAATCAGCTACTTTTTTATAGCAGATGAAGGAAACAACACAGAGCCACAACTAATCCACATACAGAGAGCAATTGATCATGGGATGCCCAATCTCATTTGATAACTCAACTGGGCTGTGGTGGCGAACACATTTAATCCCAGTACTTGGGAGGCAGAGGCAAGAGCCAGGCAGATCTCTCTCTGAGTTTGAGGACAGCCTGGTCTACAGAGTGAATTCCAGGGCATCCAGAGTTACAATGGAGAAACCCTGTCTCATGAAAAAATTTGATACCTCTACAATAAAACCCTTACACCTAAGGCTCAGGGAACATTGCAGAAGATGGGGCAGAAAGACTCTAGAGCCAGAGGGCCAAGAAGTCTCTTGTGAGATAATTTTGTCTATATGTGACAAGGAAGTTGCACCTATGAATTATCAAAATAAGGCTGCTTATAAAAGACCTGCACAATGACACCAGTTGACATGCCAACGTGCATGAGGAAAACGTGACAAGGCCCTCCTGACATTTAGATGAAGAGCTACAGGCAATTAATATGTGCTGAGAAAGGAGCCTCTCTAGGGATGAGGCCCCTTGTAGATTATTTAATCCCAAGTAGTTATCCCTAAATATGCACATATGAGCATCACTAAATGGACTCAGCAGGATATATGCATTTGTAATAATAATTAAAAAATAGGTTATGTATTTGAGAGGGCATGGAAAGGGGGACAGAAGGGAGTTGTGAAAATACTGCAAATATGAAATTCTCAAAAATTTGAAGTTCAAATTTTTATAAAGTAGGCAGAAGATGCAATCAGGCAATTCACAGAAAAACATTCAAATTCAACTTGTTAAAGCTCTTCAACTTCACTCAAAATTGAAGAAATGCAAAATTAAAGCATCCTGAAATATAACTTTCATCATTTGGTTTTTTTCAACATATTTTTTTTTTACTTTGAAAATATAAAATTGTAACTGATAGAAGATAAAAGTTGTAAAAGACAGAGTCAGAGGGAAGTGGAGGGGTTTTAAGGTCATCACTTTACATTTTGGAAATTGAGGAATACTTTCTTAAATTGATTAGAAAATACTCGCTTATGTTAAACTATGAAATAGAATATAGGTAATCAAAACAATTTTATTTGAACCACAATGAAATGGAGGATATATTACAAGAGGCAGCTAGCCTTTTTTCATAAGAGTTGGTCTTTATTGCTTGAAGATAATAAATCAGAAAAGAGAAGGCTATGTATCCTTCAGAGTTACTAAGAAATAAGTGTGAAATATTAAAAACAGAGGCAGAACTATTACCTTTGAAGAATGAAGCTATTTCACCTTCTATCTCCTGTTGAGTTCAAATAAAATTTAATTTAATGATTTTCATTTAAAATTATATTGTGTTGGATCTTTGACTTCTGATCTAGGGTACTACAAACAAGAAAGTCATATGAGGAGCTACAATTTTCCCACTCCTATGGACTGGCAATGACAACTTGCTCTGGGCCTATATTCTGAGATAGCAATGAATTCCTTCATGAGGCAAATGAAGTTATTAACACATTAGAAGAACATACGGTATTTTTTTCCAACAATGAGTGCTGCACCATCTTACAAGTGCATAAACGTATTATTGACTGCAATATTGCCAAGAGCACAGAGAAAATGGAACTTTCAGCTGCCTACTCTCACGCAGCCACTATTTTGCCAAGTTGGTAGCTCTCTTGCTAGTTGGATGGCCCAGCAAGCATCGTAGCAATAAAGGGCTCTTTAGAATCCTAGCAAAGCACTTAGTTGCCATTTCATGCTTAGAGAAAAATAAACAGCACTGACAGCAAAACTAAATTTTACAAGGACATACTGTTTTACTTTATTAAATGAACCAATCTACCCTCTGCCATCAGTTAGCTGTATCTCACTCTATTAGGCAGTTTGACTACAAAGTATATATTGATAACTTAGAATATCTTAATATTGGTACAAAATTAATACAAACACATTTTTTCATATACTTAAGGCATTAAAGGACAAAAGAGGTTTGAGTAGAAAACTAACTCTTTCAGATAGAACACTTAACTCTGAAAATTTCTACTTATCCTTTCTTTACCAAGAAACAAAGCGGGAGAAGAGTCACAGTTTAATGTCTTAATTGTGAGACAAAAATGCAGTAAAACACATGGATCAGGACAAAGGTAAGATGAGGCTGGCTGCCAAAGTATGAACTGCAGAATAATCACATGACTGTTCATATTTAAATAATTATAAGGATGAAAGCAAACTAAGCTAATGAAATTCACTCACTTTTCTACCTAGCTTGGCTTAAGGTGGAGTTATTCATAAGTACAATTGCACCTAAATGTATTTTTACAAATATACTTTGAAAATCTTTGATTTTGCACACAGTCTTAAAATCACAGCCTTAAAATCATAGACCTAAAATCACAACCAAGGTGGACAAACCACTATGTGCATCCATTTGGATTTCCTGGGGCTCCTTCCTGAAACCTAATAAGATACATTGAAGAAAGCAGACTCAAGTACCTTTCAGGCTAGGGACGTGCTTTACTTCTGTTTTTTATAAGGAGCTAAGTGTTCACAGGAAATACTTGTGTCTCTCACAAAATAAAGACAGAAATAAATCTATCTCGTCAGAAACTGATGAGAGTAAGGGAAAGACATGTACAACACATCCATTTAGTGGCTGCATTAAGTGGGAAATATTTTCACCAGAGAACTAAAATTGGGTCGTGTGTTTCAGGAGCATGCTACTTTTCTAAATTGTATTGCTCTAGCAATAAACCATAGTGATTGCAAAGATGACTTTGAAGCATGTGTTTGAGTAGTCTTCATGTTGATAAAATATTTAAACCAAAAGCAAAGTCATCACCCATGCTTCTACATGCCATAGGATATCATCAATGAATAAACTACTATTTAGAGCCAGTGCTCTTTCTCTTTTAAGAAGTTGTATTAATGTGTCAGGAATCTCTCAGAAGAAGGAAAAATATTAATGGTTTTTTTGTTTTTATTATTCAAAAAATTCACAAATATAATATAAATTCACATGAAATATTTTAAAGGAAAGTAAAGACATTTTGAGAGGGTTCTAAAACCTGTCAGGGGTGAACAATCACAGTGTTTTTAATAAAGGAAACAATCCAAGAATAAAGCTTTGTCAGCAGAGTGATAGAATATCAGGATTCTGCAGACATGTGTATGGGGTTTTACAAGAGCTGTATATAACTAATGCTTGTGATTTGCAAAAATACAAGTTCCGTATTTAACAACTGTGATAAGTCAACATAAAACACAATACTACCTAAAGTGTAACACAAGAAAGTAGCTGATTCTCTTTGAGAGACAGGAGCAAATAGACTTCCTTTTCTTCTACATAGTTGGAAGGAATGCTCAACATGCAACGTGCTAATAATATTCTCTGCTTCCTGTGCTCACAACTTGTTTGGTTAGCAAAAGATACAGGAAACTTTGACCATATAATATTTGTTTAAAAGTAAAATTTTATTCATCCCACAAGTTGTATTCTATTACTCCTATTTAGGTCATGTATAGCACATTGCAATGTGTTAGAAAGGACCTGAGTACAATTTGGTGACTGTTTTATAAAAAATGTTTGCTTTTCTTTCAATCTTTTTCAGCACTGTAGTGGCTAGTATGCATACCATAAGTCATTTATGGCCATTAGGGAAACTTGGGATAAAGAAACTATTGTCGCTATCAGTTAAAAAAAAAAAACAATGAGAAAAAATGAACATGCCATAATATTTGCCCCAGTTCTCAGCAAGCTAACACCATCACTACCACCACCACCAGCAAAACAGCACTGAGATTACACATTTAGAAAGTAAGTCTCTATTTTTCTCAATGAATTGCATGAGTGATCTTTGTGGGGCCTGTGAATGAGGCACTCAATGCTAGAGCTCAGAAATGTTAAATTTTGTGTTTTGTATTACTGATTCTGAATTATGCTAAACAACAACAGAATGGTGTTTTGACATAAAATAGACAGCTAAATTGAACTGGCCTCAGGCATTTTCTGATGTACCCGTTAGAAATTACGCATCTTCTTGAGTTTGAATAAGACTCTTTCAGACTTTACCTAGCATGATGTAGCATTAGGCTTTGAAATATTGCCAAATTTCTCCTTGAAATCCACTTCCACTGCTTCTTAAATCTCTTGTTCTTCTAACTCTTCTCTCTCTCTGTGTTTTTTCTTTCTGGTTACCCTTCGAGATCACATGTGATTTCTGCCTCCACAATTTATTGTCCACGGCAAGATTGTTTACTCAGTGATGCACGCAATTTGGCCACTCTTCATTCTTCTTTAGTGATTATATTTGATACCCATTCCTTTTAATTGCCCTCTATATTTTTTGACCCCCTACTTTTATTTCCAGACTATCCTCTCTACCAAGTTCCAGCTGCATATTTTTTTCTTTCAATTATTTAGATACAGCATCACACTGAATAGTACTGGATATCCCAATACTTGCATTATACCCTACCCAAACTTGCAATGATTATCATATCCTAGGCTCCCAAGTACTAGAATTACAAGTGTGAGCCACCATTACCAGCTTCTGAACTTGTTTATCCAATACCTTTCTTACAGCCCAGCAATTTCACTTGACTATTACACAGTGTTAGAGACTCTGTTCACTATCAATATGCACCTCCTTCCATTTGGCCAATTACACAACAATTTAAAGACAAATGTCTTTATTCCTATTCAGACATAAAGTTTACCAAGTGATAATAATATAGCCACCAGTGGTAGTTTGTGCAAGAGTTTCTGGGAAAGCAAAACTTGTTGGAGGCTCCATATCTCAATTTTGGTTTGATGCTCAGTAGTGGTTTACTATGTTTTCATATATTTCTGAAGCATTTTGTTGTCCCTTGTATGAACTACTTCCAAACTCTTTATTATCTATTTAGTTGAGTTCTAATTTATTTGTAGTAGTCTATATAAAAGCCTCTATGAGGTGAAACTACTAAGTTCAGTTTCTTTTCCTAATTATTTTTTAATTTGTTGAAATAATAATATAATTACATCATTTCCCCCTTCTCTTTCTCCCTCCAACCCTTCCATAAACCCCCTCTGCCTTCTTTCAATTTCATGTACTCTTTTTTTTTATTAATTGTTATTACATTCAAGCACGCACACACACATACACACACACACACAAAATTTGTTAACTCTTATATAGTATTATTTGTGTATATGCTTTCAGGGCCGACCATTTGGTATTGGATTAATCAATTGCTGTGCTGTTCCTGAGGAAGGCTTTTTACCTCTTTCAGAATACCTTAGTTTGCCTGTAGTTCTTTGACTAGGTGTTGAGGCCTACGAGCTTTCCCCCTTTCATGTTAGCATGTCTATTGGTGCTATCCTTATTAGATCTTGTTTAGGCAACCATGTTGGTAAGACTTCATAAGTGTAGCTTCTGTGACATTTCTAGGAGACACAATCTCACATCAGACTTGCTCATAAACTTGTTAGGTTTATTCCTATATATTTGAAGGCATCAAATTTTATCATTTAACATTTCATTTCTGTGTCTCCTGTTTGTTTCTCCAATGTACAGTTGAATTTTTATATATTTGTAATATATACTACTATAATTTTATTAGCTTAATTCTGGGTACATTTGAGTTTCTCTCAGTTTTATTTCATCTTTATTTCTTTCATTTCAGGCTACATGATTTTTATCTCTTTCATTCTAAGGCATGTATATTGTACTTCATTTTCTTTAACACCGTATTCTGGGTCAAATTTCCATTACTGTGGTTCGATAGAAGCAATGACAGCATGAATCCTTGTCTCAACTTTGTCTCTGGAGGAAATCTTTCCATGTTTTTGAACCAACTATACTGACCGCTCTAGAAGTTTTTGTAGCTGTTCTTTGCCAAATTATTGAATTGCTTTGTATTGATAATTACTCAAATTTCTTAAAATTATGAATAGTAGTTGAACTTGTCAAATTATAATTATTGCACATGTTAAGAATATTGTAGATTTGAGATGTAGAATCCCTGTCTAGCCTATACAAGACCCTGAGTTCCAGCCCATGACTGAAGGCAAAAGATCCTCAAAATTTATCCCCTTTGGCATGTTAATTACTAAATTATATTAATGGATTTTACATATAATTCTAGATCAGCAATCTATTAGTAAAT